>OY986985.1:18072586-18617586 GCA_963920545.1 Lepidium didymum | reverse complement strand
CTGTATTTTAGAGACATCCAAAGGCAGACCCACATGAAGTAAAGAGGTTCAATTGAACCCCTAAAATCTGGATTTTTTTTTTTTTTTTTTTTCTGTCAACATTAGATCGACAAGGTCCAATCCATAACCTAAAATTCAATCCCAATAATTCATTTTTTAAGCTACCATAATACATCGGGTAGGAATCGAACCTTAGTACCAAGTGTTTAGCTGGATCATCCTAACCACCAGACCGAGAACAACTCGGCGAAATTTTATATAGAGCTTCATTCATATGTGTGTTTTTTTACCTTAAGATTTCTTTTGTTTTATTTTGACACCATTAGTGTAATTAAATTCCAATAACTTTTTTTATCTTGTTTGAAAATTTATGGTCCAATAAGAACTCAAAAAGCTCTATCACTCACAATTTCTTTCATTTTTTAACGAATCATATATTCCATTTTTTAGAAAATTTTCTTTTTAATCAAGAAACACAATATTATATCTACCCAATTGAAATTAACCTAATTGTATTTAGACATTTGAAGTTGATTTCGATTTTACATGTTGCTACTGCAACTTTAGAGAAATGTTTTTCAGCAATAAAAATTGTGAAGACAAAATGAGGCAATCAGATTAGAGATCAATTTTTGATTGTTTAGTTTGTTTTGTCGATAAAGATTTGTTCGAGTCTATTACAAATGAAGTTGTGATGAAGAGATTTAAGGATATGAAAGTATCGCATGGTGTTTTGTAAATTTGTTTATTATTAATGGCTTTCTATATCACATTTTACTTCTTATTATTTTATGGGATAATTGGTTTATTTTTTATAAAATATAATTTATTATTTTTTAATATATACTATGAACCCGGTAAAATAATTTTCTGGGTCCGCCACTGGAGACATCCCACGGTAAATCTTACATTTTTCGCCTGATTCACATATAATAAAAAAGCCATGATGTCGGATAGAAGTAGCGGTAGAGATGGAGTGAATTTGCTTGCAAATTCATATCTCAGCAGCGAAAGGGCCTGAGAAGAAAAGGTAGATGTGTGCATCTGCCGTGTTGCAAAGAATACAATTTGACGTCACGTCCGTTGCTTATACTTTTTTAATTTTTGGTATCAAGTCCGTTGCTTATACTTATTCATGTATATGTTTCCATCAACTCTGTATGGACGGTATGGGAGAGACTACCACGTCTATATGACCATGGATATCTACCAACACCATTAATTATCGACCGACGTTAAAATTTTGGAACGGATGAAATTCTACCTATGTATCGATATACATACACTACCTAGTGGGCTTTTTACTGCTCATCAGGTCCACAACACTAGGCCTCAATTGTTCTCATTTGGTGATTTGTATAGGAAGTTTTCCTTTTTATAACTCTTCTCTTTTATCAAAATAGGCCCATTAGTTGAATAGTTCAAGTTGGACCAACTTCCTCTGTTCGTTCAACTAAACCTTAGAGCACCCTATATAATTTCCTTGGTATAAGTTTCGCGTAGCAATAGTGTCGAGGGCTAATAAATAAAGCCTAAAACAATTGAATTTCAATGGCCTTACCAATGTGTTGGGCCGAAAGATATAATAACTAATAGGCCTAAATGAACTTAGGAGATGGGCCTTTAAATTGACGTGTTCCATTTTAAATTGACTTGTTCCGTTATATTAGAAAAATTAAAAGGTTGGAGAAAAAGACGGGCCATAATATTAATTTGGCCCATTGTTAAAATTATCATAGTTGGACCAATTTCTCTCTTCTTCCGTTCATCGTTCTTCTAATTCGTGCTTTTGATATGCTTGCTTGGGATCATTCACGATCGTTATCACTATTGACGCATATCTGCAATGGCCAAATCACAAAAAGTTGTATGATTTATTTGAGTGTGAAATAAATCATTTGTAAACACTCGATCTATTTGAAAACTGTGTCAACGTTACGTAGGAAACTGGGATCTATGTATTGTGAGAACTCTCTGTGACAAAAAATAAATAAAAAATGTATATTGTGAAAACTCAACACTTACGGAAGAGAATTGTATGTATTGTCCAATGACTCGCTCATCAACATGGTTAACTTGTGATTCCTGTAAGGAATATGATGGTTGCTAGAAGACATTATAACTTTTGGCATCAATTTTACTGGCATTCTCGAGTAACTGAAAATGCTAACAAACATTACAAAACATATAAAAATCTCATTCAAGATCCCAAAGTACTTGCAATCGTTTAACAACAGAAGCTGGGTTTACACACATATTCATGGAGTTCTTAAGGTTCACTTAGTCAAAGATATACCTTAATCCAAAGCTTTTATGGATTCGTGATAACGCAAATTTAATACTTTTACAAAAATATTCTGAACCAAGTAACCAACTATAGATCTTCCTTTATTCATTTAACAAATAAAAAATTAACAACTTGAGACTTTTTTAATTATAATTCACTAGCAAATTGGTACACAAACAATAAGCGACAGCACAATCCACTCAGAAAACTGAAATTACAAAAAAAATCAAAAAATGAATTAAACAACCAAGAACGTACCAGGATAAATCTTTTGTAGGTAACAATGAGATCCCATCTTCATTTTCCTTGTTCAAGCCTTCCTCTGAATATAGAACTTTCTTTTGTAACAAGGAGTTAAAACACTAAACATGAACATCATAAACTAAACAACGTTCTAGGCTTTGTGTTTGCAGTTATGTTTATCATTTAACTTTATTACGTTCCATTTTTGGTCCTTTCCAAAAGTCACTTTGTATTTGGATCGATGACTCTTCATTTTACCTTATCATGTGGTTCCAACTCAGGCATTATGTTTACAGAGGCGGGTTGTAAAAGGCGTCCCCATACCTAAATTCCAAGCTTGAGATTTTACTTCTTAATAGAGGCCATTTCACCATTTTAAAAAACCCAAGTCGAATTCTCTAAAACTTTAAAATTACATCTCACTTGACAATCTGCAGTATATAATATATTTTTGGTTAAAACATGCATTCATTAAAAACTTCAAGAATCTATGGGCATTACAAAACTTTATTTGCCAAGGAGTCAGTCACATTATTAACAGATAGTTTGATATGAAGAAACAAAACAGAGTTAAAAGATATAGATAATTCAGAGATATCCGGATAATTCCATAGACATTTTTGATGTAAATCTTAGCTCGGATAGCGTTGATCAATTGAAGTGATCACATTAAATATATAAACCTATGATATAAAACTTCTTTTATCATCCTAAATTTACCAACAAATTTAAGAAATTAGAAGTTTTGATAAATAAAGTTGATTCTTAGATTAGTAAATAACTGGAATTTCATATAACGTGAACCACTTTAGGTTTGTCATAATTCAATTCAAAGTAACAAGAGTTATGATCCAAGAATAACAATGTGGTATCAAATTTACAAAAGAAAAAAAAAAGACTATCAATTTGATATTTCTCATAAAAATAGTAGAGAAAAAAAGAACTAAACTTGGAGGCGAAGAAGGAAGGATACATATTTTTTTGTTGTTGGGAGGGGAGTACCATATTTCCAAAAATTAGGATAAAGCAAAAATTGGGTTCTTATCATCTTCCTCGACGAGGCAGACCTGAAATCGATCAGCGGGATCTCCATTTATGTGATGCATCAGAAGAAATCGGAAGTTCAGATCGGAAAAGAAAGCAGCGGCGTCTCGTCCGATTTCAATCCTTCTCCACCTCTTCTGTTCTTTCCTCAGATCGTGTCTCACCATCACCACCGTGATCCAACTTCCCAAGCCGTCCCTTACAAGCGTCGCTTCTCTCCTTCTCCTTCTCCGTCTCCTTCCTCTTCTCCGGCATCTTCTCTCCCGCTCTCTCTTCGCCGCTTTCCTCTCTTTCTACTTCTCCTCCCTCTCTCCTACTTCCTCCTCTCCCATCCTAGTCGCTCCTTCTTTGTCGATTTCCTCTCCGCCTTTGGTTTCTCCGCGGCGCTTCTCATCTCCCTGAATCTCGCCCTCCCTCGCCTCCCTTCGATCCGCTTGTTTCTCGCACGCTCCTTCCCCTCCCCGTCTAGGACGACCCCTTTGCCCGTCTTCTGGTCCATCGGCTCTCGCCCTAATTTGGACAAGTGGGGAAGCTCCGGGTGCTGGGTCCAGGTCTACAGCAACGGTGACGTATACGAAGGAGAATTCCACAAGGGTAAGTGCTCAGGCAAAGGCGTCTATTACTATTCCATGAGCGGAAGGTATGAAGGTGACTGGGTTGACGGAAAGTACGATGGCTATGGTGTGGAGACTTGGGCCAGAGGCAGCCGTTACAGGGGCCAGTATAGACAGGGGCTTCGCCACGGTTATGGGGTTTACAGATTCTACACTGGAGACATGTTCTCCGGCGAATGGTCCAGCGGTCAGAGTCACGGTTGCGGAGTTCACACCTGCGAAGACGGAAGTCGCTATGTTGGGGAATTCAAGTGGGGCGTCAAGCATGGTCTTGGTCATTACCATTTCAGGTAACTTCGTCCTCGGAATTGACACTCACAATTGTGATTTATGTGTCTTAGTTTATATAACAACTGGGTGGTTTCCCTTTTTGTTCACAATGTAATTCATTATACATTTATACTACTCTGTTGCAATTTTACAATCTAAATTAGATGGTTATATCTGATTCCAATGTTGCTTGTTTAACTAGGAACGGGGACATTTACGCAGGAGAATACTTCGCTGACAAAATGCATGGATTCGGGGTTTATGGCTTTGCCAATGGTCACCGATATGAGGGAGCTTGGCATGAAGGTAGGCGGCAAGGACTGGGAATGTATACATTCAGAAATGGAGAGACACAGTCGGGCCATTGGCAAAATGGTATACTCGACATTCCAAGCACACAAAATACTTCTTGTTCGGTATCTCCTGTTGCAGTCAACCATTCCAAAGTGCTAAATGCAGTCCAGGTTTGTCTCTGGCATACTTATATGTATATACATATACATAACAAGCAGGTCATTTTGGTGCTTGTTGTAAATACTTGAATTGAAACGAAAAAAAAAAAACATTTGTATTCATAGGAGGCACGAAGAGCAGCCAAGAAGGCTTATGATGTAGACAAGGTTGATGAGAGAGTTAACAGAGCAGTTGCAGCCGCCAATAGGGCAGCCAATTCTGCAAGAGTAGTGGCCATCAAAGCTGTCCAGAAACAATCTAAAAACCTCGACAACTTTCCGAATCCTGTCGTGTGAACAAATTCTACTATATAAGCGAAGGAAGAACAGCCATTAAGTTGACAAGCATCATCACCTCGGAGACTGTATTTCTGGTCTCCTCGTTTGGGGGGAGGGGAGAGAAGCAATGCAAAACCATGGTTGATGATGGGGTTCGTTCAAAAACGATGAATATGATGCAACTGGCGAACTCTTGCCAGTGCTGTAAGGTTCACGGCTTAATTCATCTTATGGTTTTTTAATTCCAAGGCGTAGCAAAAACATAGGCCTTATATAGAGTAAGTCGTGAATCTAAACAATTGACCAGTTTGAGTTATTCGACGTGTGCCCTAAAGCCAGAAATTCAACAACAAATATACGAAATTACTATCGAGGATTGGCCATGGCGCTGACCACTTTTTAAGGAAACTCCATCTCAGTTAATATACTTATGTAAAAAAACGCTGTGATGGTTTATGAGAAATTAATTACGTTTAAAGTTTCCAATGGTGAATTTTGTTTACTTCTCAATCGGCTGATTTGGTTGAGGTAGGAATCATGGAAGAAAATGTATTGTGTTGCAGGAGGCATAAGTTCTCTGCTCTCTGAGATAGAGTGAGATGATGATAAGGATATCGAATATTGGAATGTAAAGCTCTTTTTTGTTACTCGACTGTTTGTCAATTCAAATCTGAACCCATTTTTACTGACATTTGTGACGAAAGATTCTTAGTACGCTGTTGATATATTATAGTTGATGATGTCTCGTCGTACATTTTGCTGACTGGACTGCTTGAAGAAAGGAAAAGAGAAAGAACGACACCTAAACTTAAAGATGATTCTTATGTAACGAAAGTAGATTCACATACGCTTGTTTGGAAGATAAATCGTAATCAATATATAGACAGAATTGAGAGGATGTTTGGTAACGAAAGAGCAAAATATGGACAATGAAGGAAAAAATAATTTGAAGAGATTGATCATAGTCATTGTAAGTGCTTTTGAAATACAGAGAGCTTTAATCCGAGGGAAGGAAGTGTAGCCGTAAGGTTAATTATGTTTCGTCTTTTAGCTGCACGAGAATTGGGCTCCGACGAACACTGGCGTTTGTTACCATTAGTGACCTTCACGGGCTCAGTCTGGTCAATGCCGATAAGGTGAGGAAAGTTAAGCTTAGCCTTGGAGCCTCGCATCTTGAAAGCTGCCTGATCATATGCCACCGCTGCCTCCTCGGGCGTCTTGTAGGTCCCCAACCATATTCTTGCTCCGTTCTTGGTTGGATCTCTGATCTCCGCTGCATATTTCCCCCATGGTCTTCTTCTCACTCCTTTGTAATTTGCCCCTCTCCGTGGCGGCGTAGACGATGATGAATCTTCGCCTGCAAAGCCAGAAGCTGTCATATCCAATTCGTCCTCCTCTAGCAGTTGCCGGCGAATCCAATCGAGAACTGCCGAACCGTTATCCCATCTGAGCCCATCCTCCATTTTTTTTCTTATTATTTCTCACTCACTTTCCTCTTCTGATGTTAGTTTTAGACCTCAGGTTGTTTACAGGGAGGGAGAAGATATACATATATATATATATATTCACGTCTCCATAATTTTAATTAAATATTACATGCACAATGCAGTTGCTGGGAAGCGCCGAAAAAATCACGTTTTACACACCACAGTATTCTTCTTCTATATTTTATTGTTGTGTCATATATTAAAAAGAAAAGAATAACAGACAAAAGGAATCAATTTGAAGCAGCACGAAGGAGCTTCTTAGTTTTTTTATTAACTAAAGCTGACGACATTCAGACTGAGTTTCTTTTTTTTTCGTGGAGTCTGTCTATTATTGATCATCGCCTTACATGTGATGTGCCTTCTCTCGGCTTAGGGCTACTGGGCTACCTGGTTTCTATTGGGCCTAATTCTAGGCCCAGCAATTATCATCTGGATCCTCATTTTCCCGGGTTGGATAGATGGCCGATTCATCATCATCTCGATCTCTGAAAGTCTCCTTTCGTTCTTTTGTGAGTTTATCTAATTTTCTACTCTCTCCATGGAAGGCTACGAAGGTTTCACCAACCAACGCCTCTCCTCCGCCACATGGTTCTCTCATTTCTTTTCTTCAGCTCGCCGATTTAAATCATTTTCTCCTCCTTCATCCCAGACTGCCGTTCACTCCACCTCCGGCGACTCTTTGGTTCGTCGCCTCGGCCTTTTCGACCTCATTCTTCTGGGCGTCGGTGCTTCCATCGGCACCGGTGTCTTCGTCGTTACCGGAACCGTCGCTCGCGATGCTGGACCTGGTCAGTTGGGGAAGTATTTTTCATCATTTTGATTCGTTCATAATTGTCTACTTACAACAAGTTGTTAATTATCATTGTTGGTGTAGGTGTCACGATCAGCTTCTTGCTAGCTGGAGCATCGTGTGTGTTGGACGCTCTCTGTTATGCTGAACTTGCATCTCGTTTCCCTGCTGTTGTTGGTGGAGCTTACATGTATTCATATTCAGCTTTCAATGAGATCACAGCTTTCCTTGTTTTCGTGCAACTCATGATTGATTATCATATTGGTGCTGCTAGTATCTCTCGTAGCTTGGCAAGCTATGCAGTTGCTCTTCTTGAGCTTTTTCCAGCTCTCAGGGGATCTATTCCTCTCTGGCTGGGAAGCGGCAAAGAGCTGTTAGGAGGTTTTTTCTCTTTAAATGTTTTGGCTCCCATTTTGCTTGCTCTCTTGACCCTTGTTCTTTGCCAAGGTGTGCGAGAATCTTCCACTGTCAATTCCGTGATGACTGCTACCAAAGTGTGCTTCTTTCCTTAACTTCATTTTACCTAAGACCACACAAACTCTTCTTAACGATATTGCTTCTTCTGTAGGTCGTCATTGTTCTCGTTGTGATTTGTGCCGGTGCTTTTGAAATTGATGCAGCTAATTGGTCTCCTTTTGCGCCAAATGGTTTTAAAGCAATACTGACTGGAGCTACTGTAGTGTTCTTTTCATATGTTGGATTTGACGCAATTGCTAATTCTGCTGAAGAATCAAAGAACCCTCAGGTCTGCCCATCTTTTTCTGATGAATCAATTCACTATCTTCACAGTTTCTAATAGCTGACTAAGTCCTGTGCAGCGTGATCTGCCAATTGGAATTATGGGGAGCCTTCTGCTTTGTATCTCTCTGTATATTGGCGTATGTTTAGTGCTCACCGGGATGGTCCCTTTCAATCTCCTCAGCGAAGATGCTCCTTTAGCTGAAGCGTTTACATCAAAGGGTATGAAGTTTGTCTCAATCTTAATCAGTATCGGTGCTGTTGCTGGACTCACAACTACTCTGCTTGTTGGTCTTTATGTTCAGGTGATTATTTCTTTTGTAATTTCTTTGATTCCGTCACTTGCTGCTCATGCAAACCAAGGTATCTCTGAGTGGTCACATGATGCTTCGCATAAACAGTCCAGGTTATATCTGGGACTTGGAAGGGATGGTCTATTGCCTTCAATCTTTTCCAGAATACACCCAACTCTTCATACACCCCTTCATTCTCAAATCTGGTGTGGCATTGTAGCTGCGGTTTTAGCTGGCATATTTAATGTACATAGTCTTTCCCATATTCTGTCCGTTGGTACATTGGTACGTTAAGATCTTAAATTTTATATTTCCTTTTGGATTTCTAATCGACACTTATACATTACAGTTTAACATCACTTTCGGTGTTCCATCGTTTCAGACTGGGTATTCAGTTGTTGCGGCTTGTGTTGTGGCGTTGAGATTGAATGATAAAAAGGGTAGAGAGCCGTCCAATGAATGGACATCAAGTTGGCAAGAAGGTGTCATTTGCCTTGTTATAATTGCATGCAGTGGTTTTGGTGCTGGAGTATTTTACCGTTTCAGTGCTTCAGTTATATTTCTTCTCCTCTCCGTTTGTGTGGCAGTTGTTGCTTCAGCAGTTCTTCATTTTCGCCAAGTAGGTACCCCTAAGCATAATCCAACACTCTTCTTCATTGCACTGTTCAATAATTGGATGCCGGAGTTTAACTAATGTTGGAACGCTAGATATTAAGTCTTTAGTGATATGGCATAAAATAGAGACGACCAGTCCAGTAGCGTGTTCTGCAACATGGAAATCTATGGTGATACTTTGAAAGTCTGTGACTGTTGAAGTAACTTTGGCATTTTTGGTTTAGAGAAGAAGTTTGTTAACAGCAATTAGAAATAACACGATGATGCTGTTAAAATACACCTTCATAGAATTATCCACAAATCAGCAAGTGCCTTCCTAGCAATGCTTTATGCTAACCCCTTCAGCTTTATGCTTCCAGGCTTATGCTCAGTCTGCGGGTTCTGGATTTCGCTGTCCTGGTGTACCCATTGTGCCATGCGTTTGCATTTTTTTTAATATCTTCTTATTTGTTCAGGTACAGAATAAGAGTTAACTATGTACTAATCCCACATACTGTATCATCCAACTTTGATCTTTTCACTACTTTGCAGTTGCATTATGAAGCATGGATCAGGTTTGTTGTTGTCAGTGTGCTTGCAACTGCCGTTTATGCCTTGTATGGTCAGTACCACGCAGATACAAGCACGTTAGTTTATCAGAGGGCACCTGATAGTGAAAGCGCGTCTGGGTAACTGTACATTATAGTTGTGTTGCTTAATCGATGCAAGCCATTTGTGAAGTAGATAGTGTGTTACTGGATTCCGTGAGAAACATATTCAGGTCAGTGTGAGGACTGATATGATTGATGTTATTGTAAATGAAAATGTCAATAAAAGGCATGCTGCTGCATTTCAGTCAAGCTACGGCCTCAAAAATGAAAGAAAATGGCTTCTGCACATTCTTCCTTTTCTGAGCCCAATTGCAAACGAGAAAGACAATCAAACCATTTTCAACTAGCGAAACATTCTGGTTTCTATCCTACAGATGCAGTCTTGGCAACATGGAAGCAGCCGCTCCAGCTATATGATGATGGAAGAAATTGATCCTTGTGGTATGACCCGTGGCCTCCATTCGGTCCACTTATTTGCTACCTGGAAATTAATGGCCCTTGGAAACTTGGAATTAACAAATACAGTAATGTTGCAGATGCAAAGAGCAGAACATCTTCACTACGCCCTCGCTACTCATATGTTTACAGCTGAATGAGTGACAAAAAAAAAAAATTGTTTACAGCTGAATTTCACTCACTTCACAAAAAAAAAAAAAAAAAAAAAACTGATAAGAGTAAAAAGAGTAATCAGGTGAGAGAAAGCAGTTCTAGACTTGAGCGTCAGATCAAATCGGCAGAGCCGTTTGGTTCTTCTTCCTTGCTTTTCGTCACGTGCCGTCTCTGAAAGTCCATCATCCTCCTATCATCAATTGAATTCTCCAAAGTAATATTCTTCGATATTTTCCTCTTTGAATCAATAATAGTTTGCTTTTCGCATTGTGTCGATCTTCGCTTGTGATTGGATCATTTTAAATAATTTCACATCATCTTTCGTTTCCCAGGGGAATGAATCTCTAGATCAGAGAGATTCAATGGCAGAATTTGTTGAGGCTGATAATGCAGAGGCAATCATCGCCAGGATCGAAACCAAATCGCGAAAGATTGAAAGCTTACTCAAACAGTATTAATCATACATTGGAGTCAACCCTTAAGTTTCTTTTTTTTAAAATTCTTTCTCAGATGACCATTTAGTGTTTGTGCAGGTACAAACATGTCGAAGCTTTAAAAACGGCTCTTGAAGGTTCGCCTCCGAAAACTCGCGATGAACGCTGCAAGGTCTCTGTTTCCTCTGCCTCATTAATATTTCTCTTGTAATTTGTTCCTGAGTCAAAACCAAAAAAAATGATGTGGTTTATGATAACTGGTCGGTGAAATTGCAGTCGGCGAATTGGATAGTTGTTCACAGAGCTATAATGGCGATAAAGGATATTGATGGAATGCTAAATGCTCTCGATGCCGAGTATTACGACATTCTCATGAAGTAAGTCGTTTACCTGGACATGTTGAAAAGTAGAGGCCTTTTCTTTTGTCTAGATCGCATTGGAGATAGGTAGGTTTGGAGGAAATCTTACCTGGTTTGATTTCTTTTTTGTTGCAGCAATCTCTACAAAAGATTTTGTAATGTTTTTTTTTTCTTTACAATAAAAGGAGGCAGTATGTGATACAGGCAAAAGTAAATGCCTGTAAGGTTTTGTACATTGCAATGTCAGGCTTGTGTGTTCTCTGATTTTTTTGTTGTTGTTTCCTTGAATGGTGCGGAAAGGTACTTGTACAGAGGCCTTTCTACTGGGGACAGACCCACATGCGATCAGTGCTTGAAGATTCACGAGAAACTGACCGAGAGAGCTGGTCTGGGCTGCATTCTCCGTTGTCTTACAGATACTATAAACGCCGTTTGATAAATGGTCGTAAAAGTGCCCCGCCACTAGTGTATACTTGATGTTAGCATTGTTGCTTCATGATAATATGTATGCATTCTCCTCGAGTTTGCTCATGACTTGAGTATGGTTCGGAACCCTAACTAGCCCGACGTGGCATTTTATTTTTCCATTTCAACAATCATTGAGCATTTCATTTATCCGTATAGATTTGCTTTTCAATTAGCAACTTCAGTTAACAACAGATGTTATTTCCTACAGCTCATGTGTAATTAACACTCAACTAAAACAATCCAGCCGTTTATGAATGTTTTTTTGGATCAACTTAACTATAAATAGAAGTGCTTAGGCAGGCAAATAGGACTCCAGCATCAATTTGGCTGGCGAAGGTGTTAAAATCTCTACGATAAGGTATGTGTATTTCCATTCCTTCTCTACCTTGTCTTTAAACATCTCTGTGTACACTTTCCCCGCTCCGTGAGGCCCACGGATGTAAAAGTTCACCTGAAGATTATTGATTTTTGATTACGTTAAACCTGCAATACTCCATTCTGCTTCCTGAGCAAGAAGGTATTTTTATGGGCAGAGGAGGTCTATGGAATTACCTCAACATGCTCTATTCCGTCTTCATCTGTAAATACTCTGTTGGGTATACGTTGACGGGCAGCTCGGTTTCTGGTTTCTTGTCCGTAGCCTTTGATGGGGGATCCAATCCTAACCCTCACCTAGTTAAGAAGCCAATCTCAGTATTGTTCCATTTTAAATCACAGATGCTTTGATTTAACACAGCACCCCTCCCCAATGATCAATCTACAGAGTTGGTTTCTTATTACCTGACTGTCATCTTGAATTCTCTTCAAGGCTTTGTCAAAGATTTTGTACCTAAAATACAGAATGATGTCTTCACATTTACCCCAAATCCAAGTGCCCGAGCAAAAATTCAAACTACAGTTCTGAAAGTCTCACTCTTTTGGTTGAAATATGAGGTCTTTAAACACAGCGTACCCAGCAGCTCCAGCGACCCCAAGCCCAGCCAGAATAATAAGACTGTAGGAAGCACCTTCTGTAAAGGTTACCGGCTTCTCCGGGATGTGGTATGTAGGAGAATCAAAAGGATCCTCCACAGTCGTCACCTCTTTCTTAGCCTGTAAAACATATATCAAAGAATTGGCAAAGCAGGCATTAATGTTTAACACACTGCGAAGAAAACCTATTAATTTGCCATTCATATCCGAGTTAGATGACAGAAGTTTCCTGCCACATGCGACGCCTTGCGTTGTGATAAATGGCCCACATAGAACGTAGACATTTAGAAGAGACTTGTACGAAGAAACACAGAAAAGTTGGAGATCAAAAGCATATTCTAATAAACACACCTTATTCTGCTGTTTCTCAGGTTCTTTAGAAGTTCTTGATGCAAAGGATCTAGTAAAGTAAGATGACTTGATGTTCTTTAGGCGAGCATCCGTACATATACTTGCTTGAGGATTCCGGAAGCCAGACGATAGTCCTGCAAACAATCATTGTCAAAACAACAGCTACACAACCCTAAGATTCAGTGTTTGAGTACACAATATTGCTTTGCTGACCATTAGCTCCAGTTGAGTCCTGCATAAGCAAAACGATAATAGCTATTAAACTGAAATCAGTGCATAACAGGTTCTAAGCAGCAAAGATATGTTTTGTCTTACCAAACCCAAAAGACCCAAATCAGCGATGGGCTGCCTTGATCCTCCTCTGTGTATAACGCTTATCAACTGCATGAGAAGCGAGACAAAAATATGTTTAACAAATAAAGGGAAGAAGACCATAGCAAGAGTAACAGAAACAATATCCTGTTATCGTCAGGAGTGACCACAGAGTAAGAATAGAGGTATTGCAAAAACATGAACAATGGGTCAAATGTTATTAAAAACTCTCATAAATTCAACTAACATATATACAAAAGCAACTGAGTAAATGATCCCGCGAAGGTGTTTTCTTGTCTGTATAGAGATTTGAGCACGACTAGAAAAGCATTTACCCGAGACAATGAAAAATGAAACCTAAGACCAAAGTGCGTTGTTTATCACAAATAAAAATATTTGAAACGTGTAACTAAGTCGAGCGATGGAGATTATGTAAGTGCAGTTCCCTTTTTCATTTACTTTTTTTTTGTTTTCACAGTCCAAACAACGCACGACTATGTAGACGAATGAATATCATAAAACATAATAGCCATTCTTGCAACGATACTGAATACCAATGCACGAGTACATCCATCCCCGAGTTTTAATTTGGAGACGGAAAACGAAAATCCTAATAACGCAAAATCAACATGCCAGTTTCTGAAAGAAAGCTAGGGAGAAAAAAAAAAGACAAACCGATTTTCGGATCCCAAAAGAAGGTTGTGAAGAGGAGGAAAACGGGAGGGCCGAAGCCAGTTTTGATTTTGATTGGCTTCTGATGCCAATCGCTGATCTCCTCAGGAGATTCATCATTTTTGTATACAGAAAAATTGGTGGATGAAACCTTGGGGGAAGGATACTTGAAGCTTTGCAAATCAATTGTCGAAGAAGAAGAAGAAGAAGAAGAAGTGGAGACGAGCGAGGTTGAGGAGCAAGACCAAGGCGCTTCTGAGGTTTTATCGTTGACACGTGACAAGAAAGCACGCACGTGTTACGTTTTCGGCTTGGGCTTCAGATTTAAACAAAATTGATTTGGCAATTAAATGATCTTGGACATGAATCAATTATAAAACCCAATTACAATTCCCATGGGCTCTCTCTTTTAAGCCCATTCCAAGAAAACCCCAAAATCTCTCTTTACTCTTAAACCAACCTCAACCATGAAAGCTTGATCAGTCAAGTTCACCGGAATTGCAAATATGGTGGTGGTGCTCGCGTTCGCGCCATGTCCTCCTTCACTCGGAACCCGCCGCATTCGTTGTGGCGTATCCTCCTCTTTTCGAACAAGCTGTTCGATCTTCACCAATCCAGCAAAGCGAGCCAAGCGGAACCTGCTGGAGCTCATCTCCGATCAGGATCGAGGTCTGAGAACCCAGAAAGACACCACGAAGCGAGAGGCAATCATCACTGCCATAGAATCCTTGGCGGTTATTGGGAGCAGCTCCATCACCACAGGGGAATCGCTCTCTGCCACGTGGAGATTGCTGTGGACGACGGAAAAGGAACAGCTATTCATCATAGAAAAGGCGGGCTTGTTTGGGACTCAAGCCGGAGACATTTTGCAGGTGATCAATGTAAAGAAACGGATCCTCAACAATGTCATCACTTTCCCTCCAGACGGGGTTTTCTTCGTACGCTCTGATATCGGCATCGCTTCCACACAGAGAGTCAATTTCAGGTTCCACAAAAAGATTCAGTTTGATACATACAGAAATTCTGAGTGAGCTAATGGCTTCCGTTTTGGTATCAGATTCAATAGTGCTGTGTTGAGAGGAAAGAACTGGGAGATCCCACTGCCACCATTTGGGAAGGGCTGGTGAGTTCTGCTCTTATCTCTCAAATAACTCTTTGGGAGCTTCTTCTATGGATAATAATTTTATAGAGATTATTTGGGCTTTGGTTCCACAGGTTTGAGACTGTGTATATGGACAGTGAGATCAGAGTGGCCAAGGACATTAGAGGAGACTACTTAATTGTCGATCGTGCTCCTTATTCCTGGAAAGAATGATTTGTATCACCCCAAGTGTCTAATTACTGACACTTTGTTTCCATCTCTCTACCTCTCAATCATTCTTTAACGTTGAAGTCTGTAGATACCCGTTAAAGAATGCCCGGAAATTTTTGGATAACAAAGATTACCTCTGTTTCTGGTTTTTAATTCTTATTGATTAAACTACTGAAAAATCCTAAACAACTTCTACATCTCTATTTATAGAGATCAAAAGTTATGCTTAAATCCTATTATAAGTTTTAGGAAAACTAAAAATAAAAGAAAAATCATCAGGCACCAGGATTCGATTCCTCTCCAATGTAAGAGGAAGGAAAAAAGAGGGATTTTAGGATATGAGTTTGGTGAAATAAAATGCGGACATTTCTATCAAAGACAAGCTGCAACACTTGTGTAATTTGATCGGTTCCCTCTATTTTAGTCTACAAATTATTTTTTCAAACACTTGTGAAAAGATAAGCATGAATGTTTATTTTCGCGATTTTAGGTAGAACCACAACTGTGAAGACACGCTACACGGTCATGTCCCGCGAGACATTTCACAAATACCCTGAGCTAGCAACTGAGGGTTCCCCAACCATCAAACAGAAACTTGAGATTGCAAATGAGGCGGTTGTGCAGATGGCATATGAAGCGAGCTTGACTTGCATCGAGGAATGGGGAAGAGCAGTGGAAGATATCACTCATCTTGTATATGTTTCCTCCAGTGAGTTTCGTTTGCCCGGAGGTGACCTCTACCTCGCGGCACAGCTGGGCCTTAGTAATGACGTGCAGAGAGTGATGTTGTATTTTTTAGGATGCTACGGAGGTGTGAGTGGGCTACGTGTGGCCAAAGACATTGCTGAGAACAACCCAGGGAGCCGGGTGCTGCTTACCACCTCTGAAACTACGGTTCTGGGGTTCCGTCCCCCCAAAAAATCTCGTCCTTATGACTTAGTCGGGGCTGCACTTTTTGGAGACGGAGCAGCTGCCCTGATCATCGGAGCAGACCCTACAGAATCTGAATCTCCCTTCATGGAGCTTCACTGTGCTCTGCAGCAGTTCCTGCCCGGAACGCAAGGGGTGATCGATGGGCGTCTTTCAGAAGAGGGCATAAGCTTCAAGCTAGGAAGAGACCTCCCTCAAAAAATCGAAGACAACGTAGAGGCGTTCTGCAAGAAGCTGGTGGCAAAGGTTGGTTCTTGTTCAGGTTCGTTGGAGTTGAATGACCTCTTCTGGGCAGTTCATCCGGGTGGACCCGCCATCCTGAGCGGGCTAGAGACGAAGCTGAAGCTTAAGCCGGAAAAGCTAGAATGCAGTAGACAGGCTTTGGTGGATTATGGGAACGTAAGCAGTAACACCATCTTCTACATAATGGACAAAGTAAAAGATGAGCTTGAGAAGAAAGGCAGAGAAAAAGAAGAGTGGGGACTGGGCCTAGCTTTTGGGCCAGGAATTACCTTCGAGGGTCTTCTCATGAGGAGCCTCTAAAAATTAAAATGTCTATAAACCGAAGATTTGTAACCAAACATAAGCTTTACTTTGCGTTTCACTTTTATTTCCAATAATTGGGCTTAAATCATGGGATCTTACTTAATGGGCCTTCGTACTATGAGTTGTGAAGGATCATCCATCCACATTAAGTAATTTCATCCTTACAATAATATATATATTTTTTTTTCATAAAGGGCTTTGCACATCCTTACAATATTTATATGTCGTTTTCTTTGGCTTAAATATATGCATAACTATTTTTCGTGGATAGTAGTAAAACTCCCTCCGAATCTACCAAAAGAAGATACTATACTAACATTATAAATTATCTTTGGCGAATCCACTGTAAATGTAAGTTAACCATATATATACGAGAGAACAAACTTTAAATAAAAATTAAATCTGACATTGAAGCTGTCGACAAAACAAAACATTAAGCTAGCTAGCATCTAATAATAAGCAGACCATTAAAAGAAGGGGCCTATATATATATAAATAAGAAGAAAAGAAAACATATGGTTAACGATTCAAGTATGATGTCCCCACTTGTCCATTACGTGATTACTACAAAAGTTCACACAGAAAGTTCTTTTTAAGAAAGAGAAGAAGATCTCATTCAATTACACAATATCTAATTTTCTAAATTGAAATCACACAGGGCTTTGGGATGAGCCAGTGTGTTCCAAACTGTCAGATCGATGACAATCCAGTGGCAGCCACCAACACCGTCCGCTCTACCACAGCAGCAGACATCCATATGTATGTGTACAATTGCTTGTTTTTTAATAGATATAAATATAATAATTAATGGTTTTGTTTGTCTGTTTAAGCAGGCTAGACTACGAGGTAGCCGAGCTGACATGGGAGAACGGGCAACTGGGCTTGCACGGGTTAGGACCACCGCGAGTGACGGCTCCGTCCACAAAGTACTCGACAGGCGCCGGTGGAACGTTGGAGTCCATAGTGGACCAAGCTACTCGCCTCCCTAATCCTAAGCCAACGGATGAGCTAGTCCCATGGGTCCACCACCGCACATCCAGGGCTGCCATGGCTATAGACGCGCTTGTGCCCTGCTCCAATCTCCAGGAACAGCAAAGTAAGCCATGTGGCGTCGGCTCCACCCGAGTAGGGTCGTGTAGTGATGGTCGTCGTCCCATGGCCAGTGGCAAACGAACAAGAGTGGCGCCTGAGTGGAGCGGGAGCGGGAGCCAGCGCCTGACCATGGACACTTACGACGTCGCGTTTACTTCAACATCCATGGGGTCGCCGGACAACACCATCGACGATCATGACTCCGTCTGCCACAGCCGCCCACAGGCATGTTTCATTAATTAACTCTCCTCTCCTTCTACTTATCTATTTTTCATCTCACATAAATTAATTATTAAAAAAAGGATAGATGGAGGAGGAGGAAGAGAAAAAAGGAGGAAGCAAATCATCAGTTTCAACAAAGAGAAGCAGAGCTGCTGCTATTCATAACCAATCCGAACGTGTATGACTCTATTCACTCGACTTCAGTCTTCTCTAATTTCTTTTTAAACATATGGGTTGACTATTAATTAATATCTTGACTTGCAGAAGAGGAGAGATAAGATCAATCAAAGGATGAAGACTTTGCAGAAATTGGTTCCCAACTCCAGCAAGGTATATACTTTGTTATACATGCAACATTGACTGTAGCTAGCTACCTAGATAATTGGAGTCTGATGATGAATCTATACGTATACGTACGTATAACTTTTTAAAAAGAAGATAATACCGTACGTATGTAGTTGATTAGTATAATACTAGCTATAGGTAGAGGGGATAATATTGAAAGGATGGTGGACCAAAGAGAAGTGAATGCATCTAAAGAAATGGACCTCACACGATGATTCTACTCCACACACTTCTGCTCAATCTCTTATTTCTTTGTCCCCTTCAAACTTATATTACATATATATCTCTTTATTACAATTGGTCCGGTTGGTCTATTCATATAGACGCCTTCATTTATGATATAGAATGATCAAAACATAATTTATATACGATCTGCATTGTATATAATGTAAACATGCATGCTTAATACACATAGATATATATATATATATATATATATATATATTCTTGATTAGCATTGGTTTTGATAATTCCATATAAAATGAATGGATGTAGACGGATAAAGCGTCGATGTTGGATGAAGTGATAGAGTACTTGAAGCAACTTCAAACACAAGTGAGCATAATGAGCAGAATGAACATGCCTTCTATGATGCTTCCGATGGCAATGCAGCAGCAACAACAACAACTACAAATGTCTCTAATGTCCAATCCCATGGGTTTAGGGATTGGCATGGCCGGGATGCCCGGTCTTGGCCTCCTCGACCAGTTTAGTTCTATGAACCGAGCTGCTGCTGCTCCTCCTAATATCCATGCCACCATGATGTCAAATCCATTTGTGCCCATGACTTCTCCATCTTGGGATGCCTCTTCTTCCAATGAATCTCGATTTCAGGCTCCTCTCATCCCTACAGATCCTATGGCCTCTTTTTTTGCATGCTCATCGCAGCCAACGACGATGGAAGCATACAGCAGGATGGCTGCATTATATCAGCAAATGCAGCAACAGCTTCCTCCTCCTTCCAATCCAAAATGATACATATTTTCAACACCTCCAGCTTAATTAAGCTTATAAAACACCATACATATTAATTAATTCCATCATTTATAGTTCAAATATGTAGATACTTCCTTTTAAAAATAAATCAAAGTCTGATTGTGATCCGATCCATGTGCATGAGAAAAATAATGAATATATATATAGATAAATATATGTTTGACTGAATTTGTAACCTCAGTCCACACCCACAAACTCACTCCATATTTGTAGATCAGTGGGTTCAGAATAGGTATAGAGTAGATAACACTTCGTTATCACAAATTAAAATTGTCTCACCGAGAACAAGTGAAAAGCCAATCTGGAGGAGACACAAAACAGCATTTGCTTTGCCACCAAAATTCCGCAATAATGTCTTGATAATGTTATTATGCTACACAAAAAAACAAAAAAGAAGAAGAAAAAAAAAGAGAGAGAATATTTCTTTTAAAAAGGTGGTGTGTAAATGATTGGGTATTAAGAGGTCAACTTGGCCCTGACCATTACCACACGTTCAATGAACAATCTAATTATTGATAACCAAAAGTGACTCCAAAAATCATGAGATAAATGCCAACTTAAGTATTTATCAATCCTCATCACCACTAACCTATCTATATATATCGTTTTTATTTCATTTTTCCTTTTACTAATAAAAAGATCTCATTTGTCTTTTTTACTATTAAACAAACGTACTCACTCCTTTTTTTTCATTTTAAAATGCTGTGTGAAGAAAATAAGACGAGATCTAACAAGTTGAGCCAGCCAAGTGATCGGATTTATGATCTAAAAGAAACAGATGAAACAAAAAGTTTTATCAAAACATAAAAAAAATGAAACACATGAAACATAAAAAAATAGAAAAATATTTAATGTGAGGATACTTCAGCTCTGTTGAAAAGTTATATCAACTTGCGCGGTCTCATAAATTATTTAAATGATATATGTTGACCAAATGAATGCTTCGGCGGAGTCTAGCCAAATCCATCCAAATCTGTCAACGGTTGCGTTCTGTTCTGGTGCTAAGATCCATCGACTAAATAATACGAACCGGAGAGAGAGAAAAAGACATATACATGAAGAAACAAAAAAAATCGATCATATAACTCCAAAGGTAAGACACCAGTTGGTTTGATAGTAAAATATAATATATATACGTCCAAAAATATGACAACAATGGTCGGTGTTAATACAGAAACTAACAATATACAAGAATTCGTAAAGCATTAAAACCTATTCGCAATGGAGTTGAGCTATTTTAGACTTTAACTAGTCTTTTGCTATAAGCGGAATGTTCCAAAGTTCAGTAATGATGGCAAAACGATTTGTGAAGGCTATATAACCCACAATTTTTATGTTTTTAAAGTTTCAAAACCAGAAAATATAAATCCTATAATTATCGAAAATAAACATAAATTTGAGTGAAAAAAATGTTAAGATAGCGACAGATTTCGAAGATATCTTGAAGATCATGTTGCAAGCAGAAAAGCGACCAACTTTTCAACCTTATCGGGAGGATTTTATTAGGTTGAACACTCTTTTTCGTGCACTTTATTTTCATATAATCCCGAGAACTTTAAATCATAAAGTTGATATTCGCTCATAGTATTAAAGAGTCAACAAATGATTTATTGGTGTAAACTTTCTAATCCTTGGTGATGTATTAATATTATATTGAGTTGAAAAAAAACATAAATTTGAGTGAAAAATGATTTTGTGAAGCGTAACCCACATATTTATCAAACTAAGTATAAAACCTAAATACTGTAAACCCTATAAATTATTAAAATAAGCACAAAAGTGGATGAAAAACGAGTTTGTGAAGGCTATAACCCACATATATATAAAATGAGTATAAAAACAAAAAAATGCAATATTTATAAATTATCAAAAGTAAGCATAAAAGTGGGTGAAAAATGAGGTTTTGAAGACTATTACCCATGAATTTATCAAGAATGAGTATAAAAACCAAAAAATATATAATCTATAAATTTTTGAAAATAAGCACAAAAATGGGTGAAAAATGATTTTGTGAAGGCTATAAAACACAAATTTATCAAAAATGAGTATAAAAAAAAAAGTGAATTCCATAAATTATCGAAAATAACCACAAAATTTGTTGATAAGTAATTATACGAAGGTTATAACCCATATATTTATCAAAATGAGTGTAAAAATGAAAAAATGTAAAATCTATAAATTATCAAAAATAAACACGAAAGTAAGTCAAAAATGATTTTGTAAACGATATAACCCACAAATTTATCAAAAATAAGTATAAAACAAAAAAAAAAATCTATAAATTATCTAAAATGAACATAAAAGTTGTTAAAAATAATTATATAAAGGTTATAACCCATATATTTATCAAAATGAGTATAAAAACCAAAAAATTGTAAAATTTATAAGTTATCGAAAAAAATAAAAGTGAGTGAAAAATAATTTTGTGAAGGCTATAACATACAAATTTATCAAAAAGGAGTATAACAACCAAAAAATGTGAAATCTATAAATTATCAAAAATAAACATAAAAGTGGTTGAAAAATAATTATATGAAGTAGCCCTGGATTTTTGGTTTAAACGGTTTAATCGATTCGGTTTTATCAGTTTTTCAGTTTATTCGGAATTTTTAAAATTTACCGAATTGAACCGATTAAACATTCGGTTCGGTTCTCGGTTTAATCGGTTCGGTTTTATGAAATTTAATACGTTTCCGAATTGAACCGAATCTTAGTTATTCGGTTTTTAAAAACCGAAATACATAACAATAAATCGAATAAATCAATAATAAGAGAACCGGAATATCCCGAATTAACCCGAATAAACCGAAATAACCCTAATAAACCATGTCTTCTTCCTCTGTCACAGTTCTTCCTCCACTGCCATGGTTCTTCCTCCACTGCCACGGCTCTTCCTCCACTGCCACGGTTCTTCCTCCACTGCCACTAACAAAGACATATATAACATCAACACAGAACCAAGACAGAGATAAAAACTCACAAAAACGAACCACATAATCCTAAATCGAACCAAATAACCGAACCAAAAAATCACAAAATCAAACAACTATGATGCAATTAGAGTTCTATTGGGCATCAGAAAGCTTCATTTAACAACAGAGAATAAAAGCCCCAATTTTGGAAAAACCCTAATTTTTAGAAACCCTAAATCGGACCAAAAAATCACAAAATCGAACGACTATGATGCAATTAGGAACCTATTCGGCGTCAGAAAGCTTCGATCAACCACAGAAATTAAAAGCCCTAATTTTGAAAAAACTCTAATTTTTACAAACCCTAAATCGGACCAAAAAATCACAAAATCGAAGACCGAAAATCAATTCAAGATAAGAAAAATAAGTCGGAAACAAAGCAGAAAAATAGAAAACAGAAAATAGAAAACAAAAAAATCGAAAACCGAATGAATCGGAGGAAGGATGAGATTACCTGAACGAGTTGATGGCTTGATTGATGCTAGCTTGTACGTGAACGAACGAGATGAAAGATCGAAGAAAAAAACAAGAGAAAGAGTGAAGAAATCGAAGATCGAAGAGAAAGAGGCGAGACAGAGAAAAAGAGCGTTCGGCCGCAAGAGAAGAGAAGAAATGAGAAGAAAACCCTAATTTTTTTAATTTATATGTTTTTTAATGTCCGGTTTACGTAAACCAAGAATAAACCAAAAACCGAACCGAATTATCCGAAAACCGAAATCAATTTTAAAATTGGTCGATCGGTTATCTTCCTCAAATCATTTCGGGTCGGTTCGTCAATTTTTCGGTTCGGACCGGTTCGGTTTGTTTGGTCTGAACCGAAATCCCAGCCCTAATATGAAGGCTATAAGTATAACCCATTTATTTATCAAAATGAGTATAAAAACCAAAAAATGTAAAATCTATAAATTATCAAAAATAAACACAAAGTGAGTGAAAAATTGATTTTGTTAAGGCTATAAGACAAAAATTTATCGAAAATGAGTATAAAACAAAAAATTGTGAAATCTATAAATTATCTTAATTAAACATAAAAGTGGTTAAAAATAATTATATAAAGGCTATAACCCATATATTTTTCAAAATGAGTATAAGAACTAAACAAATGTAAAATCTATAAGCTATCGAAAGTAAACATAAAAGTGAGTGAAAATGATTTTGTGAAAGCTATAACACAAAAATACAAAAATGAGTATAAAAACCAAAAACAAGAAATCTATAAATTATTGAAAATAAACATAAAAGTGGTTGAAAAAATAATTATATGAAGGCTATAACCCATATATTTATCAAAATAAGTATATAAAAAAAGATTAAAATATATAAATTATCAGAAATAAATACAAAAGTGAGTGAAAAATTATTTTATGAACGATCACCCAAAAATTTATCAAAAATGAGTATAAAAACAAAAAAAAATGAAATCTATAAATTATCAAGAAAAAACATAAAGTGGTTGAAAAATAATTACATGAAGGCCATAGCCCATATATTTATCAAAATGAGTATAAAAACGAAAACGTAAAATCCATAAATTTTAAAAATAAACACAAAAGTGAATGAAAAATGATTTTGTGAATGGTATAACACACAAATTTGTCAAAATGAGTATAAAAACAAAAAAAATGTGAAATCTATAAATTATCAAAAATAAACATAAATGTGAGTGAAAAATGATTTTGTGAAAGTTATAACACAAAAATTTATCAAAAATGAGTATAAAACTAAAAAATGTGAAATCTATAAATTATCAAAAATATTTATAAAAATTGTTGAAAAATAATTATATGAAGGCTATAATCCATATATTTATCAAAATGAGTATAAAAACAAAAAAATGTAAATTTATAAATTATCAAATTGAAAATAAAAAGTTGGTGAAAAATAATTTTGTAGATTCACAAAATTAGTTCTACATATTTTTAGAAATTTAGACTTTATATTTTTTTGGCTTTTAGACATATTATGGGTGAATTTATGGACTATAATCTTAAAACAATTAATTTTCACTCACTTTTGTGCATATTTTTTTATAACTTATAGATCTTCTATTGTTTGGTTGTTATACTCATTTTTGATGAATTAGTGGATATTATGGCTTGCTTCGGGCCTTGGAGTACAAGGTCATACGGTTAGAGCTGGAGGTCAATTTAAAAGTGATTGTAGGTTTTTTTAAGATAGTGATCAGTGATATTTATCCCTTATCCTAGCATGTTTGTACTATAACTTATTATCATAGTACTGAATAGTCTGTATTTCATTTGTATTTTTTGCCCATGTCGGGTGTCTTTCTAGGTGTGATGGATTCTAGTTAATAAAGTTGGGGACTTGCTCCCGTTTCTTTGTTTCTTGACCAATAAATAAATAAATTCCTGCTTGGCGAGGATCAACGTTTTTTGTGTGTCAACAATTAGATCATATTTTGTTGGATCCACCAAAAAAAGGGCTCGCCGGAACTGCGATTCCTTTCACACCAAACAACAAATGAGATGGCAACATTCTAACAAACGGCTGACGAGACAATGAGGCCCAATTAAAAGCCTATTACCTGTTTCAGACCCAAACTCCACATTCCAACTACTGACTTGGACTAACGCAGAAATTATTCCTGGATCAATTTTTAACAACTCAATTTTAATATAATTGTAAATTTTCTGAAACTTCATAAGTAGATAATTGATTGCACATTACCTCGATCTCACTACTGGTCCATGCCTACAAAACAATGTGGCTGAGTGCTCTTTGACGTCTTAGTCTTAGTCTCAGCATTTAACCATTAATGCCTCTCTGCTCCTTCTCTTCGAGCAGGCTCGTCACCTAGATCCCACTTGGAGTAACCAAGCAAGCAAGTTGAGTAACCATAATTACGTGCAATAATATAATAAGCGTTTAAATGTATCTACAAATACCATGGGATGCAAGTGCAATTCTGGTATTAGTTGCCGAAGCCTATTTTCACAGTATCAATTTGGATTCTTGGTGGTAAGCTTCCCAGCCTTGACCACGGCAGTTGCAAACATAATCATTATCAGCACCTTGCAACTTCCACATTTTGCGAGTATAACAACTCCACCTTCATTTCGTACAGATAAAAAATATGTGATCAGTTGTGATATTAGGAAGCTTTTCTAAAGGGTAATCAGACTTGCCATCTACCTATCCAACCCTGACAAGATAGTTCTCTCGAGCAACATGTCCAGAACACACATCTCGGTTCTTAGGATCAAATAATACTTGGGATGATTTTGGGAAGCAAATTATGTAGCTGTTTCCCACACGAATCACTAGAACTAGAAATGCATGTGAGCTCGTTCTCCAGAACAGAGTATGCTTCTGAAAATGCCTGCAAGATAAATCATCTTCACTCTCATAAAACTTCTTATTAAATCGTATGTGTTGATAGATGCATACAAGATCCAACTTACCTTAATACACTGATGTATGCGGAAGCAGTTTCTCCCGACATTATTTGTTGGAAAAAGAGGATCGTCAATGTGTATTGGATCAATGCTATAAGCAGATAACCAAATACGTGAGAATAACATAAGGTGTAGGAGTTAGTATTTTTCATTTGTAGTTGGAGACAGCTGCAATGTTTACCTATAACCCCTCTCCCGGTTCCTATAGATTCCACTTCCTTGCACTGAAACACGCATCTGGCGGGGATCAAACACATTACTGCAAAACAAGCAGCCCACTTCGCAGTTATCATCATAGTACCCTCTCACAGTAGGTATCAGTTACTGTATTTACCAAATCTATAAAAAAAGAAGCTGAAATCATTTTCACTCACCCAAAAAAGTATAGAAAATCCATTAAAAGACCCCCAAGGTTCTGCAAAATACTTCATTGTAATTAGTAAGAATCGCATGAACATAACAAGGAAACCTAAACAAAGATAGATACTGCGCCAAGAAATAGGCAAAACAATGAAAGTACAAACTTGGTTGATAGAGCGCCCCAGATGATGCTCATGCTGAAGAAAACGTGTAATCAGTAAGACCTGCAATAATAATGGCCTAAATTTTACAAGCAGGTATTTATACATGTTTCAGGGGATGGATTAAGTGGCTGGATATTTCTGTCCAGGCACGTTGCATGGGTACTCATTATATTCGAAAAGCATGAATTACCAGGATCCGCATTTAATAAACATAAACTGACCACCTAAAAACCAAAAGAACGGAACAGACAACTTAAATAAAAGAATACGCCTCACCAGGCAGTAAGAGCTTAATCCACCAGAATATGATTGATCCAGGGTACGATCAGCCAAAAACTGCTTTAACACCAAAGCAAGTGGTGTAGCAGCTGGAAATTGCTCAGTCAGGTCTTTGACCTGTGGAAAAGAACGTCTTAGAGAGATGAACCGATAGAAGAAAACGGTTACAGAGATACATATACATGGAGTTTGTACAATGTAAGGGAATCAGGCTATGAGAAACAGAATAATAAATACCAGCTGTGTGGTTTGAAGACCCGTATGGGATGGAGTTTTAAAACTGATGTCAAGACGGATAGATTTTGCATTTGCCAAGTTTCCCGTGTTTGTTGACACAGAAATTGCTGATGCCGAGTCTTCAAATCCAACCATTTCAGTGTTGCCATTTCTTTCCTGGTCAACGATGATACAGTCTGGGCCATCTTTTTGCGATTGTATACCGCATACCAGATCACAAGGGACTTCCACAACAAGCATGATAATTGGTATCTGCACAAGAATAAACAGACCATATTAGAGAAAGCATGATAAGTAATTACCGACTGTGGGAATAATAAAAAATGAGGCATTACAGCTGTATTTTCAACTGTCTTCAGGGAGTCAGTTTTTACCCACTCTTGATTGGCGAGATACCTGGCTGCATGCTGAATAACAAAACATGATTGCAAATATGATTCAATAGAAAATGCAACTACTGAACTGTCGATATATGAACTCTTATATAACAAACAGGTTAACAACAGTAAATAGATAGATTAGAGGGCAGGCTCATGCATGATTCCACAGTAGTAACGCAACTTTGGTATCTTTACATGCAACACGACATAAGTAACTAGCATATTAAGAAAGATAGGACCATATATGAGAATAGCCAAGACTAGCATCGTAGCGCATAGCGCTAAAACACATAAGCACATATAAGATTACTAAAACAAAGCAAATGTAAAAGTTGCGGATATAATCTTGATTGTTTACAGCCACACATCTCAAGAGTAGGGAAAGAAACTTTTTTAAGAACAAGAATCTACCAAGCTCAAAGACGTTCAATAGTTGCAAAATGACTTCCACGTTTAGCATACCTGAAGGCAAGTCTCCTTTATACCATTGCGACCCTCCAAAATTCCCGCCTCTTTGATAGGTTCCTGAGACGGGTATAATGTATCAGATCTTGCACTTTAAAAATGATGAAGAGGAATGTATATGAGTTTGCTCACCAAATTTCTCACGGGAGGAAGACAAACCACAAGGTCCACATCACTAGAAGGGAGGGACAAACCAGTTGCAGATGAACCAAATATGTTCGTCCTAGACCTAGGCCACAGTACTTGGAGAGATCGGGTAACCCGCTTGATTGCCCAATTGATATAAGGTTTGCGGGACATATTCTCTGAAGCAACCTTTACGAGCAGTATATAATTCAAAGGATTAGGGTAAGCACCATCGTCGAAAATATAAATATAAACTTCAAAAACGCTCATGTAGACCACTGACGCATATGAAAAAAAATTGTAATTACCTGCTTGCAGAAAGAATCTATGTCATCATTAAGAAGACCGTGGATCAATGAAAGAGATTCCACTTGCGTTGAACAGTTCAATAACTCAGGTGGTTGCAGAGGTAAGGCCACATCAGGCTGTAAAACAGCATTATAGACAATGAACGCAACTTAAGACAGGTTTTAGCTATACATAGACGTCAAAGATGTTGCTTACATGCTCATAGTCTCGACCTAGTTGCGACATCGCTATTAAATGATCTTGTAATAAGGCCCCGGGCAGAGGTTGAATAATAGGCCTGACTGCAAGGCTTTTGTTTCTCCAGGGCAAAACAACCTCCGCTCCACAAGGTTCTTCCCAGTTTACACCATCATGAAACCAACCTCTCATACCCCAATGTCTAGGGCTTGAACTTCCAGACCTCACAGTTGGAAAACCTCGCCGTGCTCTGGAGTTGCTCACAGGAGAAGGAGGTGGTGGACGAGGAGCACGTGGAACACATAGTACCACAGGTGAAGGTGGCCGCTTTATACGAGGATGCTCACGCCTTGTAGGTGGAACATTTGGGCTTTGAGTATCATAACTACGCTTGTATTCAGATTTTGACATATTTGGGATGATAATAGGGCGCAAAATTGGATAAGGAAATGAGTCGCCTGAATTTCCTTCTATATCCCCTGATAAACTAGCCAAACTTCCGGAGACTTCCTCTTCACCTGCAGCTTCACTGGTTGTTGGGAGAGCTTGCAGTACTTTGGTAGATAATTCATTACCTGGCACAACATAACCGAGAGGCTGATTTGCGGGGCCTAAGGGGTCAAAAGGGGAACAGAACGAAGCAGCAGTTGGAGAAGCTAGTCCATTTGTGCTGTAAGAAGATGAAAATGCAACCATGTCATCAACAGACCTCTTCATTTCAGCTTCATGCCAAGCCCAAGAGCTATCATCAGAACTAAGAGAGGGAGGGCGAGAAAAGCCAGTCCCTAGATGATCAGAAGGATTCCAATACATCACTCCACCACCGAAATACTGATTATAGTCTACTCCAGAAACAGTGTGCATCTCAAAATCTTCCTCTAACATCCAGTTATTCTCACATTCATTCCCTAGCTCGGGTTTATTTTTCTGTTCAGGTATGTCCACCAGAATTCCAGAATCATAATTGCAAGTGAATGCTGTTGTCAAACCGCAATTGCTATGAACCATGGGAGGCCAATCTGGACTCATGGGCATGGGTCGAGAAATAACTTGTTTGTGGGTACCTTCAATGGAAGGGTTTCGAGCATGGTGCACAGTGGACACAAAAGGTTGACGTATATACGCATGCAAATTGTGACCAACATCAAGATGCAGTCTATCAGTGGCAGTTGGAAGGTGAGAATTGATATGTGAAAAGTACATTGGAGCTACGGCAGGCCACTCATAAGAAACAAATTCTGAACTATTGGTGGCTACACCGTAACCAGCTTCTCTTCTCAGATGGGAAATCCTTTGGGACTCCCTTTCCTCCAAAGTTCTTGATCGTCCATTAGAGATTGTCAATGTGTCTTTCCCTTCACGTGGACAGCAAGATTTTTCAGAGTTTTCACAGCTTGGACCACCAGCAGGATCTGCAGATGTAAAAACAAATGAAACTAAATTTGTTTCTCCTTTGTCGTGCAATTCTTCTTCTCCAGAATACCCGCATCTAACTGAACTGTTCACAGATGCACCTATACCTGAGCCATTCCTCTCACAGCTATCCAAACTATGCTCTTCGATACTCTGAGCATCTATATTTTCCTGAGGAAGCTGATTGGCAGAAGTAAAATTTGAATCAGATTCGGGAGCTCGTTCAAGGGGTGAACTATTCACTACAGACTTGTTTACTTCCCCAGTATCTCCCAAACTTGTACACTTCTTATTTTTCTTCTTTTCTTTCTTTTTCCTTTTTGTTCTTCCTTTCTTGGCAACCAACCCTGGGACAACTTCCTGATAAATATTATCAGTTTCATAATAGTCTTTCTATTCAGCCAAAATATAAGGAAAGAAAATTATTCACCATATTTTCTGCAGAGGTCTCAGAACAATTGATCATTGTGAATGTTGTCGGAACTATCTTGCATTCTAAGGCTTCTCTGCTTTTGTTAATTGCCAGCTTAGCATGATCTTTCTGGAGATAGCTTTAAATATCAGATTCAAGTTGCCACACAAATATTTATGAGAAGAAATTATCTGCGAACGAATAGAAACTATGTACCTTTACACTTTTGGCGGAAAACTTAACGTTTTTATCAGATATAGCCTCCATGGTTGACTTTTTCATGTTCCCTGTCTTTCCTTTGTGTTTACGGCTGGTCGAACGAAGCTTCTGCTTGGATGATGAACTTGGAGAAAATATGTGAGTAATGTCTTCAAGAAGCTCAACTTTAACAGAATCAGTAGAGATTACCATAAGAAGACCTCGTACTTTTCTTAAAATGCAATCAATTAAGGTTGTGAGAGAACTCAATGAGCTGAAAAATAAACTTTGTACTGGAATTAAGCCATTTTGGCATAAGATGACCAGTGAAGCAAATTCTTGAAGCATGTATAAGCCACTTAAATCTCTGGCTACGGTATCTGGTTTCCTTGATACAGAGTTTGGTTCCAAAATCATGTCAAAGAATGAAATTGTAGGAGTTTCTGTACGCCCTTCCCTTGCACTTGCAATGCCCCCACTAAAACTATAAAGCCACATTTCCCCCTGCGGTGCTTGATTTGCTTCTCTAAGAATCTCATATATCTGACCACAGCAATTTAGACAAAATCAAAAGGCATATACGCACTTGTATAGCATGTAAAGGAACATAGTAGCAGAGTTCACACCAGGATGATAGAGACTTCAAGAATGCAAGTTCACGCTCAAAGAAAATCAACCTTAACCTAGAAGGAATTGTGTTATTCAAACATTAATTTTAAAATGCATTGATTTTAATATCCTCATCAAAATCAAGATTTTGGCTCCATCATTTAGAAATACTAGATAAAACATCCTTTATTCAATAAGGATTAGAGTATAATCGATTTCAGTGGATTTTAAAGTGAATTTCCATTTAAATACAAATACTTGGCTTAAATTTGCAAAATGCACTTTGTATGATTTTAAAATCAAAGAATGCTGCAGAGATCTCTAATCTTTTAGAAACTTCTAAATCTATCTAAATGACACTTCCAATAAACTTACTTAGTATCGTATAGACAAACTATAAGGAAATACAAAGTGTCCACAATCTCAGATAAAAAGCCATTACTAGTCCATAGCCAAAGATATTGCTAGATTTCAATACTAGTACTCAATCATTTTGTTAGATAAAAAATGCTATGCATTGGTAGCACTAAGCCAGTGAAGGATACCCATATTTTTCCTACATCCTTTGTAATAGTCATTATAAGGTGCAGGTCGCACGGTTAGTTTTGAAATCCTAATACACATACCACAGATTTTGCCGACTTTCCCAACAAACAAGTCCAGATTTTATTGTGTGTTGCAGCATCCAAATTCTTCCACCAGTCAACAGAGGCCTTCTTCCTCCAATATGCATTTGCAGCCGCAGCAGCAGCACTCAGTTTCTCTTTCAACTTCATTCCTCTTTTCTTGCCACTATTGGTGTTCAACCAAGCTAATCTCAAGCTTACCTCTAGCCTATTTGCGATGAAGGCTTCCATGCTATAATAGCCTTTGGCTTTGAGCCACTCCAGTTCTACCCAATTCGATCCCAAATCACTATCTTCCCCTCTCAAAAATGCCCCATTCGATAAAACATCCATAGTCTCCACGAAACGATCCACGTTGTTAAGAAATTCTTCGGCCATGACGATCGAGTCGAGGTAATTGGCGGAGCAAGAACAATTTTCCCCTTCTCTTGAACCAAAGAGCCGAGTGGAGTCGAAAATGCAACGCTCAGACTCGTTGGACTCTGCAACCCTGGAGATTAAGCCACGAGATTTTTTAAAGCAGAGACTGGGGAGATCGGATGAAGGGAGGTCAGGCAGGATAATGAAAGAGCCACGGCCTTTAGTGCGGATAAAACCGAGCATCTGGAGAAGGACTTGGATGAACTTGGGATCAACGAAGGTGAGGTGAGAGAGGCGCTGGTGGACGCTGAGAGAAGAGAACCAACGAAGGATCGCCGACCTAGGATTAGGCATGGAGGAGGAAGAAGAAGAAGAAGAAGAAGTAGAAGCGTGCGAGTGGTAGAGAGAGATGTGGGATGTGAGGGAATCGATAAGTTGATTCTGAGCCATGGAGGGGAATTTAGAAGGGAGATGGCGATTTTCCATCTTCTTCATTATTAGTCTCTGTGTTGTGTGTCCGGAAGGAAGGAAGAAGAAGACAACAGGTGATGTTCCGAAACGACGAACGGCTAATTGCTCCTATACTAACAAATCTAAACCGGACCGGTAATTGAACCGGTCTTACTTGTCAACTGAGTCTGATTGCAAATTGTATTTAAAATGGGCCTGAGCCCATTGCAAATCCTGGACAATTGGTTATCTTCTAGGCATATACAATTCAGACAACAACAAACAAGTGGATCGACACTTAGATATATGTTGTAAGCAGGTACTGTCTTGTCGGATGAGTTAAACGATGTAGAAGAATCATCCTAGTTCAATCGAATCAATCCTGCAAATAATGTATAGATAATACTATTAAAAAGTAAAAGTAAATTGGTCTGATAAACGAGAATCGAGGAAGAGACAAAGGCATGAAGTTTAAATGTGTGGTCGGAGGGAGAGAATAAAAGTGTGTGCAGCATTTTGATTCGTAAAGGAAATAAAGAGGAGCTTTAAAAAAGGATCTTGTTGGCCACGAGCCCAGCCTTGTCCCTTTTCTTCTTCTCCGCCGCACCATTTGGGTCAACAGTTTCCATTACACGGGCGTGTCTCTCTAACCATATTACATTAATTATAAGATTATGTTTGTTAACGTAGATCTTCTTCCATGTATATAATACGTTGATCTGGTCAACTGACATTTGCTAGAAGAAATATTTAATCACGTTCAAGCTTTAATTATATACGAATGCACTAATAATTAAATGAGTAGGCAGTACTTGCTTACCGCCCTTCTTATAAGCTTCCTTCAAACTGTAGCTAAATAAATCCCAAGTCAAGTGATCTTAACTCCAGCTCATCTATTCACGTGTCATGCAAAACCTCCTGAATATATATAACACACAGACATGAAACTACTATACCATCAACCCAAATAGCTAAGCTCCTACGTATACATAGACCAAACTGATCATCTCTTAGTTAAGTTTTTGACTCGCCATGGCGGCAAACAACAACAGACGTCTTATCATCTTCGTATTACTCACCCAGCTCCCTCACATTATCTTCGCTACCTGGCCAACTGCTACGTCATCAAAAGACTACGATACCAAAGCCTACGTGGAGTCATGGTGTCGGACCACCTTGTACCAGAACCTCTGCGTCCGGTCCATGTCTCGTTACGTGCGTTCAGGGGCAGTACAAAATCCACGGGACTTGGCTCGAATCGCCCTCAAAGTTAGCCTTTTCAGAGCCAAGTGCACCAAGGCGTTCTTATTAAAAGAGGCAAAGAATCTGGAGACGACGCTGAGGCCCCAGTACTACGCGTTGGTTCACGACTGCTTGACACAAATTAGAGACAGTGTGAATCAGCTGAGCCTATCCTTAACGGAGCTAGACAGAGTCAGGAGGAGATCAAGAGGAAATAGCTTAGGAGATCTATACTGGCATATAAACAACCTGCAAACATGGACAAGCACAGCTCTCACAGACGCAGAGACTTGTGTGAGTCATTTCCCAGGACGCAGGATGAGTAAACTCAAGGCTACGATTAAAGGGAAGGTGAAGAATGTGGAGGAAACCACAAGCAATGCCCTTGCCTTCATCGACCACTACGCTGCTGCTAGGTACAGAGCCAGACGCCCTTGATTGCCTTTCTGTCTTTTGATCTCCATCATCTTCCCAATCCCACCTTTCTGTTTTTTTTACTTCTTGGATCTTCATGCTCACGATGTTTTCTGTTTAATTATATACATATGTATGTGTGTGTAAGTGTTAACCAATTGTGTAAATCCAAAAGTTTATATATGACAGTTAAGTGATATACACAGTAACACATACATATTCGATACCATCTAAACTTGTTGCAAGAAAGCAATGTTTTTGTTTCTAATAGTTTTTATCTACCAAAGGAAGAACAGCCCGTCTAGCTCAGTTGGTAGAGCGCAAGGCTCTTAACCTTGTGGTCGTGGGCTCGTCGAACCCCACGGTGGGCGTGACTCCGTTTATACTATTTAAATAAATTTTTCAAAATTATGTTTTTTAAATGGGCTTTGAAATAATAATGGATCACTCATGATGTCGTTCTAACCGACCCGACCCGGCCCGGTCACTTGTAACCTGGATCACTCCATTTCCTTCACACTAGAACACCGCCATTAACGGCTCGGAAGCTAGTTTTTCATCGTAGCTATCTATCGATCCTCTCGAGCGATTGATTCTAGCTAAAACAATGGATTCGGTCCTTCCAGTGGCCGTTGCATCTGTTCTTTTGGGTGCGTTGATTGCCGTGCTCTTCTTCGGTAGCTACTTCCGGAAGCGAACATCGGAGGTGCAATCCATGGCCAAAGCAGAGCCTCAGGATCCGATCCGGCATCCCAAATCGAATCGTCCTTTACCCAAGAAGACTCATCCCAAATCTCACGCGTCCGACAAGGTAGTTTTTTTTTTTTTTTTGTTACTACATTGGCTTTACCAGCTGAGAATTGCGAACCCGAGTTTAGGGAATTTGATGAGTTGACTTTCAGACAAAACATCAAAGCTTTGTTTTTTCATCGTTTCGAGTTTTGAATTGCTGGTGGAATGCAGAATCAGAACAAACGGCATCATCCGCTAGACTTAAACACGTTAAAAGGCCATGGTGATTCTGTTACTGGACTTTGTTTCTCTTCCGATGGAAAGTGCTTGGCAACAGGTTTGTTCGCTTCTAGTAAGACATTTTTGTTGATTTAGTTTACCAGTTTTAATATTTTACATCCTGATTACATTTCTTCCTTTTTCTGTGGATAGTTTGCGGTGATGGAGCGATCAGGGTGTTCAAGCTAGATGATGCCTCAAGCAAAAGCTTTAAGTATACCTGCGTATATATATAAATTGTTTCAGTAGGTGGAAGTTTGCTTTGGGAGCCAATTCTTATTAGTAAACTCTCTTTGTTTTTGGTCCAATCTCCAGATTCCACAGGATAAATCTTCCTGCTGGAGGGCATCCAACTGCTGTGGCTTTTGCTGATGATTCCTCGTTCATTGTTGTTGCTTGTCATACGATGTCTGGTTCATCTTTGTACATGTACGGCGAAGATAAGCTAAAGGATCAGCAAGGAAAGCCTCCTCAACCTGGAATCAAATGGGAGCACCATAAAATTCATGAGAAGAGAGCTGTCCTTACCATATCTGGAGCATCTGCAACTTACGGTACTGCTGACGGAAGTGCTGTCATTGCTTCTTGTTCCGAAGGTATGAGTTTTTCATGGTCATCGTACAATTGAACTAATTCGAGTGGCCTGTTCCCAAACCATCAGTGACTGGAATGGCAGAGATACTATTCTACTTTGTGTCACACTCGTAGCTATGCTAGATTGAATGCAGTATCTCTAGCTTAAATTTTTGATTATAAATTGCTACAGGGTTGTGACAACAAAAAAAGAATTGCTACAGGGTGTCAGCCTTGGAGTGTTATGAGTAGTTAAATTTACAATATAAATTCCTGCATTGTCGTGCAAGTGTGCTGCTTTGGTGATATTAATATTGTCTATTCCTTGGTCTTTGCCAGGGACTGATATCATACTATGGCATGGGAAAACTGGGAGGAATTTGGGACATGTTGATACAAACCAGTTGAAGAACCACATGGCAGCTGTATCACCAAATGGACGTTTTTTGGCAGCTGCAGCATTTACTGCAGATGTTAAGGTGTGTTTTTATTAAACCATATATAGTCAATGAGGGACTGTAGCCCCTGACTTAACAAGTGCTTTGTAGGTGTGGGAAATTGTGTATCAGAAAGATGGTTCTGTGAAGGAGGTTTCAAGAGTTATGCAACTTAAAGGACACAAGGTATTGTGCACTATATAGCACGCTTCAATTCATCCAGGAAGAATTCTTGTTCTCATTTTTGTCTTGGAATCGTTTCATATTATAATTCTATACTATGCTATCCAGAGTGCAGTGACTTGGTTATGCTTTTCTCCAAACTCAGAGAAAATCGTCACCGCTTCAAAAGATGGTTCCATAAGACTCTGGAACATCAACGGTTAGTAGAATTCTTGTAATATATGCATCAATCTGAATGTTGTGATATGCAAACGAGATCAATTGGGAACATGAGGGGATCAGTTTTATTGTTTATAGTAGATGAAAAGATTTATATTTATCAAACAAATAACCTGAAAAAAGCATTGTGTGATTTGGTTGAAGTCCGCTATCATCTTGATGAGGATCCAAAGACTTTGAAGGTGTTCCCAATTCCACTTTGCGACTCAGGGGGCAATCGGTTGCACTATGATCGTCTCAGTTTATGTCCAGAGGGAAAGATACTGGCAGCAAGTCATGGTTCGACATTGCAGTGGTTATGTGCTGAAACTGGAAATATCTTAGACACAGCTGAGAAAGCCCACGAAGGTGATAAGACTCTCTAAATTCTATTAAAAAAAACTTAAAGACAGACCTCAAATGTGGTAAAATGTAACAGCTCGTGGGTTGTATTTGTAGGGGATATCACATGCATGAATTGGGCACCCAAGGCTATCACAGTTGGTATGTGTCTGAGTGTTTCTTTCTTGTTGGTTAGTACAGTTAGTTGGTTTATGGTCTGAATATGTTGGATCTTTTTGTGGTTCAGGGGAGAGACAGGCCATGATTTTAGCGACGTCAGGAGTTGACAAAAAAGTGAAGCTGTGGGAAGCTCCAAAGTTGCAATCTTTGTAGACGTTTGCATACACATGAGAAAATATGTAACCTGCGAGAAAACTCACTCTTAAATAGGTTTTTGTTTCGACTCCCCAGTTGATGGGAGCTTAAATTAAAATGAAGTTTCTTTTTGTCACCTCCTCAAAGGTTATCTTTTGGTATTTGAGTTTTGCTTGTAACACTGCTGACTTTCAAATTTATTTCTCTCTTCTATTCAACAAAAGAATGGCAATGATGAATGGGCCAGAAGAATGGGTCTTTTAACAAGTAAAAATGTGAGGGTCATGGACCCTAATGAATATTTGAAGCTTTGTTAACAATAAATGGGCCAGTAATATGAAAGGCCCATTTAAGTCTCAAATAAAACCCTAACGCCTTATACGCGATCTCTCTTTCTCACTCTGTCTATTAAAATTAGGGTTCCTCTCAGTCATTTCCAGCAGTCAGTTGTGTGAGAATCTGCCAACATGGGTCGTATGCACAGTAGAGGGTTTGTTCTTTTTCTTCTTCGTCTTCTTCGTCTTCCGATTGTTAATGTTTATTGTGTGATCTAAACATGTTCATATCGTTTTTGTAGAAAGGGTATTTCAGCTTCTGCGTTGCCGTACAAGAGATCGCCTCCGAGCTGGCTCAAGACTACCTCTCAGGATGTAAGTTCCTTCCTATCAATCAATTCTGCTTTTTTGGAATTTAGAATTTCTTTTCCTGGAGTTTTACTTTGATTAGTTGAATGAATTCGCTTATTTCTGCCTAACATTACATCTCATCACATTACAGGTTGATGAATCCATCTGCAAATTTGCCAAAAAGGGATTGACCCCTTCGCAGATTGGTGTTATTCTTCGTGACTCTCACGGAATTCCTCAGGTCAAGAGTGTTACAGGAAACAAAATCCTGAGGATACTTAAAGCCCATGGTATGTTTTCAATTTATATAATTCTTATTATTTTCTTCTTTGTGTCAGTTTTGTCTAATGATAATTGTAATTTATACCTGAAAGGCCTTGCTCCTGAGATCCCTGAGGACCTGTACCACCTAATTAAGAAGGCTGTGGCCATCCGTAAGCATCTAGAGAGGAACAGGAAGGACAAGGATTCCAAGTTCAGGCTCATCTTGGTTGAGAGCAGAATTCACCGCCTTGCTCGCTATTACAAGAAGACCAAGAAGCTTCCTCCCGTCTGGAAGTAGTGAGTTCCTAATTCTCGTTGTCTTATTTATATCTGGCTTTCAATATCTGTAGAGCCTCTCTGTCTCTCTCTAGGTAGTTTTGTTTGGAACGACTTATGAACTACTATATCCTAAAGCACTCAACCTACTTTTGCCTGATGGACCTATTTGCATGAAAGTAACCTGGTTCTCTAATGTTAGCACAAACTTACGGTTTTTACACTTTCCATCTGCAGTGAATCCACAACTGCGAGCACCCTTGTGGCTTAAGCCATACTAGTTTCAGCTTTGGGAATGGGGAAGATTCGACAAGTCTGTTGCTTTCCTTTTGTTTTTGATGAATTTTGAACTTTACTCTTCATATGGATCAGAATTTGATATTTGTTGGCCTCTCATCCTTTGAATCTTATGCACCCTGCTTTAAGAGAATCATGAAATCACCACTGAATCCTTTTTGCATCTTATGCTCCCTACTTCTGTATATGATCATGAAATTACCATTGCAACAATCCCTCTTTAAACATCACGGAGAAACAAGTTATGTTTTCTGGTTCAAGAGATATGGAACAAGAGAGTGATGGAACAAGAGAGATATGGAACAAGAGAGTGATGGAACAAGAGAGTGATGGAACAAGAGAGTTATGGAACAAGAGAGTGATGGCACAAGAAATTGATGGAACAAGAGAGTGATGGCACAAGAGAGTGATGAGAGTGACAAAGAATGTAATCTCGAATTTATGGTCCTTATGGAGTATAAATGGTTTTGAGTAAAAAACATATACGGATAAAACAAGGGTATGAGCCGGCTACCAAAGAACCAACAAAAAAGATTAAGTGTTAAAAAGTGAAAACAATTACAAGAATCAGAAAGAAAAACTCAAGGCAGATGATCAATCAACTTGAAGCTTTCTTTCCGCCGTTGTAGTAACCCAAATACCATCTAGCAAACTTCTTAAGACCCGTCTGGAGATCAGTGGTTGGTTTGTAACCAAGCTCTCTCTGCGCAGAACTAATATTAGCATGAGTGAACGGCACATCTCCGTTCCTAGGCATCTTCATAATGTTCCTCTTTGCCTTCGCTTTCAGAAGTCTCTCCAGAATGGTGACGAGTTCGGTCACGGGAACCGGGGATGTGTTGCCGAGATTGAAAACCCTTAACTGAGCTGCACCACGCTTCTTCCCACCACTCCCTGTGCTCTTCTCAGCTGTGTCCAAGGCCCCCAAGCATCCCTTGACAATGTCATCAATGTAGGTGAAGTCCCTAGCCACGCTTCCATGGTTGACACCCTCAAAGATTGAAATGGCTTTCCCTTTGAGAATGTCTCTGGTGAAGAAGAAATAAGCCATGTCTGGTCTTCCCCAAGGACCATACACAGTGAAAAATCTCAAAGCGGTGAGAGAGAGGCCATAGATGTGATTGTAAGTGTGAGCAATCTCTTCACCAGCTTTCTTAGTAGCAGCATAGAGACTAGCTGGTTGATCTGTTTTGTCTTTCTCCGAGAAAGGCACTTTGGTGTTCAATCCATAAACCGAGCTAGAGGAAGCCCAGACAATGGCCGGCTGGGGATTAGCAGATTTACAGACCTCAAGGAGATGGACGAAGCCAGCGATGTTACTGTGAACATAGGAGGTCGGGTTTTCCATGGCGTACCTAACGCCGGCTTGAGCGGCCAAATGCATAACGTGGGTAAAGGGGACAACTTCGAAGAGCTTTTTGAGAAGAGCTGCGTCATTGATGTCTCCTTCAACAACAAACACTCCGCTTCGCTCCAAAAGGGCTTGCCTTGCTCGCTTGAGAGAAGGATCGTAGTAATCGTTGAAGTTGTCAAGTCCCAGAACGCCGTCTCCACGCCGTTTAAGAGCGGCGGAAACATGGGTACCAACGAAACCGGCGGCTCCGGTGACAAGAACAGAGAAGCCGCGATGGGTACGGACCCTGGCGGAGGATCTGACCCGTTTCTCCCAAGCGGGTCCTCCCCAGGAGTAGGTGCGAAGGGAACGACGAGAGGGATCAGGATTGGAGGAAAGAGGAGATCTGTAGAAGAAGATGAAGATCAAACCGATGAAGATGAGAGACCAGAAGGCGAGCTTGGCGACGGAAGATTGCCATCGGGACCGGTGGAAGTAGGGCTTGAACTTGCCCGGCGTGGAAGGAATATCATCAAGATGCGACATTGATTTGCACAAGAAATAGTATTAAAGGGGTTTGTCTAGATCGGAGGAGGAAGAAGACAATAATGGCGTCTCCCGAGAATCTTCTTGAGGTTTCTTGGAGGCGATTGATGGCTTTGTTTGGTTGAGAGTTTTTAGGCTCTCCGCATTGAAAGGCAAGATCGATCAACAATTTCTAGATTTTTTCTTAACTCTATTTTTGGGAAAGTTTTGTTGTTCAAATAAAGATCTCTCTTTCTCTCTCTCTCGAAAATGTAAAATGTAAAGAGAGAAATGTATATAATACACAGAAGAAAATGGTCAAAGAGCAAAGACATGAGCAGAGCAATAGTCAAATCATTAAATCAACTCTAATCTTTCTTTCATCTCAACTCTCAAGGTTTTGCTTTAACTACTTACTAAGATTAACTTTGGTTTTTGTAATCACTGAAGCTTAATTCATTCATTTGTGGAGATTAAATGTTGCTATATAAGGTTCTTAAATTACGAACCAAATTGATTAATCAAATCGGATGCACTAATATCCACACACAAGTGTTGGGCTCTTTATATAATACTACAAGTTGTGCACACAAATATATCTTGTTTAGGTGCAGCCCAAGATCGTCACGTGCAACTCTTACGCTGGATAATTATATTATAACTTCTACTATTTGTTAATACGAAGACATTTTAACCCATATGGGGTTCACAAAACAAGAGGCATAGACTAATCTTCAAGGCAAAAATACTACTGATTGATATAACATCCAGGCTCTATTTCATTCTTCAAATTTCCATATCATTTATTGTAAGACCAAACAAGTGAAAAAAGACTTGTAGCGACTCGTGAATGCCTAGTGCGTGAGTCAGGGCAAATGCATGTGGAAAACAACACTTGGCACTTAGCTCAGCAAAGGTCCTTGGCTGCTGCAACTACCGCATCAACTGTGACTCCAAATTTCTTGTAGAGCACATCAGCTGGTGCACTTGCTCCAAAACTGTCTATACCGATGGCTTTTCCTTTGGACCCAACCATCTTCTCCCACCCAATGGTCGATCCTGCTTCAATGCTCACTCTTGCTGAGACCTCTGCTGGTAACACACTTTCTTTGTACTCTTCGTTTTGTTCATCAAACAGCTCCCAACTCACCAGTGACACTACTCTTACTGTTTTTCCTTCTTCTCTCAGCTTCTCTCCAGCCTTTGCAGCAATCTCTAGCTCCTATCCTGTCCCCATCAGGATTACGTCTGGTTTTTTACCTGTGGAGTTGTCTGAGATTACATATCCCCCCTTCCCAACTCCCTCGACCAAAGTTCCAGGTAGATGAGGCAGCTTTTGTCTGGACAGAGCCAGAACCGAAGGCCTCTTTCTATTCTCTACAGCAACTTTGTATGCCCCAGCGGTTTCAGTTCCATCGGCTGGCCTCAGCATCAAGATGTTGGGCATAGCACGGAAGCTCGCCAAGTGTTCAATAGGCTGGTGGGTTGGTCCATCTTCTCCAAGACCAATTGAATCATGGGTCATTACATAGATAACCCCGGCTTGAGACAGCGCTGAGAACCTGATTGCAGCTCTCATGTAGTCTGTGAAGACAAAGAACGTAGCACAGTAAGGAATGAGTCCCGGGCTGTGACAGGTAATGCCATTGCAGATAGCTCCCATGCTGTGTTCCCTGACACCAAACCTAAGGTTTCGCTCTTCAGGTGCGTTCTTTTGGAAGTCCCCAAACGTTTTGAGCAATGTCATGTTGGATGAAGCAAGGTCAGCACTCCCACCAAGGAACCCAGGAAGAACCTTTGCAAGGGCATTAAGACATTGTTGAGATAGGTTTCTTGTTGCATCTGCAGGACTCTCGGGCGTGTAAGTCTGGAAAAACAAGAGACCAAAACCATATTAGTCCCACACAGAGATTCACTCGACATTTTACCACAAAATTTTTCATATGTACAGAAAGAAGACTCTAATAATTGATCTAACATTTGTTTTTTCATAAAGCTGCTTCAAGAAAAATGAAAGCTGTGTTCCTCTCTGCAGTTTAATTTTTGAAGCTAGGTTTCAAAACAATAGACTTTTCAGGCTTACCGGCAATGATTTTTCCCAGCCTGTAGATAAGTTAATAGTAATTATAGATTTCAGTTCTGCAGCTTCTTGAGGGTACTTCTTCTCATACTCAGCAAATTTAGCATTCCATTCTGTTTCAAGAGCAGCTCCTTCAGGGATATGACGACTCCAGTGGCTGGAATAACCAAATGATGATATTAACATCACACTATCCTTGGTGCATATACTCAAATAAAGTACCTCTTGACATCTTCAGGAACATGGAAAGGCCCATATGGCCATCCAAGGTTTCTTTCTAGTAGCATCCACTTCCTTTTCACCTAGTGCACTTTCGTGTACACTGTAGGAATTTGCCTTGTTTGGTGATCCAAAGCCAATGGTTGTAGTTACCTGCCCATTTCAAGAAACAAGCCGATATAAATTTACCATAAGACACTTTCTTTTTTGCAACAAGAAGATCTTTAAAAAATATTTCAAAATAATCAAGAATGCAGTTGACAATATGAGGAATAGAGGAAGCAAAGACATTTGTTTCAGACCACTTTCATTCTAATATTGATATAGCAGCAAATTCGATAACCAAGCCAAGCCACATGAAAGATGTGTTTAATTTGACAGCTAGCCAAAGTAGATAACTTAACTAGGATAAGGAAGAACATAGCTCACCTTAATCAAAGTGGGTTAATCTTCAACAGCCTTAGCTTCCTTCACGGCAGCATGGATTTCATAAATGGTTTCAATGGAATCAGAGTTGGGAGTTATGGTAATAACAAAGGTAGGGATCAGAAGTAGAAGCTCCATGAGGCTGAAGTATCTTCACCTGGCGTTTCAAGAACTTGGTGTATCGGATGGCTTCTTCAAGCATAGAAGCCGTGTCCATCTTTGCACCACCTGGCACGATCCTCTTCAGTATTCGGATCTTCTCGCTTATTCTTTCCCTACGCCGACGAGCAACCACCGTCTGAGGATCGTCGCTTATTCTTACGTTACGACGGTTAGGCTTAGGGACGGTGGCTGGATCGATGTCTATAGGCTGCATGGCGGCGATCATGTACTGCATCTCCTTCATAGCATCCATCTCTTCATCATCTTCTTCTGCTTCGTCAGCTTCTTCCAAGTGAATTAGGGTTTCGGAAGTTGGATCTAACACGAGATGAGGATCATGGAGAAAAGGGTGATCTTGTGTGATGAGATCATTAGCTAATTTGTTCCAAGAATCCATGAGGAGATGATGAGGCTGAGTCTTCTGATGAGGCTCCATCATGCTTCTTTGGGCTGTGGCTAGATCTGCTTTCACAATATATTGTCGCATAGACCTTTCTTTTTATACACATACCAATCCCCTATTTTAATCTTATTTTTATTTCTATCTTTTCTTATTTATTAGCCATAACTTCTTTTTTTTTTTTCTCTTTTTCTTTTCTGATAATTACTATAAACTCATTTACTTGACTCGAGTACTTATTAACGGAATGCATACCTCCCGTTAGGGGTATTAATGCGGATTAACCCGCCCCATTTAACCCGTTTCATTGCGGGTCTAATATTTTTTTGTGGGTTAAATAGACCAACCCGCATAATCTGCGGTCATAAATATGGTAACTCTAATCCACCCTATTTTATAACCGCGGGTTGTCCGCAGTTTTCTTAAATGTGCTTATATTTTAATATATAAAAAATTTTAAACAAAAATATATTAATAATTAGATAATAAAATCATAGATGCACCATTAATATGTTGTGAGACATTTTTAATAATATAAAACATAAATTTAAATGAATAAAAGAGCTAAAATTATTCGTTAACTTATTTTATAGGGTTTGATTTTACAAAATTAAGAGATAATTATGTTTTATATTAACATTATATATTACGTGAAATTATAATTTTTTTATTTTTGATTATTTATAAATTTTTAATTATTTTTGTAAATTTTTATATGTCTGCGGGTCAGCCTGTTGATCAAATGGTCAAACCCGCATTAATTCGTTGTCCATGACGGACCAACCCGCAAAACCCACTTTTTATTTAGACATAAAATCTATAACTCTAACTTGTCCCATAGCGAAGCGGTTTAAGCATAACCCGCGGATTTAAAGCCCGCATTAACACCCTACCTCTCGTATATGTTTCTATGAATATTTAACCATAATATTATAACTCAACTCTTATGCAAAAAGTGCTTGAATTTATAAAGATCAAACTTTCTTACAACCAAAATATTAATTAGTGTTTCTTCTCACAATATTTACAGTATTTAAAGCTTACGTATGCAAGATTCAAACTTGTTTCATGTAAGTATTTTTACACTAACTGCTCAACATGGACAGTTTTATTGTATAAAATCTACGGCCGGGCTTAATTACAGTATAAGCTTCATTTTGTGTAGATTAATAAATAATTTTATACAATTGCAGAAAAATCAAAAATTAAACATATGTATATATATATATATATATATAGAGTTTAAATATTCAGAAGTTCAACATAAAAATCAATAAAATAGCCTGTTTTTTAAAAGCTTCGTGATAGCTAGTTTACTAATGTTTGTATAAAATGTCATATTTTGTTGATGCATGTTTCATATTAAATTATCATAGTAAATATATCCTTGAAGTACTAGTTAGTTAATTAGTGGTCATGAATATTGTCTCAAAATAAAAAGAGTTGGACGTATAATGAAGTTGCCAAACCCACAGATTGATATTTGGGATTTAAAAGGAAGTTCAAGAAAAATGTGATGAGATGATATATTTATAGATTTCCGTTTAAAGAATCAATATATAATAACCTTTTGTGCTAACAAATTTAATGGACTCATTTGTGCTAGTTTATAAAAACCTTAGCAATAACCATTTAAATTAGAATACGTACGTACGGGGCAATACATATAAAGCAAAATCCTATAGACCACAAAAGAGAGAAGAAATAGTGTGTGGTCGAAATCAATGGTTACCCAAAAAGAAAGATCAAGAAGAGGGGATTAAAGATCTAGGGTTTTTCCTAAGGACGAAGAAGGAGAGAGACTTTACGAAATTAGGGCAAAAAGGAAGAGTTGCACTTTAGTTTGGATATCATTACCATATGAAAGCATAAGTCGCTCTTGTAATAGTTACTCAACACATGTCTCCATTTTTAGTGCTCTCTCTCTATTTTAACCTTGACAACTTCATTTCACCAAAATAGCCTATTTTACATCATTGTTCGTCTTTTTCTTGTCGTTCTTCTTCATTTTCTTACTACCCCTTTCAACGGCCTTGATTTCATCCTAGCCTAGCATCTTGTCCCCTTTCTCATCAATACCTACCTTACGACATTAAGGTATTGTCCCATTAATTTAATTCTCGATATGCATCTTGGATACCTAAACTTTTAATTAATCACCACTAATTAAGTATACTTATTACTTATTTTAGTCGATCTTAATTAATTAATTAAGATACCGTCAAAATGACGTTCTCCACACGAAATTTCTATAGATTTGCGCTCATCTTTTAGGTATAAAATCGACCAATCTATTAAGATAAATTTTGAAAAGGAAATACCTCACCTCTTCTTTTCACATTGCTGGCTTAATGAGTTCAAGACACAGTACATTTTTCCAAGCAGTGTTCACACTTATCATACTAAATTCATCAACTTTATAATTGCAACATCATACAATGATAAGCCATTACTATCGTCCTTTTTGTTTATTTTCCTTTATATATATTAACCCTTGCAATTGGAGATTCTATTAGATTCTTACAATTAATCAATGACCCAACATTTTAAGATCATTCTACAACAACATAAATGATGACAAATTTGGTTTTGTCTGTGACGTCGCATATGTTTTTTGTATACTCGAGTGTAGGCCTGAGTTTTCGGTACAACCCGAAAAAACCGATTCAGACCGAACCGAGAAACATGTGAACCGAAACCGAATTAAATTTGGTGATAACCCGATCGGCTAAAATAGAAATTGATTTCGGTTTGCGGTTAATTCGGTTCGGATTTCGGTTTAATAATCGGTTTAATAAAACCGAAATTAAACCTACTTTCATTAAGCCAAACCAAAATAATTTCTTCAGTCTCTTTCTCTCTCTTCGAATCCGACCCTCTCTGTCTCTCTCGTGCGATTTACTCGCGATTTCTTCTTCGATTCTTCCCTTATTCGATCTTCTTCCGTTCTTCGTCCTTCCTCTTCCGTCGTGGTTTCTCCGTTTATTTGGCCGGAAAACTTCTATCAGTTCGTTAAGGTACAAATAATCCATTTGTTCTCGCGTTTTTTGAATTTTGTTCCGATATGGGGGTTCAAAAATTAGGGGGTTTTCGATTTTAAGTGTTTCTAATCTCTTATTCTTTCGTATTCCTGTTATATTTGTTTTCAATTTCTCCAAATCGTTCTCAATTTGTCAGTTCGATTTCTAGGGTTTTTTGGGGTCCGATTAGGGTTTTCGAAAATTGGGGGTTTTCGAATTTTTTCATTTCTAATCTCTTATTATTTCGTATTTTTGTTATCTTTGATTTCAATTGCTCCAAATCGGACTTAATTTGTTAGTTCGATTTCTAGGGTTTTTTGGGTCCGATTAGGGTTTTCAAATATTGGGGTTTCCGAATTTTTTTCGTTTCTAATCTCTTATTCTTTCGTATTTTTGTTATCTTTGATTTCAATTGCTCCAAATCGGACTTAATTTTTCAGTTCGATTTATAAGGTTTTGTTGGGTCCGATTAGGGTTTTCAAAAATTGGGGGTTTTCGATTTTTTTCATTTCTAATCTCTTATTCTTTCGTATTCTTGTTATCTTAGTTGTCAATTGATTCTAATTTCTAGGTTGTTTTTTTGTTATATGTAATTATTCTGTGATTGTTGATCACAATTTTTGTTTGACTGTATGACCACAGATGGATACAAATACCATGGAAGTCGACGGGCCACCTAGTCCAGGGATTGAAAGACCACAACAATCTGCCGGCTCCAAGAGAGCAGAAACTCAAAGGTCAGAAACCTCTGTCTTACCACCAAAACCAAAGAAAAAATTTGCAAAACGAGCAACTGTTTGGCAGCATTTCATTGTAAAAGAAGATAATCCTAGTAAAGGTTATTGCAAATATTGTGGGGTAGAAATAGGTTGTGATAGTAAAACGGTAGGGACTAGTCCTATGAAGGGTCATATAGGTAGATGTAAGATGTATAAGGATTTCGAAAATAAAGAGAAACAAAAGATTTTAGGTAGTGATTGCGGTGGTAACATGAAAGTAGTCAAGTTTGATCCGGTTTGTTTTAGGAAATCTGTTGATGAAATGGTTGTTGTGAATGAATTGCCGTTTGCTTTTGTTGAATCAGAAGGCTGGAAACGCTTCTGTTTGAATGTCTTGCCTATTTACAGTCCTTTCTCTAGAAGGACTTGTGCAAAAGACATTCATACAATGTATTTGCAAGAAAAACAAGCATTAGTTGAATTGTTTAGGACAGAAAAACAGAGGATTAGCCTTACTACTGACATTTGGGTAGCTCCAACAACCAGTTACAACTACATGGTTGTAACTGGTCATTGGATAGATAAGAACTGGAACATGCAGAAGCGGATTTTGAGCTTTAAGGTCATCACAGACCATAGAGGTGAAACAATTGCGGAGCAGCTTGTACAGGTTGTTGGTGAATGGGGTTTAGAGAGGATCTTTACTGTGACTGTGGACAATGCAAGGGCTAATGACAAAGGTCTGAGGCTTTTTAGAGAACATATGAAGCTGTTAGGGGCAGATACTTTAGTTTTAGATGGAGAATACATGCATATTAGATGTTGTGCACACATTCTCAATCTCATTGTAGGAGATGGGTTAAAACAGAGTTCACCTAGTATAGCTGCGATTAGGAATGGGATCAAATACGTTAGGTCATCATTTTCTAGGCTTAAGTCATTCCAGCTGAGATGTGACACAGGAAAAGTGTCAAGAGGCAGCTTGCCATTGGATGTGATTACGAGATGGAACTCAACATATCTAATGTTGAGTTCAGCCCTTAAGGTGGGATCTGCTTTTGATAGGATGTTGACAGAGGATAAGCTGTACTGTGACTACTTCTTAGAAGAAGATGAGAGGACTAAGAGCAAACGAGTAGGTCCACCCACTGCTGCGGATTGGGAAGAAGTCCAGCGATTGGTGAAGTTCTTGAAGATCTTTTACAACAGCACTCTAACATTCTCGGCTTCAAATACTGTGACCTCTACTCTCTTTTACAATGAAATTGTAAACATTGAGAGGAATTTGATGGCAAAATGCACTAACAGTAATGAGGCAATTAGGAATCAAGCATTCACAATGAGGGATAAATTTGAGAAGTATTGGGATGGGCTAATGAATATGAATCCACTTGTTATTCTAGGAAGTGTTTTCGATCCTAGGAATAAAATGCAGTTTGCTTCTCTGTGTTTTGATCAGTTGTATGGTAAGGATACCATAGAGTCTAGGCAGCTATACAACTTGGTTCTAGGTGTGGCAAAGAAGCTGTATGAAGAATACAGTTTAAGGCTGAGTAAACCATCACCTAGTGTTCTGTCTGGAGCAGGAGATTCAGATCATGTTGCAGCACTAGTTACTGAGTTGTCCGATGATGATGATGATTATGAGAGAATGGATGCAATTTACAGTAAAATGGTCAACTTAAGAAGATCTGAGGATGGTTGCAGCGAGTTAGACATTTATTTAACGGAGAAGACAGAATTGAGAGTGGTAAATAGCCTAGGATTCGCATATGATGTGCTTGAGTGGTGGAAAAGTAATGCATCCAAGTTTCCTGTGTTGTCCGAGCTTGCCAAAGACATTTTGGCAATTCAAATGTCCTCTGTTGCTTCAGAGTCATGTTTTAGTACAGGTGGACGTGTTTTGGATCCGTATCGGAGTAGTTTAACTCCATACATGGTAGAGGTCTTACTCTGCTTGCAGCAATGGTTAAGATGTGGTTATAAAGATGCAGATAGAGTTACAAACCTATCTCAAATGCTTGAAGAAGCTGAATTTTTTGAAACTTTAGGTCTGTGTTTAGTTTTAACTTTTAACTTGTACATGTTTATATGTTATTTCTTTGCCAATCTATGTCTCATTCTCTTTATATGTTTTGATGTATGTAGATGCAAGGAATCAGATGACCACCGCTCAGACTTCTCAATCCACTCATTCAACTCAAGTGGAGTAGGATAATCAACTTTGTTTCATCTCTGTCTCGTTTCTTCTCTGTTTCGTCTGTCTCTGTTTCTTGTTTCTCTGTTTTATCTCGGATTATTTCGATTTATTTCGGTTCAATTCGGTTTTCACCATGTAAATCACTTTTAAGTTTCGGTTTATCCGGTTTATGTAATAATACTGTCAGATTTTTTAAATTTCGCTTGCAATTCGGGTTAATAAACCGAAATTATTTTAAATTTCGGTTTGATTCGGGCTTTAAAATTTTCCAGGTAACCGAACCGATTAAACCGACTACCGAACCGAACCGGACCGAACCGGACCGAATTCTATTTCGGTTCATTTCGGCAATTTTATTAAAATCCGAATAACCCGAAAACCCGATTAAACCGAACCGAATAACCCAATAAAACCGAATACCCAGGCCTACTCGAGTGTCTAGTCTCCTCCAAAGATGGATCTTGTTGTCTATGCGTAAGATACTACGATTCGTGATGGGCTTACTATATTATATGGGCCTCTACATACGGATCAGCCCAGGAGCCTTTCGTCGGCTGATACTAGTTTACACAATATGAACTGATTTTTAAGAGGTTACAGACATCATTTATGAGAAAACAACAAAGTGTGGAGAATACTAATCCTTAAAAACAAGAAAAGAAAAGAAAACTAGCTTATCCTAAATTACCATCAAAATTGTTTCATCATGCGACACCGCATAACAATCTTCCTGAACTCATCCAAGCTTAGCTGAAATCCATTAAATTACAGAAGATGATGTTAATGTTTTTCTAATCATAAAGGGCCGTTAATAGCTTCAACTTAGCACACACCTTTCCGTCCTTATCCAAGTCAAAGCAATGGATCATGTCTTCTAATTCCTCTTCTGTCCATGTGAAATCATGCACCCTCGCCATTTTCCCCAAATCTCTCAGACTGATGAACCCTTTTCCCGCTTCTGCATTTACAACAATCACAACCAGAGACTCGGTGGAGTTTAGAAACCGTGGAAACTCAAAAAAAGATAGTGATGACTCGATCCACAAAAAAGGATAAAATTACCATCAAACTGATAGAAGTATATGACCAATTCATCCTCTGTCATCTGCGTCTTGCTCATCAACTCCTATGTATCAGACAACAACAATGCACACTTAAGTAAAAACAGCAACCTTCTAGTCCTAGAACTGCTCAGTTCCCAGTACTAGTTTGATGTAAAAAAAAACACAAACCGGTTTTTTCTTCTTCCAACTTCCTGCCTCTTCATCGTTTCTCACTTTCTTGGTAGGGACAGTACGAGAACCTCTTGCAGCAAATTCCTGTAGAGAAAGTGCTATTGCCTGCATCATTCAAATAAATCGACATTATCAACAAATTTTGCAGCTATAGCCAATTGCAGCATTACAATGTGATTACCTTTTTAAAATCATCATCGCTCTGATCCTCTGCAAGGGAATCTGATCCATCCAAATTTTTCTTAGATAAGACTTTTCTCTTTGATGATATGGAGGTGGTCTTTTTATTCTTCTGTAATGGAAGTGACAAGAAATCCAGTGTAAACATCAAAAGGCACGAAGATTCACTACTAATGGAGAGATTAACATAAGAAAGAATCACTAATGCCGAATGCTATAGCCTTCATCGATTATCTTAGTTTAGTATAAACAACAGAGGCATGGCAGAGAATAACTAGATACCGAATAACTATCATTCATTCACTACATCTACTCATTTCATCGGCTACCAAACCGAGAATCTCCTCAAAACACCGTTGAAACATGTAATTTACCTTTCTATTACGGGAAACAGAAGTTGAATCACCGAGAAACTCCTCGTCATCGTCCTCTCCGGGTCTATATTCATCGTCTTCTTCACCGGAAATCTGTTTTCGTGTACGTTTTTTCGAAATTCGAGATGGAGCCAGAAGAGACTTGGCGGCTTTAGAGATGCCTAGAGCTTCCAACCTGGCTTTGTTCTCGGAGATCCTTGAAAACCTCTGCTTCTCATATTCGGAAATCTTCCGGATTGGTGCATCGGTAGGGTCCGAATCATCGCCGGATCTGGAGCTCTCTGAGTCTCCCCTACTACTAGTGCTCGCCATGGAATTGAATCTACGGAAGAATTTTAGGGATTGTCGTTGGTTTCCAGGTAGTGAATTTGCCGCGTCAAAAAGTCTTGATTGGGCTTTAAATATAGGTCCACATATTGATTAAAGCCCAAATAAATGGGCTCTCATAAGTCATAACATTAATGAAGGAGATAGCGACTGCAGAGAAAGAGCAATGCGAATGGGTGCAAGACGTGTGATTGCCATCAACCAACTTTCTCACTTATTTTCGTTTTATTAATTCTTATTTTCTCACCATTATTATTATTATTATTAGTTTATCATAAATTTTTATTTGATAAAAATTGTGGGGATGGAAACACTGCGTTGTCTATAAGCTGACTTGACTTGTAAAATGGATAAAGCTCGAAAACAAAAGCTGAAAAGGAAACACAAAAGGTTAAAGATAAGAATATATATATATATATATATATATATAAAGACTAGAGATGGAGATAAACATACTGAATCCTTTTCTCTACATGATCTAAAATTGTGAAGTGACTTCGTTATATATCAAAACATTGAATCTTGAATTTGAGTAGAGTTTGTTTGTAGAAATGAATAGAGTAACTAGAAAATGAAATACAAATGTTGTGATTAAAGTGAGAGGTTGAAGAGAAGATATAGTGGGCAAGCTTAGGCATCTACAAAAGCTGAGATAGAGATTGAAAGTGAGTTAATATTCAATCAAAAGCTTCTCTCTTTTCATTTATTTTAATATATACATCTAAGAAAAGATATTTTGTAAAAAAAAAATAAGCACACAAAATCAGGCCCATCAATTTCAGAGACCTCACTCCCCACCCTATTATTATAACATCTCTCTTATTGGTTAAAATTATATATAACTATTACGTACAACCTTTTGATAGTGAACCACTCACTTTTCACACACCTATTCTTTTTGTCCAATTCGTTGTTTCCAAATTATATATATATATATATATATATTTATAACAAATTGCCATTTTGAAACTTATTAATTATTCATATAACTACTTATATAATAAGTATTTCATCGACTCCTCTTAATTTGATCAAATAAACAACATTTTAAAAGATATAAAAAAACCATGTACCTTATATAAGAACAAATTTTAAACTCAACAACATGGAGGTAGTAAATTACTTTCATCATAGAACATGAGAGGATCGTTAGATTGTAAATCTTACTTTTTAGAGAGGATCGTTAGATTTGATTCTAATTGTAAGGTGTTTGAAGTGATGTTTATAGGTACTCCATTATATATAAATCTTAAGAAGGATTAAAGCTTGTAGTAGAGAAAGTGGATAGAAAAATGGTTAAGTAGGATTGTCAGCTTTTTGAAGGGCAGCATTGGGAATGGGTTCTAGTTCCTCTAAATCACATCATCGAATGATCGATCAGGCCAATCATTCATGTACGTAAAGATGATTCAACTAATTATCATTATTATTATTTGTTTCTTTGTGTTATATATACAGTCAGTCTTGAAGATGATACGGCCCAACATTTATCTCATCATCATTAGTCTTGAAATTGATTTAAAGTCTTTATTAGTGTGTATACATACATACATTGTTTGATTAGGGTTATATCAATCGCCAATATATTTAGAATCAATTGGTTTTTGTTTAAGTATATATGTTGTCCATTTCTAGAGACTCTTATAATAGTTATAAATATATACATATACTACACACTTATCCCATATAATTAATAAGCATTGCAATATTCATAGTGAACAATACTATTTTGTAATACTTTGACAAAGAATTTGCAAGCAAGATAATAACAAAAAATAATTAAGAAAAGAGTGGGAAGGTATGGAAAAGAGAAGAAAGAGAGATGTTAATTAAAGTGTGAGTATAACAAAATCTAAAAAATCTCCCTAACTCCTAGGAGAGTCTTCTTCCGGACAAAAGTATGTGTGGTCGCTCTGTCTTTAAGACAATTAATTCAAGGACAACACTAAAAGCTGCTTATTAATTCTATATCAATCATTCTACTTTCTATAAACGTTAATGCAAATTATAGACCATTGTTATTTATTTCTTAATAATATAATTTCCAAATTTTATAAAGTCAACAAAAAAAAAGGAATGGAAAGGTTGATAGCTTTTGAATATGTATTGCCCCTATCTTTAAAAAACATTTGACACAAAAATATTTTGGGAACACACAGCTAAAAGTACTGATTTTTCTAAAATTTTGAGCATTTTTAAATGAAAGTGGATTAAACTAATAATTGGATGAGGGGATAACATTGAATGTAGGAGAAATGTTAATTATGATGAATAGAGTAGCAGCACTAAGCGGAGGCGTGACCAATAAGGGCCTAAGTATAGTCTTATAATTGTTCAACGCAAATGGCTTACAGAAAGTGACCGTCGATGGAGTCTCACAGGATGTGTTTCTGCCCTACACGTCTAGATTGACCACCATTCTTCGAGTCACCAACACTACTACTACTCAATCAACTGTATGTCTCCAACCAACGTTTATTGCTTCCTGCCTCCCATCAAAATCATCACCCATTTCTTTTCTTTTTTAATAATTGGACCTAAACAAGCATTAAATTTTATGACGCTACTTGATAATAATTTAACACCACCATTAATAATGTGATTTTTGGATTTTGTTTCAATATAAGGTGTTTAATAATCAGACGATTAATTACCCACAATAATTATAGTGCTATTTCATGTGAACGTAAAATCGCATTGAGCAAATGTAAAAATATATGTTCTTCTGTTTTTTTTTTTTTTTTTGTTAAAGAGAAGTAATAATATATGTCAATAATTGGATCGATAACTGATTTTAAAATTAAGAAATTTGTAATAACTGAATCTCCGGCGAAGTCAGGAGGAGGAGCGACATCTCCAGGCGGAAACTCCGACGAGTTCTGTTCTTTGCCAACAAAGAATAAGAGAGTTATGTTTCTTCTCCACGTGAAAGCCTCTCACCGGCGTCCTTTGAACTAAACACTCAGCTTGAGACTCCGTGAAGTTACTGTGCGTCACCGGAGAGAATCCCATCTGCAGGAACATTGTTTGCCACGTCATCGTTGGTCTCTCCATCTGACGTCTACGATCCATCACCATCTTCTCTATCTCCGGTTGTATCAGAAACCTCTCTATCTTCTGCATTGTGTCCAGGTTGGCGTTGACGGCGTCTAATGATTCCAGTAGAGCGGCGTGAGACTGCAGCGAGTGTGCGACTTGTTGCGGGAATGGTAGATCCGTCCTCTCGCATCCTCTGTCGGAGCAGACGATGATCGTCGGAGAGAGATGCTTCACGTAACGGAGGACCAACGGAAGCTGAGAGAAGGACGCCGCGGAGAGATTAACGGCGACGGCTTCTTTCTCCGATGAGCTTGGCCACGAGATTGAGCCGAGGAGGTCTAAGCTGAGAACTTGGATGTCGAGGAAGATGTTAATCTCAGAGGCAAAGTGCTTGAGATTGTCCTGAGTGAAGCCTAGTTCAAGCTGGTCGTCGTTTGCCGGAGAAGCGAAAACGGTGATTTTGAGAGAGAGAGGAGCGGCGTTGTCACGGAGAACAAGCTCCTGCATGAGAGAGGCCCATTGGCCACCGTAACCAATGTCGAAGTCGACGATATGGAGGCTATGGAAGCCCTGGAAGGACTCGAGGAGAGCTTGGTTGGAGGTGAAGTTGGCAAACTGGAGAACAGGAGAGATCTCGGAGAAGGATTTGTAAGCGGCGATCTTGAAGATGAGGGAGTAAGGGTTTATGGTATTGGAGGCGTTGTGGAGGAGATTGTGAAGAGCCTCTTTGAAGTAAAAAGCTGCTCTTTCCAAAGGCTTTCCGATGGGAGAAGAGAGCTGTTGATTGAGCCGCGCCAATATCCCCTGAGCCAGACACTTGTCACCGCCGTTATCTACCACCTCAGCCGCTTTGACCAGCTGCTCCGTTATCCCCATGGGGCCAGGGTTGAGCCGTTTGGCCGGTGGAGGTGTGTTGTGGTGGCCATAGAAGATGGCAGCTGGATTTTGAGTGAAATGAGTTTGGCTTTGGTTGATGAGAAGGCCAGGAGGAACATGAGGGGGCTTCTCCAATGTAGGGTCTAAACCGAAGCCGGTATCAACGACTCCAAATCCAAGGGTTGTGTAATCGGTAGAGTCATGAAAGGAAGGAGATGTGTGGAGAATGTTGTTGAGTTCAAGAGAAGGATCTCTGGAATCACCCATGATGAGTCTAAGAATGCTTTGATCGTGGTCATGAGGTGTGTGCTCCCAATCTGCCAAGCCAATCTGTCCGCATTGCTCATCGGTGGTGGCGTCGCCGCCGCCTCCGATGGCGCTGTTGGTGCCGTGAGAGGAAGACACCGTGGAAGAGGAGGTAGGGCTTCTGAGAGCGTCAAGAACAGAGTTAGGCTCAGTAGGTAGTCGTTCTCTGAATTTGGGGAGGGTAAGAAGAGGGAAAGGTGGTTGAGAGAAGGAAGAAGAAAAAGAAGAGAAATTGAAAATCCCCTCACCCACTTGAGACTCTTCAAAGGGTAAGGGCATTGCAGAGATCAAATCAGTTAAAGCTCTGTTTTTTGCTCAATCTATCTTCGCCTTTCTTCTTTCTCCTTAGTATTTGTTTTTGGTGTTGTTGTAGCTGTGGATCGTATATGGGATGCGTGCGAGAAATTAAAGTAACAAAGTGAACTTCATCTTCATCTCTCTCAATCTCTTTCCTCTGAGTTTGCAAAGTATTTAAGAATTGAAGAGTTTCCACTTTCACAATCTCTTTATGTCTTCTCTTCCAATCCCACTCTCACCCACGCGCGCGTCTTTCCCAAACTCCTTTCTATTTTTTTTTTTTTTTTGTTGGCTTTACAGATTTTTCACTGTACAATATTAAAAAATAATCTTTGAAGTTGGAGTAAACATTGTTTCTGATTTTAGTTTGGTTTGGTCTCTAAACAATTATATAAGCAAAGTGGGAAATTAAGTAAATAGCGTTTAATCGTGATGAAAGGGTAATAATAATCATGTGCATAAATCTGCCATTGTTATTAAACAGAAAACATTGCCTGAAGGAGACTGCTGATTTCACAGACAATTTCGAAATATGATTTTATTGAACGGCTAAGATATTGTTCCTATACAACGCTACTTGTGGCTACGATTCATCACAATCACCCTTTTCTTTTCTTTTCTTAAAGGAATTACAAAACACTAATTATACTAAAAAATATATAGAAAAATTCCATATATATTTGACATTGGGGATATTGTTTTATGATAAAACCTTGTGGCTTGCACCTAAAATTGGGATATGATTTTTGTTTTATTTAGACTTGTTTTTATCTCAAAGGTACTGTCGTTATTTCCTTATAATTTTAACAAATGAACCAATCAATTCACCCAATCCTTTCTACAACCTAAACCACACATCAATTTATTTGTGTTTTTCTGCTTCGGACATTAATATATCTATCTGTATCTTGCAAAATATCTATTACATCTTTTTATTTTAACCAAACTAAAATGCTCGTTTAATTATTACGCTAATTAGTATCTATGAAACAATCATATAGGAGTTGTAAAAAGAAACTATTTATATAGTAACGTGTGTGTATTATATATATGCTTTATTTGGTTATTTTTTTGTTGAGGAAAAACAAAAGGTGATTGAAGAAGTGTGAATGATGTTACCTTCTGTGACAAGTTAAATACACGAGAAACTGAGAGAAAAAGAGAGGATAGTCCTTTATTGAGCAGACATTTCATGAATGTACCAACTCACCAATTACTATTTTTCTCTATGGAATTATTATTATTTTTGGTCGTAAAAACTAATTTATATCATTAGGATTGGGTCACCGTAGTATGAGCCTTAGTTAAAACATGTTTTGGTAAACAGTCTGCAATACAGTTGGAAGTGCGTTTAATGTGGAAAAAAATAGATGTAATTGAAAAGGGGAGAGATAGCTACGATGTCCTTCACGATTCCGTAGATGTTGATTGAAATTGCTTGGGAGTTGATTGCTTGAATGAGTTGTAGAGAGTCTGAGAATACACAAAGGTGTTTGATCTCAAGTTCGCAAGCATGATAGAGGGCGGCCATGACTATAAGTCCTTCCACCATTAAAGGTGTTTTGGTGAAGCTTCTTGTTGCTGTTGATCTTGTCAAATCTTCGTCAGATATGTCTTGGAAGTGCTATCCGAGACCTGCTGTGAGGGAGTTGGAGTCCCAAGCAGCATCGGTCCAGACTTTGAAAGAGCTCTCGATATGCATTCGAGGTATGGTTTGAATGATCTGTTTGCATCTGATTAGGAATTTTTAATTGAGATTCTTGCCATTCCTTTGTTTATTTGATAGCTTTAAGAGATGTTTCTGCTTGTGTTAAAGCTCAATTGTCAAAATGGAGTTTGTTTCTTGATGTCCACATGGACCACATAACCCATGGAAATATCAGACCATATCCAATGCCAGTTGGTGGAAGGCAAATTAAACTTGAGCTTTGTTCTATGATAGAGCTAAAAATTGCAAGAGCTGAGATATTAATTGATTCTTTTAGGGGAATGAGATTCCATACCTCATGGGCATAAGAGCAGTGAAACAGAATATGCTCTATTGACTCCGGTTCGTTACACCTTTTGCAGCATTTGAACTCTACAATCTTCCGATGGAGTAGTGAATCGCCTGTTGGTAATGCAGTATGCGCTGCTTTCCAAAGGAAAAGCTTGATCTTGGGAGAGCAATTTGTTGTCCAAATGGACTTATTCCAATTCAGCTCAGTGGGTGAGTGACTGTGAGTTGCATCTTGGTATGATGAGGAGTGGCATGTATGATAACCTGATTTTACTTTGTATAATCCATAAGGGCTATGTTGCCAAATAAACTTATCCTTGGGCTAACTTGAATCTTTTTCTTGATTGGTGGTCTGCGAGGTTTCTTCTTTGGGATAATTGGCTTGTCAATAGTCATATTCTGGTTAGTAAAGCATTGTTCAGTGACGTTTTCGCTTAGGGGCCCAATCGCAGGACATATGGGACTCTTTCGGGTAACAAATTTGTTCATTCAATGTAATCCTCTTGATTAATTATCCGCATATTTGTTCTTGCTAAAGCCACTCCAGATTCTTCAAATTCACCTTTTTTATGGGCTTGTCTAATTATTTCCTTCCTTACAGCACTTTCGTAAGGGTCTACACAGTGAGCATATGTTACCATTACATCACAAAGCTCCTCCCTAGTGGAGTCAAGGGCTTCCTTTGATATTCTGCGAGGTATAGTGGTTTATGTTTTTCTTTACTTCCCGACCTTGCATTTAATTCTTTCTAGAGATCCATTGTCTTTGATTTCTGTTTGCTATTAGATCTCGCTGAGAGTTCATGGCGTAAGTCTCTTTCCAGGGAGATGTCTTTATAACCAGATTTTGTAGCTAGCTCATGTCGGAGGTCTCTTTCACCTGATCTGGTATCCTTTGGTGGAGCTGGCAGTGGTTTGTGAGAGCTTTCAGGTCAGTGGTAAGATTTTAACTTGTAGTTTACTTCTTGCCATTTATAGTTTTCTTTTGCTCTTGACACTCTTTCTGCTGGTTCGCGTCTGTAAGGATTATATCTATAGGAGTATGGTGAGCTTTTCCCTTTGTACCCTTCTTCTCTGCTTCTTGAGTAGGTAGACTTGAGAGAGGTTCTCTTATCGGATCTAAGAAGGAGGGGTTCTCTTCTTCTAGCATCAGAGGGTTTTGGATACCTTAGTTCAAGGCAGCTTCAAATGTCATGGCAGAGGCTTTTGCATTCGTAGTAATAGTTTTCTAGTTTCTCATAGATGAGATATGTAGTGACTTCTTCACCAGATGAGAATTCCAAGATAGATTTGGTGATGATGGGGAGTAATTCATTGATAAAGACTCGCATTCGAACTGTAAAGCTGGTTATTTCAACTTTTTCCACTACACCAATATCTGAGCCAATGCTTTTTACTGTTTCTTCAGTCCATAGGTGTAAAGGTAAACCTTGGATCTTGATCCAAAAAGGGATCTGGGACGGGAAAGAGTTAGAGATAGTAGCTTCCTATTCTTGTAAGATTATCATCCATTTTGCAAAGTGATAGGGTTAATTTTGTAGAACAAATTGCATATCTTCTTCAAAGGCGAATTGGAACTGAAAGAGGCCATTCCCTAGGTTTGAACCAACTGGTCCTCTCACTAGGTTCTAGTGTTTCGCCATGAAAGGGATTAAAGACCAGAGCCTTTGAGTCGAGGGGTTTGTCAGTCTGACTATGAGGGTAAGTGAAAGTAGTTGTGAGACTGAAGGGTTCTCTAGGAGAGACAGCTTTACTCTCCCTGATCTTGGAGCTTGGTTGTCTCTCATGATGTTTTTTTTTCCTTTTTCAGCTGCAGTGAATAAGGGAGACATTGGTTGTCTTGCAAGAGGAAACAGAGTGGTTGCTATAGGACGTTTCAAACACAGAGTAAGAAAAGAGAGCATGGGAAACGAAATCCTGAGAGAAGAAGACTTGGGGACTAAGTCCCGAGACAGAAAAAACTGAGACTTCGTAGTGGGCGAGATTGTTACTTCAATAACACATGGGAAAGGAGAAGAAGCACTTCAGGCTAAGAGATCTGGCTAAGAAGTGAAGAGTAGTATGCATAGATCGAAGATTGTCGCTATAGAGAGACATCATTCCAAAAGATTTCGCCACTTGAAGAAAATTACTTAAAAAGGGTGCTTTCTCTAAATCTCTTTCATTAGATTAACTTCTTAAATCTTTTTTTGCCTTAAGCGGAAAGGAAAGGAAGAAAAAAATAATGCATTGGAGACTGTGTCTAAGAGAGAATTTGCTTAATTTTGATTTTATTAGATTATGATTAAGTATGGTTTAGTATGGAGTTATTATAACCCTAAATTATACATATATATTTATATCCTAAAATTAATGCATATGTATAAATGAATGAATATACTGCAATCATAAATAACATGGATGAAATAAGTAAATGACCAGAATTTTCTCTCTCCTAAAAAAACTCTCTCAGGCACGAGTTCCAATGCTCCACTGTCCGCTACAATCTCTTCCTCTTTTGGCAAACGAAGTGTTTGAACTCTTAACCTAATAGTGAAGGCTTGTTGAAGGCACCCATTTATGGTAATTTTCTACATAATCTTTGCTTCAATGGTGGTCTCAAATCAACAATGTGGACACTATCCTGTGCGAGAAAGCTTGTATTTGAATGTGGAAGGTAGCTGCTTATGCACATCTAATCTCGGAAGACGTTAGAAGGCTACGAAGATCCAGTGTGTCCCACTTTACGTGGTGAAAGTTTTAAAAAAAATTAACCCTACTCAGTGTATTACGCTTCAACTATGTGCAGGGTTAAGACCTAACGTGTTGTTGAAGTTGATCCTGAGTTTGGATTACTATACAACTCGAAATTTCCATCCCATTTAACATGGTGAACTCGTGTTTTAAAAATTTCTGACCTTGAAAGTTAGCGCTAAATTTCAGGTTAACATCAAGTTCCAAGCTATCTCAAGGTAGTTAAGTATGGCGAGAAGACTATCCTATGAAGAGAAGGGTAAAGGAATCATGTACCAGTGTAAGGAACCTGAAGCCACAAGGATAAAATTACCAAATCTTGACAACTCGGATCTAATAGAGAAGCACTCATTAACCTTAATCGGTCGTGTTACAAATCCAAAACAACAACGTATTTGGTCTATTATACCTGTCTTGTCTGAACTCTGGAACTCGTCGACGAAAGCTATTGGGTCAGATCTGGGACAAGGACTATTCCAGTTCAAGTTTGGAAATGAAGCCGACCTCAACTCTGTTCTTGATAATCGTCCCTACCACTTTGGAAGATGGATGATAATACTTGAAAAGTGGAGAGCAACTGTTGAATCTTCCTTCCCTTCCCAAATCCCCTTCTGGGTGCGGGTCCACGGCTTACCTCTGCACCTATGGCTTCCTGAAGTACTAACTAGTATTGGGAAGAGCATCGGGGACCTGGAAAAGGTCGATATCTCCTCCCATTCTGCAAGAATCAGAGTGCAAGTAAATGGGTTAAAACCACTCATAACCAAAACCATTCTGGAACTGGAAGATGGACAAGAAGTTACAGTACATCTAATGTATGAAAAGCTGGGAAGATTCTGCTCAAGATGTAACATGCTGGACCATGAGTTAAATGACTGTAATTTGAATGGCAGCCAGCAGCCGGACAAAACTCCTTCTATTCAAGGATCCATTATCCACCAAAGTCCTCAAAGAGAGAATATGAAATCTCTACCTCATGAGCCTCATGACCAATTAGATAACAGGAAGAGATCAAGATCCTTAGCTAACCTGGATGGAAGGCGAGATAATTCTAAAGACTGGCGTCGATATGACGACTCATACCATACCCGAACCTATGAACCTGACAGAAAGAGAGCAAGAGAAGATCAGATCCAAAAGAATTATGGGAAAAACTACTCATACTCTAATCAAGAGAGAAGATCAAATATATCAAAATCATCCTTTCCAGCAAGGAGATACAAAAGTCATCGAGATGAATCAATCTCTGACATGGTGTGGAGGAAAGTATCTCCCCGAAGGACGGAGCCTGAACTTGACCCACATCAACTTACTGAAAAATCAGACTCCTCACGCCCTAGAAGACCTACCCTGGAAAGGAATGAACTCGGAAAGGATATGGACAATGTCATACCCCATCAAACCCTCAAAGCAGCTATGGGAGAGATTACAGAAGTCATGGTCCAATATGCAACGGTTGCTGACCCCACTGAAAAGGCCATTAGAGAGCGAAGATTCCAACATGCCATTGAATCGGGTGAATTCGAGGAATCTGCTACTGAACTGGCGAGATCAATGATGGCAGATGAACAAGGGTTGATACAGAAAGAAGATGTGGCCCTTGCTATAGTACCAGATAGAGTCCCTATATCGTCGAGAATGGGTCCTGTTAATGAACAGAATGAAAACCTGAGAATTGAGATAATTCCAGAAAGAGTACCTGCACTGCAGAGACTTGGGACAACCAAAAGGCAAGAGGATTGTGATCAGATAACACCAATTAGAAATCACAATAGAAAACCTGCAGCAAAGAAAAAAATATCGTTCAGCCCTCCAATAATCTCCTTGGTTAGTGCAAAAAAAAGAAAAACACTACAGATGAGAACCTCACCTAAGAGAAAGCTGCAAATAGGAAGAGAACCTACAACAGAACAATGCTCAAAAAACATAAGGGCTAGGAAAAGAACTGAAGGCTCTCAAGGAAAAACTAAAGAAAAGAAAGGTGGGAATATAACTGCATCGTCTATACCTATGCGAATTATCCCAGCAATAACAAAGAAGCGGATGGATTTTCAAAATCCCTCCGATCCTCTTCCTTAATCTCTTTGACTTGGAACTGTCAAGGTTTAGGAAACCCCTTGACAGTTCGCCGTCTGCAAAACATCAATGCAAGTGTTAAGCCAGACCTAATTTTCCTAATGGAAACAAAAAACATGGAGAAAGTAGTACTTCAGAAAACAGAGAAAATGAAGCTAAATCACTGGAAAGTTGTGGACCCACAAGGTCAAGGAGCAGGAGGTTTAATTCTCTTATGGAATGATCGAGTTCATATCACAGTTATATCCTCAACTCCACAGTATATTGATACTTTAATTAACTTTGAAGGGAAGAATTTCTATGCAACATTTACCTACTGCCCAACAGATAAGAAGAAAAGAGTTGAAATTTGGAATGAATTAGCTGAGAAGGCTGAAGTAAGGAACTCACCCTGGATTGTTATGGGAGATTTTAATGATATTTTATCCAATGAGGAAAAACAGGGAGGTGCTCTAAGGCCAGAAAGCTCGTTCATTGATTTTCGATCCTTTGTCTCATCGTCGGGACTGTATGATATCCAACACTCTGGGGACCCATTATCCTGGCGGGGAAACAGGAATAACTACACCATTCGATGTAGACTGGATAGAGTAATGGCAGAGGAGAAGTGGCTTGATTTATTTCCCACAAGCAGATGCGAATACATGATGTTTGAAGCTTCGGATCATAAGCCACTGCTAACATATTTTGAACCTGAAAAAAGAAGGAGGAAAACGATGTTCAGGTTTGATAGAAGACTAAAGGAAAATCCAGAGATACAAAGCTTAATTAAGAAGCATTGGGACACAAGGAGACCAATACAGTGGAATACTCGCATCAATAGAACTCGAGCTGCTATAATCCACTGGTCCACTGAGAAGAATCACAATAGCAGAATCACCATTGAAGAATGACAAAAAGAACTAAATTCTGCGTTAGAAAGCCCACAATTTGACCACATCAAGGTGAAAGAGATCACTTTAAAACTCCAAAGAGCTTATGAAGAAGAGGAAGCTTTCTGGAAACAAAGAAGCCGACTTCTCTGGCTTCAACTTGGGGATAAAAACTCCTCCCACTTTCATGCCATAACAAAGTCAAGACAAATAAGGAATGCCCTATCAGTTATCGAAAATAATGAGGGTAAGGCCATGGTGGAAGAAGAGGAGATTGAGCAAACAATTACCGAGTATTTCCAATGTCTCTACAGATCATCCAACACAGAATGTTTAACAACGATTGATGAAGCCTTAGAGGAGAGAGTCTCACCTGAAGAGAATGTGGAACTTATCAAAATCCCAAGTAAGGACGAAATCCGCAAGGCAGCCTTTACCATTAATGCAGAAAAAGCTCCAGGGCCGGATGGGTTTTCTGCAGCATTTTTTCACTCGAACTGGGAGGTAGTAGGACCAGCAATTGAAGAGGAGGTGTTCGAATTTTTCACTACTGGAAAGTTAAAGACAACTTCTAATTTGACATACATTAGACTAATCCCGAAGACTACAAATCCAAGGAAAGTGGCTGATTTCCGTCCCATTGCACTCTGCAATTTTATCTACAAGATGATTGCCAAGATTATGTCTAAGAGGATTAGCCCACTGCTCTCAAAACTGATCTCACCAAATCAATCCGCATTTGTCCCAGGCCGCAATATCTCGGATAATGTAATCATTACTCATGAGATTCTGCACTCTCTAAGCACTTCCCAAGCAAAAAAATATGGGGCAATTGCAGTAAAGACAGACATGACTAAGGCATATGACAGATTGGAATGGTCATTCATAAAAGCAGTTTTCAAGAAGATGGGTTTCCATGAAAAATTTATTCAATGGTTAATGCAATGCATTTCTACAGTCCGTTATTCTGTCCTAATCAATGAAGTACCAAAAGGCAACATTACACCATCTAGGGGTATTAGACAAGGAGACCCCCTCTCACCCTACGTGTTCATTCTATGCAGTGAAGTGTTGTCTGGATTATGCAGAAAGGCAGAGGAAAATGGAAAACTACATGGACTTAGAATCTCCAAAAATGGACCGAGAATTAATCACTTGTTATTTGCAGATGACACTATGTTTTTCTGCAAAGGAAACCCAAAGCAACTCTCCACTCTGCAGGAGATAATAAAGAAGTATGAGACAGCCTCAGGACAATCTATAAATACGCAGAAATCTGCGATTACGTTTTCAAGAAAGATGACTCAAGATATGAAGGAAAAGATCAAAAATCAGTTACAAATATCACTAGAAGGAGGGTTAGGAAAATACTTGGGATTACCTGAGAGTTTTGGTCGCAGGAAAAAGGATATATTTAACTCCATCTTGGATAAAATTCACCAAAAAAGGATAAGCTGGTCCTCGAAGTTCCTTTCACCTGCAGGGAAAACCACGATGCTCATGAGTGTTCTTAGTGCTATACCAACCTACGCAATGACATGTTTTCTACTGCCTGACTCGTTGTGTAAGCGAATCCAATCGGAACTTACAAGATTTTGGTGGGACAAGTCAATTGATACAAGAAATATGTCTTGGATAGCCTGGAACAAATTGACAAAACCAAAGCATAAAGGCGGATTGGGTTTCAAGGATATACATGCGTTTAATGTTGCTCTAGTGGCAAAAATCTCTTGGAGAATCATCTCTAACCCCGAATCCTTGTTGGCAAGAATGTTGTTGGCAAAATACTGTAAAGATAATTGTTTCCTGCAGGCTTCTAAGCCTTCATCATGCTCTCATGCTTGGAGGGGGATTTTGCTTGGCCGAGACTTAATCAAGACGCATATGGGATGGACCATAGGAGATGGTAAGAGCGTAAATACCTGGTATGAGAATTGGCTATCCACCTCTGCTCCGAGAGCACCTATTGGGCCACCCAAAGAACTAGATATGAACAGCAAAGTATCAGAGTTGATTGATGAAGCAACCTGAGAATGGGACTGTGAGAAAATTAGGAAGACAGTACCAGAATTAGAAGCAGACATTCGCTGTATAAAACTAAGTGTTCAGACGGGTAAGGATAGAAGAATCTGGCTAGGAACTCCGACTAGAACATATTCTGCAAAATCTGGTTATCAAAAAGCCATGGAAATAAAACTTAGCAACCAGGGGAACGCCACAGAAGTGCAAATCGACTGGTATAAGGAAATTTGGTCCACCCACCTGCAACCGAAAATTAAATACTTTGTCTGGAAGTGTTTGAATCGTGCAATCCCAACTTCCGACAATCTAATCCTTCGCCGAGTTTCAATGGACCCAACCTGCAAAATCTGTGGCGAGTTAGAATCATTAGAACATGCTCTCTTCTATTGCCCGGTGGCTACACAAGTATGGGAAGCTGCACCTTTTGCTTCAACTCTTAATATACAATTGCCGAATCAATTTCCTGCAATATGGAGGTTCCTTCGGAGTAAATTGGCCTTACCCCCAATAGGAATTACAAAGACTCCACTCGCAGCATGGATCATGTGGTCGATTTGGAAAGCTAGGAATCAACGCATATTTAACAGCTTAATCCCGAACCCAAATGAGATCCTCAACCAAGCGATACAAGCAGCTAAGGAATGGGAAGAAGCCCAAGAGTTGGCTAAGGAAAAAAATGTTAAAATTGGGAGTACAACATCTTACCTGGATCGCGGCACAGAAACTTGCTACTCAGACGCAGCATGGAATGCAAAATCGCGAGTTGCAGGTACAGCTTGGATTATCACATCTGGGAAGGACCCGCCGCGAAGGGGATCTCAAATCCAGGAGTTCGTAGCCTCACCTCTGATCGCCGAAGCTATGGCACTCCGATCTGCAATGATCGATGCCTTAACCTATGGAATCACTCGGATTGTCTTTAGATCCGACTCAAAAAATCTAATCACAGCCATTTCTAATGGAGTGAATTTGACAGAGATATCTGGAATATTGGTGGATATATCCTATCTTCTCTTGTTATTTGAAGAAACCGGATTCGAATATGTTCCTAGAACCTTCAATGTTGAAGCTGATTGTTTAGCTAAATCAACTCTATCTGCTTTTACGCTTTGTACTGTGGTTGGTGAAACCACTTAAACCTTCCTTTAATGAAGTTTCTATTTGACAAAAAAAAAAAAAAAATACTGCAATCATAAACAACCATAAAAAAGAAAAAAAAAGAGAAGTGGGTGATTTGATCTTGCAGACAGATTAAGTCGGAATTTTTTTATAACGAATAGCAACAATTTCTCAACTTTCATTATTAAGTTAAGTAAATGCTAATAAAAAGCTTGTGGTCAAGTGGTAAGAAGCGGATCTAAGATTTTAAAGAGTTTGTAGGTTCAATTTTCCTATTATGCGAAATTAAAATATATTTTTCTAGTAACTTTTATACGGATATGAGTCTATACTTTCGGCCCATTTGAATATCCGGAAAAAAAGTTTATTCATGAACTATAAATCTCTTATGAAAATAGTCTATATCCCTGAGTTATAAAAAAGAAAACATTTTCTTCCTCGATCATGCAACCATTTCATTGGTATGAGTTATATCAAAATCCAAATCCATCTTTTTTTATCAATTTCAAATGTATGGACATATTATATATAAAAAATTTAGTTTATTATATAATAAGTTTAGTCCCATATTGTAATACTTATATTACAATGTTCACTTTTTGGCCATATTAGGAGATAACTAACTCTTTAGCAATAAGCATGTTCCCATGTGATTTGCTAACAACTATTTATCACACTTTTCTCTCTTTTACTATTATAAATCTCGAAATATATGATCTCGTGATTATATGTTTTTATTTTCGTATTTACCTCTAAATCCAACGATATGTTATATATTAAAACGTGGAAGTGGATGCAATAATAAGCCAAGTGATGTCCTCTACAATGACAAATACATACTACTAATATATATATCACCACCACAATTTCAATCTTTAATTGGTAATAGATGCAATGCATGATCATACGTACGTATAATTAAATTGATATTTTTCATGAAATATTATCATTTAAATAAAATTAATAGCTTCTTGGAGGTGAAGTAAGTGGTGAAAAACATGTTCTTTCCTCTTGTCTCAAGGCATCCTTCACCACAAGCAAACACCCAACCCCACTCTATTGTTTAAGATTATTAATTTATACAATCTTTATAGAATTGGAAACAAACACAATTCAGCTGATATATATATATATATATATATATCTTAATATTCCTCAAATTCGGGTTTGTATTTGACATCATCAGAGGAAAAAGCAATAAAAGTCAGCTAAATATATATATTGATATTGCATACAATAATTTATATGAAGGATGACGTGTTATAGTTTGTATGCATGTAACTATAAAAATGATTGCATCGTTCATTTTGTATAAGAATTTTAGGATAATGATTAGATTAGACAAAAATTGATCAATTATTATTAGGAGATCACATGGGACTGATAAGACAAACAAAAAGAGACCATATTTATTCAATCTCACTAATAGACCCAAATTAATATAATAATTATGATTAATTAAACCAACCAACCAAGATCGGTGCAAAGTAATTAACAATAACCACAATATAAAGTTGGTAAGAGCTCTTCTCAAACATACTAATTCCTCATTTCTTTAATCATCTATCTTTTAATCTAATCTAAATTCTCATTATCTAATGATGGCGATAATTAATTTATGATTGAAGTACTCGAATATACATTTTATAAACGTATATATGTGATTAATTGCTTTCTCTTGATTGCTTCTATTTATGAGGTAACTAAAGTACTATATATAAACGAAGTTATTAATTTATAATTAAGTGCTCTGATGAATAGACAAACTACCCATAATAATTCATTCATATAAAGTAAGTCAATACAAAATTTTATATGATAAATTCCAAGCATATCAACATCGAGGACTAATCGTGTTCTCTAGATTTTTGTTAGTTACTTTCAACATTAGAGGACAATATATAGGTTATTTTAATTTAGAAGTGATCTTAGTGGACTAACTACCAATTATAACTCATTCATATTGGGATATTGGGTCCTCTTGGATCTTTGATATTTAGATTGTAAATTCCGTTAAAGTGTTCTTTATCATATTGTATCTATATAAGGTTTTAGTCTCCATCAGATTCAATAAAAAACCTTTTTCACAAATCCGATTAGATTTCTTGACAATTGATACCAGAGAAGCATATACCAAAATAAAATTATAATCTACTAGCTTCTTTACTTTGATTCTATATACAATAATGAAGGTGCTAAATATTGTATTTATTTGGTTATATAAATAATGTTATGGTAAAATAAGTTACTTAATTTGAAAATGAGACGTTCTTGGTCATTTAATATCTACGAATCAACAAATTTTCCAATTAATGTCATATGTATTTATATATTGGAAAGAAAAAAACATGCACATCATGAAGCGAATCTTAATACGAAATTGTAACACCTACGTTTTTTCAGCTGTTAAGCATTTTTGTATTTTACAACAAAAGACTTGTTATTTAAGAATTTTACGATGGCCATCGTAATTTTCTATATAGATTTACGTTTATATTTTGTTTATAATTTATTGAAATGGTAGTAATTATTTTCTGGAAAACATATAATAATATGTAAGCTCAAAATTAGATGTTTGAAACTTTGAAAAAAAGAGATAATGATGTTGATGTCGGATCTCGAAATGAAGCTCCAGCCCAACGGTTGAATCCGTAACTTGTAGATTTTGTCCATAAAAAGCCCAAAGTAATATGAAGGAATTCAACTATAGTACAGAACCTCATTGCGAATCTTACATCCACCAACATAAAATACAGCAAATACATATTTCTGAATGGAGTCTCCACATTGTAACAATTGGTTTAATTAAAGATGAATTAGCAGACAAATCCCTGAGGAACTTTCTTGCCGCAAGAGTTGAGAAGCAGAGAGAGAGAAATGGGAATATTGAGTGGAGCAACTCCGAGAATGCTGGTTTTAAGAGCAGTGCAGAGACAAACGGCTGCTTCTAAGTCAGCCAAACCTTTGACGAGTGTGCAACACTCCTTGCTTGGTGGTGTACCAATGACCTCACGAACCAGACCTAACCAGCTCCCACACACTCCAAATTTGATGGTGTCTCTCGGACAATTCATCGTAGGACTGGGAGGTGGAGGGCATGGCGTGACGCTGCCTCCTGGTGTCACCTGACTGAAGAAGTTGAGGAGCAGCAAGACCACAACTGATCCCAAAGCTTTTGAGCTACCCATTTTAGTTTTACTTTTTTCTTTCTTTTTTGAAGCTTTAGCTATGTAATACCAATGAGAAAGGTAACAATATGCTTTGTTTCTTGGGGGCATTTATGAATCGTCATCGATGGCTTTGTGGCCACAATTGTTCGTGTTATCTCTTCTCTGTTAAACGTATTTGTCTTCTTATCAAATCTGCGGCAATAATATTTTCCTATCACTCTAAAACAAATCACATTTGTTCCTGTGCGAAAACGACGAGAGTCAATAGTCATATTATATATTTGACATCTAATATACATGACGAGATTCATGGAGTTGACCCTTGGAGGAGAAGTATAGTCTTTTATAGTTTTGCTTGTTTGTTAAGAAATAAAACCCCTTGGAGAAGAAGTAAAGGGCAAACACAAGCTGGCTCTATCTAAGTTACATATTCGACAAAACCCGACGGCTTAATCAAGACTGTAAATTAAACGAAATTGGAGACAAAATGAGATTAATCAGAAGCTGCTTCTCCTTGGTTTTGGGAACCATCTGCGGAATTTACATAGCGCAGAGCTACAACGTTCCAAAACGTAGATAAGATGGCTCAAGCAAGCTATTCCATGGCCAAGCAGATCGAACAGAGATACCGTAAACCAAAGACCATTCCCAACAAAGAAGACTTACAAGACGACTAATTACATTTCATTCTCTTCTACCTTAATCATATTTATCCCTGTCTTCTTTTCTTCTGCTTTCTATGATAATATTTGTTTTCTTAATCAAACTCATCCGATTCCAATAATAACAACCGACTCTTCATATCTTACTAGTTACTACATAGTCAAACTGTGCTTTAATCAATTATAGCCACAAAATCAACCCCTTTCTGTACTACAGCTACTGATTTTACAGCTTAACAAGAAAAATTAGCACATCAAATAAATAAAATCTGGAGCTTTGCTAAGATTTGATGATTATAAAGGTGATGAAAGGTGATTAAGCGCGGTTCATGATGTAGCCAATCACGCAGCCGAGGAGACCCACCAGCAGCATTAACACTAACGAATGACCACTAGACTGCTTCTTGCTTGATTCTTTCCTTAGCATTTCCTGAATCACAATATATATATTACTTTATGACTATTGATCAAATGACAAATAGATCACCTAGTGCGCTTGGCTTAACCCATACCAGTTCCTGTCGGAGCCTCTTACTTTGTTGAACAGCACTAGTCTTCTCCTCCGTCAATTTGGAGATCATGGACCATGCCTGAGCAAACACAAAAGACTTTAAGATTAACTATCCAAATTCCAGAAGCATACAGTTTTTTTTTTCTAAAAAAAAGAGACAAAGACCGTGTGATGTTACCTCTGTAGATTTTTCATTCGTTTCGTCAAGCGTTTTCGACACCTGAAAGGCGAAGATGCATTCGTAGGACTCACTTTTCAATCAGAATAAGATAATAGTTTAACGAGAATATATAATAATCTCACATCATCAAAGACTGATCCAGTTTGAGAGGCAATCTCGTTAAGGGAAGTCCTAGGAGAGTTCCCTTCTTCAGAGCCTTCAGGGACAGGTGAAGGGGGATTAGCAGGTATGTAAACAACCCGCAATTTGAAATCCTCAATCACTCTACCTGCTTCCTTGTTGAACTGCATAACAACAAATTAATAATGTAAGACCCCCACAAAATAAAAGAAGAAAGAAGTAAAACAGAGAAAGAGTGCAAGCATTGATTTTGATGAGTCCAACCATTTCAGCGAGTACTTCTTTGGATGTTGTACCATCTGGAACAATAACACTCTGAACAAGGAACTTGTCTTTGCATTGCATATCCAGAGGTGCTTCTTTCTGGGCTTGCATCGTCACTGCAACAAAACCGTTGTGAAAATGACCTTACGAAATTATTGGCATACTATGTAGTAGTAAGATAATCCAGTTGCCTATTCACACCAATACCATACATGATTTTGCTATAGTATAGCAAAGGAAGAAGGCTAATAATTAAGTGGAGGAACCTTGTGGAGAAATTTGAAAGAAGAAACTTGTAGCAAACCTGTAACATTGCAGGCATCGCCGGGTAGTACAACGCCGGTGTTTGGTCGGACACAGTATTTCCGAGGATTAGTAGTTTTAACCTGTTAAGGACAACATTTCCCAGTAAGAACGGAAATTAAAACAAAAAAAAGTTGGAGATTATGAATAATTTTGACCTTAAATGCGACACAGTTAGCTGTCTTGTTGGTCAATTGCATCGAACACGAACTTTGCTTCTTCAACTCAACTTCACCAACAACAACGATTTAGTAAATAAAAAAATCAAAATCCTCAAAATTCAATGAGAAGGGATCGACTATTCACGAAATGCCAACGAAGAAGATGCATAAAGAATTCCGAGGGTGGAGAAATCATAAGAACAAAACTTACAAGGGAACTTAAGCTCTGTCGGATGGATATTTACGAGATCTCCGGTCGTCATTATTCAAATATCCCTTCGTTTTCCGGTCCCTCCCAATCAATTTTTTATTTTAGGGTTTACTAATTGATCTGAGAATTGTTTTTTTTTGAAAGAGCCACAAATGGTAAATGGCGTATTTGGGCTTTAAATATGTGTACAGATATATATAGAAGCAGGAGTATTAATAAGTTAATGCCACATCTTATGTTTTATTTATGACAGAAATAACCCTAACATATGAGAGACTCTCGATTCGACGTTTGAGGGTACTTCTGGTAATCGGTCCACGATTTTATTTAATGGCATTAGTACTGTAAATATAAAATTAGTGGGCTTTTAGTAAAAGTATGGGCCTTCATGATTGGTTAGTACAGTATAGCGTTTGGAAATTAGTGGGCCGTAATGTTCAGGAAACAATAAGTCAATCACTTCAATTTTAATACCTACTTTTCCAAGTTAGCGGTCCCAAAAAGCCAAACTAACTTCAACGAACTGTTTCTGTTTCTCTTCGACTCCCTACTCGTAGTACTCTTCTCCCATCATTGTATAGACATCCCGAAATTTACACTTCCTGTCCGACTCTTCCAACTTGATCTACACAGCTTAACACTATTATATCAGGCTTTAACAAATTCACAGCTTAGGATGCAACAGGAGATGTAAATCTCATATGCGGACAAATGGGAGAAGACTGTTTGCGACAGAGATGGCACCGGAATCCAACCACTATACTTGAATTCTTCTCGTTAAGCCCATATGCATCTCCGTGGTACCATTCTACAAAATTACAAAAACGAAAGAAAGCTGAGCAACAAAAAAGAACCAAATACTTGCAACGTGAACCAAAATAATATCAGAAAATGAATTACCTCCACAGATTTCGCAAGAGATGAAAGTTGATCCAGATTCAGATTCAATTGAGCCGCATAAATGACACTTAGGCTGATCATGAGTGTTCTCCAAGGGACTATAATATCTATCTCTCCGGAACTTATTGACCCGTTCATCGCCAGCCTTTCTTGACAATAAGAGGCCATTCAACCAATAACTTAAGCACCTTTCTGTTCTCTTTTTTCTAATGGAGATCTCCTGTTTCACTTTCTTAGGTCTGCCTCTGCCTCTTTTAGTTTCCAGTTTCCGTTTCTTACTCCCTCCAGGCACGTTACTTTCGTCCTGCAGCCGAATTACATGCTTTGATGGCCTGCCAGAACGTCGTAATGGTTTGCTTGCAACAACCTTTTTATGATTCTTCAACCTTATGGAAATTCTCTCTGCCATTGAGGTCTTAGTCTTCTTTAGCCGAGCTGATTTGCGAGCAGGGATGATGACCTTTTTATGCTTTTGTTTCTGCACTCCAATTTTTTTCCGAAAGCTCCCCGGGGGGCGCCCTCTCTTTCGTACGGTGGGTTGGTCTTTTGTTAGCACTTCACTTCTGCACTGAAGACAGATGTCCATGCCTTCTTTCTCAGCTTTCCTGATATGCTTTTTGTGAAATACTCCTGAAATTTTGATCACATTGATTAGTAAACTGCAGTGCCCTTATGATCACTGAATTAAACAGCTGTACCACAGGTTAATACCAAGAAAATCATTTCATTCTTTCTTGTGCATAAAATGAAGTAGTTTGTTAAGCATATCACTTTTAATACCGAAAAGTGATTGAACTATTTATTCCAGTTGGAAATTCTTTTCTTTTATATCTCCTTCAATCACTTTTCGAAATTGTCATATTTTATATTTTGAACACCCTAAAATAAATACAAGAATCACTGAACATTGAACTAGTGGCATAACCTATTCTAGATAAGATAACGTTCCAGGTCTCATCGGGCAGGTCGGATTTTAAAAATATCAATTCCACGTATAGGTCTTGTGTATGGGCTAGGTTTTTTTTTCAGATCACATGCACAAGTTTTGAGGAAAAAAAACAAATATATATATATAACAAAGGTAAAAGAGAAGAGAAGACTCACTTTTGCAGATGTGGCAGCTTGCAGCTTCACTGTCGTTTAAGAAAAACAGATACCACAAAAAATAGTCAAGAAATATCATTACGCAATAAACAAAAAAGAAGATAGGTTCTGTAAATCAAATGTCACGCTATTAGGTTTTCAGCAGATTTCAACTGAGAACAAGGTTACTCAAATTAGGATTGCTATTCTGATCAAGACAAACTTTTGAAGGCAAAAGGGGTTGTGACAAGTACATACCTCAAAGACACAACTTTCTTACATTGCTCACACAAAGGAGATTTAGATCTTTCTGCCCTCTCGAATAGGTATGAGAATCCTTTTCCCGCTGAGGACTTTTTCCCTACTTTGTCTATCTCAGAGTGTCTGAAAGAGCCTCCTGGCTTGCTAGTTTTCCGTACAGCTTTTTTCTCTTCAAATCCTTTCACAAGATGTAAAGGCACATATGATTCATTCAGCCAGAACTTTTTTCTTCCACTAGAGGATTCTTCAACCATGCAACCGTTCTTCAACACAACATCTGGAATATTTCTCCTTTTACCAAAGTCAAGGAGATATTTCACAGTCTCTTCCTCTGTGCACTTCCTACGGACAATCGCCTTTTTGAATAGCCTAGCAGATTTTCTGGAATCTTTGTCCAATGTAGGAAGAAGATGACTGTTTTCAATATCATCCCACTTTATGTAGGATTGAAGTGTCCTCACCTGTAATCACTGATGTGTTAACTGATAATCGTTCAAGGCTGAGAAAAAACCCCACAAGTAGACAAAAGTATAGGAGACAGTGGTTCAAGACACATATTCAGTGTACGAAAACTGCACATGCAAGTAACAATCCAGGTAACACTAAACCATATGGATGAAAAACTCAAAACATTAACGGATCTGATACAATCAATATTCATGCATAGGCGAAATGGTAAGAAAATCCTTGTCACACAAGTATTTCAACATTGGTACTTCTCACCCATACCAGCAAGATACAATATTACATTCAGTTTGACCAAGCTTATATTACCTGCAAACCGAGCTGCTCTGAAGTTGTAGATGATTCCACAGCTGCTTCCCAGGCAACACGTCGACTTCTTTTAGCCGACTCTGAATTTTCAGGATACAATATACCTGGAATACTCAGACTTCCACCTGCATAGTATGGAGTGAAACAAATAATGGAAGTGAGACAAATAAAATAAGAAGAACAAACGTGAAAGCAAGAACATAAGAGGAGATGTAAACCTTGTCTAGCAGCCTTCGAGATTAAAGAGCGAGGCAAAACTTTCCAATTGAATAACCGCCTTGAAACTTGGCCACCTCTCCACCAACACATGGTCAATCCACCATTTTTCTTCGCAGTAGGGTTAACCCCAGACTCTAACAATGTCCCCCTTCTTTTACCAATAGCAGTCTTTGACCATGATCGTGTCGAAGCAATGAGAATATGTATAGCTGAGCCCATTACAATGGCAGCATCAACATGATTTAGCCATTCAAGTGAAAGTACGCGATGATGCAGATTTGCCTCTAACTATTGAAACAAATACTTTCATCAGGAAACAAAATTTGGTGCACCCCTAGATTAGTCACTAATGCATTACAGAAAAATTTAAGTTCTGAAGACATCGTACTTATAAACTTTTGAAGACATTTAAGTCGAAAGCAACTGGAGAAGTAACAAAAAATTCGACATGCCTGGCCACACTATAAAAAGTTAACAAAAACTGCTTAATACAAGCTTTTCAATTAGGTAGAAAACGAACCGAACTAAAGTTCTACACAGCAGAAGATCATAATGAAGAAATTTGATATGATAGCTTAGGCATGGGCATGGGAAATTAGTATGGTGCTTCAGAGATTTAAGCTTAAGCTAATACAATGATTCATCTCAGAAACAATCCCATATGCCATTGCAAAACGAATGTTTTAGGAGGAAGAAACTTACTTCAATCAATAAATGTTTCAAGCTTGAGATATTTGGTGCTTTCAGAATGTGTTCACGCCAAATGCTGGAGTGCTGTGGATTCAGCCATGGACCAACCAAGAGTCCTTGCAATCGACTTTCCATAGAAAGTATCTGGCATATGATGGCCAAAAGATGACTTTTCTTCTCAATGAATTGAATGTTAGCTACTTCACTTTCTGAAAGACCTCGTAAAGCCCCAAGACTCATGTTAAACAAACAATTTGTCTCACTACCGGCATCCTCAGAAGAACTTTTGCAGGAATGACACCATCCACATCTTTCTTTCCACGCATCTAGGTAAAGGCTTAGGATCTTCCGCCATTGAAATTTGGAGGTTTTCATCAATATAGTCTTCACCTGGGTAGAAGCAATTTCTTCATCAGATCTCATATCATTGGTACGGATTAGTGACTTGCGTATCATCTCTTCATATATGGATGTAGTCATCTGAGCAAATATATACTGGTTTCTGTAACCTGCTTCACTCTGCACATTTAGTTTAATTCCTTTCCGTGTGTTTATTCTAGCCAAGTTATGGGAAGACAAATGCATATTTATATTTGGCTCCTTCATGCTATCCAAAATGCTCGATGATGCTGGCTCATCAAGACTCTGTACATCCAAACCATTTTGTACATGTTCAACAGATTCTTCAGAACTCATATTAAGAATATCTAGCCCAGAAGCTGAATCTGCTATCTTCCGACGAGTCCTAGGACCATGATTATGTGCATATCCATTACTGCATGTTTTGTCCAGCTTTTTTTTAACAGTAGATGCTGACTGCCTTTCTGAAGTTGATAGAGGAGTCTTAAATCCATCAATGGAAGAATTCATTCCTCTGGCTGACTTATTTAAGCATACAGATATTTGAGTATTCATATCGCTGGTTGTCCTTCTCAGCCTACAAGGGATATCCCAGTGTTTTTTAATAGCATTTATTACACCACTATAGAAAAAACTGCATGACTTTAGCTGCTCCAGCACAAGGTTCACATCATTCACATCATAGTAGTTCAACGATCCCGAGCCATCTGTATCTATCCTGCAAATTCATAATGGACGACATCAACCAACCTATGAAGATGTATAACAGTTCCTATGATCAACATATGAAAGAATTTCAAAGAAGTAGATAATTAAAACATTCCACATCTGCATACATTGACGGATACTAAGGGCTAACATTATGCTTATTTGCTAATAATCCACAATATCAGTTCTATTATATCATGCATTAGCCCTTCTAGATAAGAGACCAAAGGAGAGACTTACACCAATAAGTAGCCACAACTGCTGTAGTACTTCCGGCCATGCGGATCAATCTCAATAAATTCTGCTCCTCGAATTTGCTTTTCAGGTTTCAATCCTGGTACACGCCGATCAAATGCACATTCAGGACAGTACCATTCACCCTCAGGCAAAAGATGACTGGCAAGACCAACACACTTAGAATGATAGGCAGCTGGACAACCATCACAACACAGTAAGCTCCCATCCATTTTACAAAAATAGCAGTCATCACTGTTTCGGTCAAATGAGGTATCAGTGACCTCATTATTTAACGACAAATCATCTGACAGATCCATCAGAGTTCTCTTTCTGCGTCGCACTTCTGTGTTCGTTTTCCTATCAATTTCCATTTCAAACTCAGCTGCAAGAGATCTTTTGTTAAGTTCTGACCTCACAACTTCACTATCTGTCATATCATTGCACAAATGACTGAGTATCTCAATTTTCAGATTCATGGGTTGTCTGAAATACTCGTTTCTGAATAAGTTCAACCGAGTAAGATCCAACTCAGGGTTGTCTTTGGGCCCATAAAATAGTAGGTATTCAGCCACAAAAAGGGGATAAGTAACTACATCCAACGTATCCCAATCAAGACTCCTGAAATTCAACACACCACCAGCAAAGCATGAGAACCAAACAAGAGAAGTTTTCTACCCATAAAACAGCAAGAAAACTAAAGTACTCAAGAAATAAAATATAAAGTATACCTTAGGCAAGCAGACGCAGACAGGTCACCTTCAGCGGCGAGTTGTTTCAAATGTTTTCTTAGTATTTGCAAGACAGAGACATGGATGCTATCAAATAATAGACTAGGAGACATGCACCTCAATGCTTCAACAAAATCTTTCAACTCAAAGGGACTCAAAAACAGCAAAGTACTGAAGGACCTCAGACAAGAGTAAGCAGTAAAGACATCAAGCACAGGAAGACCATCAAAATTCAAAATACACGAGGATGGAGGTAATTGTGGTTTTGGTGGAAGCACAGAAATATTCTCAGCTTTTCCATCAGAGATCCAAGTTTTCTCATCTGTCAGACTACTAACTGAAGGAGAAGGGGATACTTCATCAACTAAGCAAGGTGCTACAGTGCTACTGACAGAAGATCGAGCTACCCTTCTACGAGCGCTTCTTCTCAACCGAGGTTCACTCATAAGTTTTGAATTGTCCGGAACTTTTCTTCTTTTCGACCTACCACTCGTATATTCATCTACAATTCCCCTATCAGAGAGAGACTCATCAACAATCTTAGTATCCTGCTCAGGCAGAACATGATCTGGCTCAACCCCATTAGAATTAGGAGTATTGAGATCTTGCAGGGAAGTGAGGTTCTGCTTCTGTATCTCCTCGAAAAGCTGAGCGTTAGATACCTCTGCAACATGAACTTCTTTATATTCTCCGGTCTCAAGATGATCCTGAACACCATTTTCGTCCTGCATGTTGATTTCTTGAACGATATCATTTCCACTCATTTGTATGCACTCGTCATCCTTGCTGTTCTCCAAGTTAACGTCCAAGTTCAAATCAAATCCACTCTCCCTCTTCTGCGCATTCGAAGTACAGACAGCAGCATTGTCCGAATCACAGCTCGCATCCATGTTCAAATCAATAAATCTCCTCTTTTTATCACTACAGTTTTCCTCGTAATCGATATTTACATTAATCAAACCTAAACCTTCATTCGAATTCCAATCCAAGTCAGTAGTCATATCAAATCCAGTTTTCAATTCCGGCACCGTCATATTCAAATCTGTCACAGACGTCGATGTCTTACTACCTAGGGTTTCTACAGGACCACAATTCAAATCAACATTCCCTCTCAAATTGACACCAAAAGAGTCAGTAACTCTAGAATTTTCTGCAATCCCATCATTTAAATCGACATTCCTCAAGACATTTACCTCATTGAAGCCAGAGGTGTCTCGCTTGATCTCATCGATGCTCTCGACCTGAGACCGTTTCCTTGGCCTCCTACCAACTCGGGAAGAGACAATAAATCAATTTCATGATGCAGGCTATGGGAAATGGAAGAAAAAACTTGTGTAACTTACATGGGAAAGAGTGATCTACTCTATATGGAGAGAGAGGAAAAATCGCGTGCATGTATAGATCGATTGGAGCATTGGAGAAGCTTATTGATCTGGTAATTAGAAAACTGGCTTCATTTCAAAACCCTAATCGGAAGTGGAAAATTGATTTCTTTCAAGAAAAAGCAGAGACCTCGATCTGAACGTGATTCAACAACTCTAAAAGGTGGTCTTCGTGTTTTCCAAAATCAGTTGGGCTTTCGGATTGGGCTACGACTAGCTATAAATTGATTAAAATCTGCTCTGAGGTGGAGCCCCATAATGGTCTTTTCTATAAGCCCAACGAGTGTCCGGCAAGCATGTTGGTCTAGCTCCTCCTCTTATTGAGGCAAAGTCTAGTTCCAAAATCTCATTTTCACAGCCTAATAATATTTCTTTGGTTGATTGATTCTTCTGAGTTTAATTAATATGATATCCCTATATATATCTCTGAATTAACTCCCAATATAAAATGGTGATTGATGATGCTATAGTTACTGTACTTCTTTCGATATAAAATAGATATACAAATTTTGAAGATATATATACCTAGTGCCGGTTCAATCATTTTATGGACCCAGTTCTGAATTTTTTCTTTTGCAGAAATGGTCCCCCCCAAAAAATTCTTTTGTAAAATTGGGCCTTGAATTTTTAATTTTTGGCCTAAATTTTTGTCAAAAAAAAAAGAAGGCCATGTGCAATTGTGCCACTAAACCGCTCATGTATATACTTTTAATATTGACAATGCAAAGGAAATATAATAATATTAGTTCCGAAATTATGTCAAAATAATAAAGAAGAGAAGTCTTGTGATCATGTGGATTGTCAATAAGATGGTTATATGAGTTTGAGATGAAATTAAATTATGAAGGTAGAAAAATAAAAGATATGAAGAAATGGGAAAGCAAGTTTAGTTATTGGTGACACGAAGATTGGGAGGAGGAGCAGAGGCGTAGAATCCATCTCCTCTGGGGAGCGTAACATCATCAGCTTCCTGTTGTCTCACATTAGCCTTCTTCGTGGGAGGATGATCTCCACCACCCATCAGACCAAAGTGTATGTGCGGGAAATGAGCCCACTGCATTTTCATTACCATTTTTATTAGCTATATAACTATCATTTCTATCTCATATATATGTTCAAAAAAGTAGAATATGAATGTTCAAGTTTACGTACCACAACTGTCGTAAAAGTCTATAAAAATCAAATTCATTAAAATTGGTCAAGGAAATATGACTGCTCGAGGCCTCTACGGAAACCCTAGAATGGATACTGAGGCTATTAATTCTAGAGGCAATTAATTCTCTTTAGTGAAGTGTGTAACTATATATATATATATATACCATTATGAATTTGGTCAAAGATAAACTACATATCTGAATGTTTTGTAAAGTAAAGCATAACGTGAGAACGAATGAATGTAGGTATATGTATAGGTGAGTTGAAGAGTCTAGAGAAAAAGGAAGAAAAAAGAGAAAAGGTACGTTTTTGGCAGCAGCACTGAAGGCTTCTCTGTGGGAGATATCAGGATTGGCTGCCTTTATACGTTGGATCTCCTCCCTGTCACAAATTTATATATTTTGATATAATCAAAATGAATTAAGCATTCCAATCCATTTGAAGTAATTACTCACTTGATGAATCTATTGTATGCTGATGGTACTCTTTGTCGCTTCTCCGCTGCTGCTTTTTCCCATTTCACAACACAAACACACCTCTTTTTCATTTTTCCTTAATAAATATTATAATATCCATTTCTCATCATCACTTCATCATTCTCTTTCTTACGATCTACCTCTAAATAAATATATCAATTCCCATCTCTAGGTTTTGCTCGATTTCCGGGGGATAAATAATACATCACTTCTTAGTAGAAATAATAAAAAGAAAAAATGCATGCGATTACAAGTCACATACCCAGGAAACAACATGAAATTAAAACCTAAAAATCCAAATTAGAAAGAAAAATTATCATAATATAATGGGATTCCTTTTGTGGGTAATATATCTCTAAAAAATTGTAGAAACGAATATATAACTAGGGTTACTACTTACTATATGAACTAGGGTTTATGTTATTGATTGGAAATAGTGAAATAAAGAATATAAAATAGAAGTAGATGAGAATGTTACGTCTATTGACTGGTGTTGGCCGAGGCATCTCCTGCAGATGATCCACTCTTCCGTGCCGAGTCGCCATAACCAAAGACGACTCATCTGGGTGATGAGCTGCACCGTGTTGGCTCATCATCATGTTCATGTTTATATTCTGCCCTCCGCTTCTCATCTCCTGATCCTAACCCCAATAAAATATCATTATTTGGCAGAAAGACCAACCAAACTTGTTTTAATGTGATGTTGCAATTGTGGACTGTTAATTTGGATCTAACAAATCTTATTTAGATCTAACAAATCGAAACGTTTAGCCTATGGATAGAGTTTCACAACTCTGAGTTTTCTCGAGAATCCCTTATCAGAAAAGCCCTAATTGCTATATTAACCTTTATAATGTGAGTATAGATAAAAGAAGAAAAAAAACCTAATAATATGTATTGATGGATCAGATTGAAGTACCAAATGATTGGGAGGAGGTAAAGAATGAGGAAGGTTGGGAAGAAGAAGAGCTCGCATGCTCACAGTGACCGACAAAAGATTTGAACAGTGACCACATCTCACAGTCACCGTCTTGAACAAACTACTCGGAGGAACACTTACCTGCGCCAATTTACTAATCAATTCCTTGTGTTAAATTAAAACAATCAATCCCTATAGCTAGCTAGCTACCAAATTGATATTAATTAATTTGGATAAGATATTGATGATTAGAAGATGAGAAAATAAGAATCCAAAAGATTACAGCAAGGACAGTGTCGCAGAAGCTGCAATGGACGTAACAAAGCTGCTCTGAAGATGAGATGTGGTCCGGTGAATAAGCAGCTGGTGCTGATGAGGACGACATGGACAAGCTCGACATCGACTTCTCTCTTTCTTTCTTTCTTTCTTTTTGTAACAAAAAGGAGTAAGAGAAAGATATGATTTGATAGAAAAGATAGGACAGATCGAAAATTCAGGAGAAGTAGATTGATGAGGTTCGACCACACCTTTTGACAATAGAGTTAATGTTGGGTGAATTGCGCAGTACTACCAGCTTCTTTTAAATGGCAAGTACTTCTTCTCCAGAGGTTGAAGTCATCCAGAGAAGAACGGTGGAGAATATGTGGTTTAGAGAGAGAGAAAGAGAAAGAGAGATCTATTTATGTAAAAGAAGAAGAGAGACATTACTATACCTAAACAAAATGGAGACATGTGATGAAGATGCCATTGTAGAGATTAGCTGCATACCTGCATTCTCATTTACTCCTTTTCTTTTTCTTTTTTGTCTATCAATCTCTTATTATTTCAATCCATCCTTTTCTTTTATTTAATATAAACTAGTCTCTGTTCCTCTTGAATTAGATTAACTAGAAAGCCCTATTTTGTCAAAATTTTAAAGTTTAACTATACATACCAGATTTAGATAGCTACAAAAAGTATTTGTGTAGCATATCTCTTACATTAATTATACAACAATAATATATACTTTTCTTTATCAATTACTATTTAGCTAGTATATCCATACAGTCCACAACATGAAGTTAAAAAGTGAGACAATGTTCTTGTATTTGGTTATGATTAATATATTGTGTAACATAAATATGAGTTAGTTATTCATGATATGTATCATGATGATAAATTATGTTATATTAGTATATTGTATGTATTTGTTTAACATAAGAATGAGTTATATAGTTCAATGTCAAACATATTATAAAGTATCATAATCGAATAAAAATTTATTTTTATACTCCATAAATGAGTATGGTCTTTTTTTTATTAGGTATTGAGACAGTTATAACTGATTTTTTAAAAGATATTAATAATGGCATTCTTTGTAATATCTTATCATTTTAAAAATTTCCCTAATTAATAGTGTAAAGAAAAACTTAAAATTGAATAAGTGACGCGACACATGCAAGGAACATATAGGCATAGGAATTAGGGGAGTTTATCAGAATGTCGCATATAGAATTATGAAAACAAACAAAAAGAGAGACATAATTAATAAGTTAGGCTTTAAGTTGGAATCATCTATCATCTATCTATGCATGGTTTAATAGTGAGATCGTGCGGTAATATATCAGAGTAATTAATTTACAGCAAAAAATAATAATCAACCAACACTAACTCAGACAAATAGGGAACAATATTTGAATGAGGTTGCTGTTGAAAGCAAGACTTATGACTTGAGATGGTCCTGTGGTACGCAAAACTCTAAATTAGTATATACACACACACTGGATGCCTATAAAGTAATTAGTGTGCATATGTATTGATCATTTTGGAATGTAGATTAAAGGAACATTGATGATTGGAAGAGAAAATCTTATACTAAGGGTATATATGGTAATTGCGGAATTGTGTTGAATGTGGAATCTGGTAGAAGTTTTTAATTTTTTATGCGGAATCTTACAGAATGAGTTAAAATCAAATGATAACAATTGAATTCTGCTGAATGTAAAATCTGGTAGAATTTTTTATATTTATAATTAGATTGACAAAATTCAATTCATAGTCAAAATGTACCCTAGAATTTCATTTAATCTATCTCCGGTAGGGGGTTGAACTCTAATGCTAGATTCATATACCAAAAAGAAATATAACTCGAGCTAAACATAATCCAAACCAAAATAAGTAAAATTTTAACAATACATGTACAATATTATTCATAATTAATTGTATATTTTATTCAAAATATTCTTTATTTAAAAGATATTAAAAATAATCGAATAAATCATTATTAACATTTAAAGTATATATACAATATATATAAAAATTAACAATTTAAACCTCTACTCAAAATTTTGCTACGTGTTACGCGTTCACTCAAATATCGTATAACAAATTATTAGGAATGCAAAAATAAATCAGAGAATACCAAAAAACTAATTTTTTAACTAATACAATATTCAATTACATGATACCTAAAATAATTTTCAGACTTTCACAAAATCATTATTTTGATTTTCTTATTATAAGAAACACATTTTTGTTTGATATAATTCGTTTATCAACAATAGCATACATGGGAATTTATAAAAAAGAATAATCAACTTGCAAAAGAAGAGACAAAAGAACAAAATATAAATAAAAATAGAAAATGTGTAAGACTCCTCTTCCACAACTAATTCCACAACATAATTCCACAAAACCAAATGGTAAATGTGGAATAAAAAAATTTCACATTTCACATTATTTCTCAACACACCAATTAGGCCCTAAGTAAAAGTGTAAATGGAAATGGAATAAAAGATATGAAAAGAAATAGGAGAAGGAATGGACGCAAAGTTCGATGAAGTGGGAGAGAGAGGAAGAAGGAAAGGGACAGATGCATGGAAGTGATTAAGCAATGCCTCATTCATCAGTTGTTTTCACACTTAAATTTCCCTCGATCCTCTCCAATTCCTTTTTCCTTTTCTTTTTTTTCATCATTTTCTCATCATTATTTTTTCGACTCACTTCCCTCCCTCAAGTGTCTGTGTCTTTGTGTGTGGTTTCACTAAATTCCACCACTCATTCACTTCACCCTTTTTTTGTGGTCATTTTCCAATTTTCCCCGATAATTACTAGGAAATCAATGATTTGTCCCGTTGAAAACATCCCATAAAATTAGAACGATACAAAGAAAATTAGTATGGTCACCAGTAAAATTGGAACTATATTTAATTTTTTTAACTAATATTTGTGGTCTAGTGGTAAAATCTTCTAATGGGAGATAAAGAGTTGGAGTTTTGGCCACCAATTTTGGAAACGAACAGCAATAAAGATAAATATGTATTTAATTCTTTTTAAATATATTAGTTTGAGTTCAGGGTTTAGAAAATATCAAATGAATGGAGAGAAAGACAGAACATTAAAATCGGGGAAGACAGAGGGCGTGGAAGTTGACTGAGTAAAAATCCTAAAGATCAAGTAACATAAATTAAAGAAAAAAACAAGAAGAAGCGTATTTAAGAGCAACTATTATATATAGTATTTCACTTCGGATTTGACCATTCATAAATCTGAAAATATGAAAATGAATAGAGAGGAGAGGTAGGCATGAATAGTTTGTCAGCGAGGAACGGACCGACAGAGATCTCTTTTCAATTTAATTTACTTTTACAAGACACTTTCTCACTTGTGTTATATGAAGAATTCCTACATCATTCTGACTATATACTACTATGTATGTAGGGTTTCAACTTTATCTGCTGATTCTCTTTCTTATAATAAAAACATATAGATTTGAAATGAATTTATGGATTCGCCTTTCTTCTTCTGAGCCTCTTTGAAGTGTCATTTCAAATAAAGACTTTGGAAAACAATAAAACATCTGATCGATCTAATTCTATATACAAGTGTTGCACGTGTATTTAAGTAGATGTCACTCTTTCATTTCATTAACATTCCCGTTTCTAGCCATTTCTTTCCCCTGCCTATCATTTCTTTTATTATATCACCTCTAACAAACCAAAACATAGTTATATTTTGCTAGAAAGTTGTACATGTACATGAAAGAATTACTCGTATATGTATCATCATCCCTAATTAATTATCTATGCGACGCCTTCACGTGAGCTCCTTTGACTATCATTTAATGTAGGAGGAGAGCCTAATACTTTTAAGTGTTTTCTCAATCAAATTATTAACTCAACACAACTCAAATAAAAAATAAAAAATGATATACTGAGAAATTCACCACCGAGACACATTTTGGTCAGTTAAATATTGGGGTTTCGTAATAATGTAGAATTTATCCGAAAGTGATGTTGCAAGAATTTAATTATACTCAAGGTTCATTCGCAGATTAATATATTGGATCATAGGTGACGATTAATAAAATAAAGGGGCCTTTGGTGATTAAAATAATAGTTGATGGACATTAAATAATTTAATCAGAGATTGTTGGTGAAAGGCACTTCAGTGGAGGGTAACGTAACTGACCAGCTTCGTTAAGATCCGTTATTACGTGAAACCCGCCCCCAATCGACCCGTTTCTCTGTACCCGAACCCGGACCCGCGTTTTGATACTCTCCATAATACAATGTGTTAACCACCGTTTGATTACCCCAATCTAACCATCCTTTAGGTTCGATCAACTCATCAAGATACGTTCCAATCACCACCGTCCGAGCATAAGGCCTCCATGGACGGCCCAGATACGTTTTCACGCCTCCCAATGTTCTCACCACCGAGTCGGCGAGTTGTGTATTAATTACAATCCCCGTAGTTTGATTCGGGTTGACTCGGCTTTGTGCGGTTATTATGTTGACTCCATTCGCTGATTTACGTGTAAAGATCCGACAGTTTTGGAAAACAGCTGCAGTGTTTCCAACACTGACTTGTCTGAATCCGATCTAACTGTTCGTTTTCAGGTCCGGCCGTGTTTCTTATCGTCATGTCTCGTCCCACGAAACCGTCTCCTTTCACCACTGTCAATTCATACAACTTAATTAACGAGACTCTTGTTTTTTATGTGACTATAAAAATCCATTCCTTAATTAAGTAAGTAGCCATTGTCGAACCGAGAGTGGCTGATCTAAAAGTGGTGAATCCTCGCCCTTTGCTTCTGTCGCCGGTGATGATGGCTTTGCCAATACCGTCTCCCATGATCATGATGTTATTAGACTTGATTCCTATGGTTACATATTCCTCGTAAACACCTTGCTTGACATGTATCACGTATCTTGGGCTTTGCTTGGGTCTTTTTCCTGCACTATCCACGGCCTCTTGAATGGTTTTGTATTGGCCCGAGCCATCTTGAGGCCACCACTACATCTACTTTTTCACCTATAGACTGCGTTTCCATTGCCACTTTCCATGTCCCAAACTCGCTCTCATTCTCATTTGTTTCCTTACAAAATACAAAAAAGAAAACTCAATTTCCCTATGACATCATGCTTGATATCAAGAGGGATTTGGAAAGTAATTAACCTTGTTGATGGCCAAGGAATTGATGACATCAATGGTGAGGCTCTGCAGGTAATGAGATGAGACACCGAGCTTTGCCATCCCTTCTTGACACGTGTCGAGGTTGGTGAGTACAGTACTGAGCCATGCCTGCGCGTCCGATCTAGAGCACATGTTCTTGGGACACAACACACTTTGGTTGAGTCTGTGGATAGTCTGTTCGTATAGATCCATGCAGTCCTCCCACTCTTGCTTTGAACCAAATTGTGGGCCAAGAGGGTAGGTGTTGCTCTTGGCTTTCACGGCTTCATTTAGTGTTCGTTCTACGGACACTTGCAGTAACTGTGTCGTGTTTTTGATAGGCTTGTGATCAATCAGTAGCGTATTGCATTCAACCGGGTACGGCGTGTCATCGCACATTTCATTTCCAATAACCATTGAGAAAACAAAACTTATCGGAATTATCATGTAACGTTTAATCATTCCACTCCCCATTGTTTGATTCTTCACTGAGGTAACATCCTTATAGTAGGCATCATGGTTTTTATAGATTTTTTCTCATGATATCTATTACAGTATAAGTTACAAGTTGGATTGGTCTTAAATGTGAATTAATTCACAACGCATGTAGCAGTTCTAACCTCAGTTCATTAATTTGTTAGCTGGATTTGTTTATTTGGAAAACTGATGATCTAATGAATGAGAAGTCATAAATACGGTAAAAGAAGCTCAGGTTGTTCTAAAAGGTAAAGTCATAACAGAAAGTTGTTTTGTAGCTGAGTTTCTCGGGTTGTCATGTCCGTTGGTCCAGCTGGAAATACCAAATGAAGATGGCAGCAGCTCTCTCTCTGGGTTTGACGATGAGAAAAACAGAAGCCGGAGGAGGAGGAGGAGGCAATGACATGACAGTCGCAGGTGTGTGTTCCACTTTTTGCTTCCTTGGCTTTTGATTACCTTGTTCATCACTTGTTAAAAAACTTCCAACAACAACCTGTTTTAAGAAACAACAAACTTGATGAGACCAGAGATGACTTCAAGAATACATTAGTTCTTGTTGGATTCATGGACTAGTCACCTGAATCGGAGTGGCAGCGATGAGAAGGCCAGCTACCCCACCACCAACAACACAACCATCAGGACCTGCCAAAGAGACGCTCATGCCACCAGACCGACCTCTTGAACCTTGATTCTCTGTTTCCATGAAAGAACCAGACAAGGACAGTATCTCAAACCGACCCTGCCAGAAACCAACACCCTGTAATAAGTATCTCCTTTCACACTTTCTTTCCCAATAACTCTAAATGGGGTGTGAGAGACAAACCTCATAGGTGAGAGTACCACCACATGAATCAGGCTGGCGAAGAGTAACGTTTGATATCACTCCATTTGCTGATAATATACAAATAGCTCGTGGTCCTTGTTGTGAAAACGAGATGATTCTATTAGTAATATCCTTCAATCAAACCAAAACAAACGAAGTTCTTTAGTAAGTATAAAACAAACACAAATTTCCTCTCAAGTCTAATCTAAGGCTCTATTTTTTTCTGTTTCTTTCTTCTGAACACATACCTCACCGGTGTTCACTGTGATTATATGCGGCGTGAAATTTGATCCAATACTACCTCTAACGCCAAACCGTTCACCTGCAACACGATGTTACAATCTTTAAAGGTCCTCACTTTACAAAGCTAGTTTGCATAGTTTTAGCCAAAAGTTACTAGAGTTACCGGAAGAATGGAGTCCTTCCATGCCTTTATGCAACTTCTTATCAAGACCATTAAGCCTGCCTCTTCCACGTTTCTTCACAAGAGGAGCTGATGAAGAAGAAGGAGGCAAAGGAGTACCATTAGCTTCGTATTTACGAGGTCTGCCCCTCTTCTTCTTCCCCAAGGCTTCCCCTGAAGGCATTGGTGCGTCCATGGAAGCTGGAGATGAGCCAAGGAACTGGTTAGGGCTCTCTGATGTGTTGGAATATCGATTTGTTTATAGAAGAGAAGGACGAGACAAAGTAATAGAAGAACGAAAATAAAAACTCTTTTAATTTTACTGAAACTTGTTATTTTTACATCAATACAACTCGCTAACTTCTACATTAGTTGATAGACTAAAAGCTGAGTCTGTTTTCTCTATGTCCCAACTATCGAGGGAACAATAGGCTCTTCCTCCTCCGACGCCGGTGATGCCATCTCCGGAACTCGCCGACGTTGGGACTTCTTCAGCTTCGTGTCTTGCCTTCCCTCCTCTTGTGGTTCCCCAGTGGTGACTCTTCTTTGTCTCTTCTCTGTTTTGTACCTCCATTGTTCCCCTCCTCCTCCGGAAAAATTGGTTGGTGAGGAGAGAGCTCGAAGCTCTATCTTTCGAGGACGAAGACACCTTCAGCTCCCTCATCTGCATATTTATCCGACAGATATGTGTATCTCTTCGTTCTACCCCATTGATGGCCATCTCCTTTCTCCTCACTCGCCGGAAGCTATGAATGGTTTTGTTGATGCTCGAAACTTTGTCTTCAGAGGACGAGACTATCTTCTTCACCCTCATCACCAGTTCTTCCCGTCGGCGTTGAGTTTGGTGTGTCCCTGTATGGTCCGCTTCTCCATGTTGTTGTTACCTGTGATGTTATTTTGGTTTCGAAATTTTCCGGGGGTTTACACCTACAGAGATCGACTTTTCCATCTTCCACCACCCTGCACGACCTTGAATCTCTTGGAGGCTTTACCTCTCGCCTTCGGCGAGACTCCGGCTAGTTCAAGCGCCTCATCTCCCACCATTGTTACAGCTGTTCCCTCCTTATCTCCTTTATGCCGAGTCTCTCGACAAGCTGGCTTAGAGGAAGGGTCTCAACATGGCCGAAATAGTCTTTTTCACCGGCAAACTTGCTTCAGGTGGACGGAATGGCGAAGGTTGACCGGTGTTGACGGCAATGCTTCAGGCGGCGCCAATCCTTCTCTCCAAAGAGGAATATTGGTTAGGGTTTCAGATTTGACTCATGGGCCTGGTAATGGACCATGGGTTTGGGCCTTTTACTCAATTAAACTTTCAATTACTTCTTGTCTTTTAAGCCCAATAAGATTTGCTAATGAGGACAAGTGGAACCCATTAGGCAAAAAACAGAATTTGAGTGGAAGTTATAGGATTCTTAGATCCGTTATTCTATCTTCCTCTAGACGGAACTTAGACCGTATTGTTTCATCCTTTTGGGATAGAATATTGTCTAGAACCTCCGATATGGAGATGTGTTTCAAAAGCTCTATGACATTAAGAGCTTATTTGGTAGTTCAACTGTCCTTAGCGGCGACAGAACTAGGATTAGTCTTCGACTCTCATGCTCGAAACTCTTTATCCAACCTCTATCCAAATTTTCCAGAGCGTTAGAGTCTCCTCCACCTGGTTCTATTTGTTATATGTTTTAATTTTCTATCGATTATGTTGTACTTTATTAGTGCGATTTGTGATTGTAATTCTAAATTTAATTAATAGAAGAAGTTGTTTAAAAAAAAAAAAAAAAAGACAACTTAAAACCATAAGTTGTTGATTTGCATCTCTTCAACGTGACTTTTGGGAAGAGTCATGACACTTAAATAAACGTCACTACACTTAATTAATCTAACAGTCACAACTCTTAATGTATAACTGACTTGATACACACTAACATTACTATCTATACTAATATTTATCATATTAATTAGAAACTCAATTATAATCTAACATGATGATCTCGGAGCCATTTGATACGCTGATGGTGCATCTGCTCCTATAACAGTCACACCGGAGCTAATTCTATCGCTTGTTTCCATTCAAGTTCTAAAGATTTTAGGTACCTGCACTTACAATATATTCAAAGAGTCAAAAATATATGAAATTTTATCTCAAATTTCAAGTTTCTCTTTGCAAGTAATCTCAATCAACAAAATGTGATAAATTTATTTGGCTGAGGCTTAGTTCTAGATTTTCCAAATTCTGCTACAGAGTTTGAGTAATTTTGAAGTGTAAAGATCGCACTTTTTGTCCTGTAACACTACAAAGCTGCAATCTTTCGATAATCACTCAAACTAACGAATAGATCACATTCTGAAAATTATTTAAAATATCAAAAAGAGATTAGATGCAAAATCAAAAGCAATGAGATCTCAGACAAGTAAGAAAAGAAGTTGATGTGATATCACAGAACCTTGCACATCTCTCAGCCTTGTAACGGAAAATTCTTGAGAAGAAGAGATTTTGTCCTGCTCAGAGCTCAAACACAATTATGATCCAAACAAAAAATCCAAAAAGAAAGAAATTACTCGAAGTTCAGACAAAGTAGCAAGAAAACAAAACCAGAGCGTTCTAATTTTACGACGAGATAAAAACAAAAGAAGATGAGAGAAACAAAGTTATCTTTTTTATGAAGAAAATAATATAGTAGAAATTAAGAAATATACTACTAATGAAACATCGGGAGAGAGTGATGGAGAAATGAAGGAATGCAATTGGTAGGTGACATTACAAAAATCAATTATCATTTGTTTATTTCTATGAATTTGCAAAAATCAACTACATTACGATATCTTCTATTTTCTGTTTTTTCTATCAACTGCATATATTTACCAACAAATGCAGAAATAAGAAGAAAACAAATTGAAATACTCAACTTTATTAAGTAAAGATAGTGTTAAATAAGAATCTAATGGAATCTCAATAGGATCACGGCACATGAAAAAGGTTTTGGATCATCATTACGTGTCAACATACTCCTGATTTCAAGTTCTATATTCGAGGTCTCCAGTCTAACTTTATAATTTTATATTACAATTAAATGACTTGCTACTTATTTAAATACCATAACAAGACAAGTGATTAATACAGCATGTTTTATCACCCTCTCCAAAATGACAAAAGCCTAAGGATGATATCATATCACTCCAAAAAGACATTCACCTTTTGGGCTCTTGATTTGTTGGGCCTAATACATACCTAGGGACTGTGATTCACAACTTGTCAAAATTCGACCCAAATACAAACATAACATTTTGATACAATTTTTTTTTCCGGAGTATTAGTTATTACATATAGGAGGACAAGACAAGGGTTGTCATGTCGACGTCTTGCGTGAGAGGGGGAGATGTGAGTTTGCAATGCAAATTCAATATATTATAGAACCTGGTCAGATCGGAGAAAATTGTCGGAATCTGTCTCCGGTGAAATACTTAGAGACGTAGTCACGAGAAAGGGCGTTGATGAAATCATCGTTCTCAACCACTGGATCTTGCAGGCCAAAAAATGTGCTAAAATCCGCTAACTGTGTTGAGACCTCAATATCTTCTTGTGAGATACGATCAATTTGTAACGACGTAGAAGACAAGTTCGTCTTAGTATCGACGTGTGGGGCATTAGATGAAGAGGTTTCTTCCGTGGGAGGGCGTTGTTGTTGTAACATTGAGAGATGAGTCTCAACGTAAGCTAGCTCCGCCTGCAGATTCATCACCTGCTATTTCGTAATTCATATATAAATAATCTATCTTAATAACTCAACTCAGACATTTGGACTATATATCTCTTACTTAACTCTGTTTACGACTAACGAGGCCTTGGGAAGACACAAGTTAAATTTATTTTCAACTTTGACGCTTACTAAAATTTAAAATACTCGTATATGCAATTTTCAAAACTAACCAAGATGCGATACAATGAACAAGAAGTAACGTTATAAGATGAAATAATTATACAGTGAACTATATGAAACACGCATGCATGTAAATCTTTTTTTTTCTTTTTGATAAATATTTTGTTACTTGTGATTGTCCTTTTAATGCATGTAAATTTTCAATGTAAAAATATATATAGTTGAGTACCTGGCGTTGAAGGGCGAAGATGTGACCAACGCATCCGTAGACGGGATCACGGAGCCTAGCCAATGCTTCGTAAGTAAGCGTAACGACGGCGTCAAGTCTTTGGCTCGCCGGAATCGTTGTGAGGAGCTTGGAGGCGTTGCTGGCCCCGAAAACCTTGTGCACCGCCGCGAAATGAGCCGTTCCTTGCTCCGAGTCAAAATAAGGAGCGAAGACACACTCAGCCACGCATTTCCGCCGAAGAAACTTGCATGCGCCGCATGGACTTCCATCGCCGGTTGTACTTCCGCTCATGTTTCCTGTCGAGACGTAACGTTTTGTTTGGGGAAGCAATGTCAATTATATATATATATCCAATCTTTGGAGAGATAGAGAGTGTAATGTGTAATGAATTAATGATTTTTAGTTAATGTGGAGCATAGAGGGTCGTGTTTGCCAAGAAAATCATGTCTTGCTTTTGATGGCTACGTCATTTATGTAATTATTTCCTTTTCTTCTTTTCTTCGATGTGCATATTGTATTTTTATTTTATTATTGTATTCCAATTTCTTTGTACATTAGTTAATGACTGATGAGTTATATGCAAAAAGAAGATAAACTTTGATACCAAAAAAGAGAGACTAAAATAGTACGGAGAATGAATTTGATGAGCAAAACTTGAAAGAAAGAATGTATACACACCAATTATATAGAAATGACAAAGAGAAATGACTTGCGTGAAGCAATCACACTTAAGCTGCTTGCTGACGTACGTATCCTCGCATTTCGTATCTTTATACATAAATAAATACGAAGTACGTATATGACTTGAGAGAATAGATAGAGAGAGACCGACATGACACTGATCACTGTTTGCTTCGCCGCAAGTACAACCTCACTCAGTCACTGTCAGTCGCCCTAATGCTTCTCTTGGGCTTTTCAAACTTTAATGGGCTGGACCTTTCTATAAAGCTAAAAAGGCCATGTTTCTGAATCTTAAATGGGGAGCGTACGTTAAATGAGTATTGACAAAATAGTTGTCAACATAATTTGTTTCGGTTTCTCTTGTGAATTAGTAGTACACGTTATAATAGAACCAAATAACATACATAGTATTTATAAGAATAAAAGAAGCGTTACATTCATTTTACAATGTGAACTCACAAAGTGGATCCCACGGGGCCATTGGCTTGGTCAGCAAGTTGCACAGAGCGGTTACATATTCATAAATATTAGATTGCCTTCATCAACTTACTATGTTAGCATATATAATCATCTCGGGATCGTAATGTGCAACTATATATACATTATTATATTCCTTTTGTCTCCTCATTGCATCAATTCTAATCCGTTGCTATGCATACGATCACCAATTATAGGAATAGGGATACACAGCATAAAAGTTATTAGCTGAACCATAAAAGTTATAAAAGTTTAAGAATCGGACATAATTGATTTCTTTGGATATGTTTCCAAATTCCAATAAAATATCTGTCTTTTTTCTTTACAATTGAATCGACAAAATTTGATTCACAATTTAAATATTTGTTTATAAAATAAAATAACGCATGACGATGAGCTTTACATTTCTAAAAAAAGTTGTCTTTCGACCGAAAAAGAAAAGTTTACTTATCAAAATCACCGCCAGAAAAAGCACTTGGATCAAATAATAAGCTCATTTTTTATAGTTTTTAAGAGAAATTTGTTAATTGTAGTATATTTCTTATATAGTAGTAGTAGAAGTAATTTCTGACATTGTTATAAATACAATGTGACATATATAAAAAAAGCCAAAAGATGTAGTGGAATGGACCGATCAAAATAGAAGTAAAGGAGAAGTAGAAAGGTGAATGAAGAAGTACTCTAGAGAGAAGAGATCAATTGGAATGTTTTGCTTCACGCAAAGAGCTTTAACACGAGACAAGTACTCTCCTTCGCGTCGCTTTTAAGTCTTTATTTATTTATTTTTGGCAATTACAACACTAATTAAATATTCATTTATTTATGTACTAAAAACCAATATCGTAATATAATGTATTAATGGTGAGGAGTGGGAATAAATCAAAAGCCCTAGTTTTGTTTACGTCCGATCTCCTTCCTTCTTCTCTCCCAAAACGTTCCCTTTTCTCTTTTCTCTCTAATTAATCTTCCATGAATCATTAACTTCCAGTTATCAAAACCCTAATCACCAATCATCTAGCTAGTGATCGATGAGCAGTAGCGGAAACCCTAACAGTAGTGGTGGAGGAGGAGGAGGACCATGCGGTGCTTGTAAGTTCTTGAGAAGAAAGTGCGTCGCTGGTTGCATATTCGCACCATACTTTGACTCCGAGCAAGGAGCGGCTCACTTCGCGGCGGTCCACAAGGTGTTCGGAGCAAGCAACGTCTCTAAACTGCTCCAACATGTTCCTGAGCATAAACGACCAGACGCCGTCGTTTCAATCTGTTTCGAAGCTCAGGCTCGTCTCAGAGATCCTATCTTTGGCTGCGTCTCTCACATCATCTCTCTTCAGCAACAGGTTTCGAAGCTATTCTCTATGTCGTCATGTTGATCAATTCTTTTATTTTTATCTGAAGAAATCAACTTTTTTTTTGCTAGAAAATTATTGTTTAATAATATATTTTGAAGTAAATGTTTATTTATTTTCATTATTTGTTAGCAAATCATGCATAAGGAAAATTGAAAAGCCTAAATTGATGGTAGTTTCTAAAATCGTAGTTAAATACAGAAGACAGAAATAAGGAAATTAGTGATCATTGAGGAAATGTATTAGAAGATTTTGTAAAATGGTTAATTAGAATTAAGGTTGTTTTCCAAGTTAATCCAACCCATTGATTTGAGATGACAAATCTTCCTATGTTCGCAACAATTACGTTATTATACACTTATTCCCAAGCTTCCTCTTTTTTATTTTTTATTCTACGCACTTCCATTTATACATACCCCAGTTGATATTATTCATGCATTTCTATAAATTGATCTTATTGTTGGATATTTTCAACATTACAAGCCATCATTTCTATTCATATATGTATCTTTGTAATGTCTCTTTGTGTTATTATTAGATTGTTTTATTCTGTGTCTATTTTACTAAATCGGTGATCTTGATTGATCAGTTACTCCTTGCTTGTATTTTTGGCATATTATTAAATCAACATTTCCTTCAATTTGGAAACTCTTTTAATTATTAAATATTTCTGTAAATATCATTATTTAGATTCTTATCTCTCTTTAATATTTTTATTGGCGTTATTGTCAAATTGATAGGTGGTAAGTTTGCAAACTGAACTATCATATCTACAAGCACACTTAGCAACTCTAGAGCTGCCACAACCACCACCAGCTCCGGTGTCTTCTTCTGAATCTCCGCCGCCTCTTTCCATATCGGACCTCCCAACAATATCTTCGTCGGTGTATGATCTCTCCTCCTTCTTCGACCCAATGTCCTCCACGTGGACCATGCAGCAACAACCACGGCCGTCCGATCATATCTTCGGCGTCCCTTCATCATCCAATATCGGCGGATCCGGAGGCAGTGAACTCCGAGCTCTTGCTCGCGAGTTTCTTCACGGAGGGCAAATGGCAGCTCCATCGCCTGGAACCAGTGGTTCTGCCTCAACAGTGTTAAAACGAGAATGATCAATGTAATACTATTTATATCTAATGTTGGTTTATTTTGGACCTTAAGAGATCTATAGTTAGTGATATGTTTCTCCCTGTAATATTTATACTTGGTTGAATTGGTATTTAAAATTGTTGGATAGAATGTTAATATATAAAGAACTCTCGTTTACCATTGATTGGATTATAGTTTATTTTATATTCCTTAATTTACTTTCTCCAATCATGCAATGTAGTTATTTGTTATTATAATCATCTTCTTAGCTTCATGTGGTATATTTCGCTATTTTGTCTCTAATAAATTTTATGTTTTTTTACCAAGCATTCAGACATTGCTTTTAGATTTGTTTCATTTTGTGGGGTGAGTTGTTTAATTAATAGATAAAAATATGAATACTTTTGCAATGGCACAAATTTTATAAGTTATAACTAAACCAAAAACTGATTGTGCCGAATAACATATCAACAAAATCATGAATTTTAAAATGTATGGTGATCTAGTAAAAGTTACGTACATAATATAAGGTCGTATAAATAAAAACTTCTTTTTTTATTTCTTTTTGTGTAGGATTTTGCCTGATTTACCTTAATGTTCCGATTTACCATTCTTCATCACACTTCTTGAACAAAAAAATTTCACTAAACCAACTGTGACCATGATTGACTTGATTAAACTAAAATTTGCTGGTGAATTTAGGGTCTCGTCGATGAAAATTTGCTGAAAGATGATAGAATTGGGGGAGGAATTGGAGGTGAACCTTCGGTATGTATCTTTCAATTTGCTGGTGACTGGAATTTTAATTTGCTGGTGAATTTTGTCTCCCGATTAAATTTTGCTGGTGAATTTAGGGCCTCGTCGATAGATATTTGCTAGAAGATGATAGATATTCGGTGAAATATCTTATTGAATTTAGTGAACATGTGATGCCTCCTCTTAAGTTCGCTTGTTCAACAGGAGATATTAACTTCGCGTCGTTCTTTCCGGTTAGACAAGTAGATTTTTTTGGTTGCGATCGATGTTTTCCAAACCTAATATCAAGAATGAAATTTTTTAGCAATGAATATCTCCCATAAGTCTTACACCCAAGCTGTCATGTGCATAAACATAGTGGGCAAAACATGAGTAGATCCATAATTTGATCTATAACCATCATTTGGATAGTCCAATAGATAAACTATCTTTTGTTTTGGGCTGATTCTTCATCACACTTTTTGAACAAAAACTTCATGAATATTTTAATGTCATTTTGTTATATGTTTCTAGGATAACCTATTTTTATTTATAGCTATATATTTTATCCATTAATATTATTTTAAAACAAATAGCAAATTTGACATCGATAAAAAAACAAAAGCTTTTGTAAAATGAAATTGACTAATGCATTTTTATTTAAACATATTTCTCTGAAAATGATGGATTAACGTATTTTAAAGTGGAAAATGAGCATTTTTGGAGATGGTTTTACTCCAAATACATAGTTTGGAATATGATTTAGAATGTTATTTGGAAATGCCTCTAATGCTTCTAACGAGTATAATCTATGAAACTGTGAAAGTGTTTGAATATCTTAAGTAAGACTTATGATCCAAATCTCAAATCATTATTTCAAATCAAACTTTCACACATATATATATATATATACTGGACGCACAAGTGTCAATTGAATTTTTTTTTCTGTATATGGAAATAAGATAATGTGTTCGAAATTCACTTGGAGGAATTCGTAAAAGTAGTCTCCACCCGATAACACTTAATTTGAATCAATTTACCTTAATTCTCATATATCATATATCTAACCTAATTCTCTACCTGAAAAATCAATAAAGTTCAATTAATAATATAAAATAGATTGGTCTTACTTGAATCAATTTCTTTTTGTTGTTGAAATCTTAATTGATTTTTTAAAAAGTAAGATTATTTATATTTTAAAATATTAAACAGAAAAAACGCAGGGAAAAACGATTTCTAAATTCAACATAAACAAATAAAAGAATCTTAAGGAAAAAAAAACAAAGAAAAGAATTAAAGGTATTTTGGGAATCTAGAACAAAAAATAAGTTATCTTTTTTTTAAAATCAAAGTAAAGTAAATTATCTAAATAATTTTTAAAATATAGGGTTATCCTATTTATTTTAAATTTTTGTAGGTTATATTAGTCAATATTTTCTTTTTAATTATGCATACACGTGGGGTTTGTAGCATTACTCAGCCAACTTTATCTTCTTGTCTAAGGACATAATTCATTTTGTCTCAATAGAGCGTTACAACAAACATGGCTAGGACCAGAACCAGCAGCAACAAAGAGACTAAGCATACAAACCTCGAGCTCTTGCCTAACTTGTGGGTCACTCATTATCAAATCTGCAGTAGAACTGGTCGTACTCGTAATTCGGTATATACTCATTATTTTCTTTCTCACTATTGGTTATGAATATATGTGACTAAAAGTTACATTTAGAATATGTTGATAAATAATAGATGTAATGTTTCTATTGAATTTGATTAATCTTTGTACAGTACATAAGTATTTGAATTGTTATAATGTAATTAGGTTTTGTAAGTGAATAAGAATGGGTTTTATGCACGAATATTAATTCAACATTTAAAGAGAAAACATTTAGGAGAATATAAGAGCCTTACAAGACAATATATCACCATTGGAAAACTTTAAAGCTAATTACTAGAGAGTTTCAATGGTAAAAACTAAATTGCTTGAATTCCAATTCAAGTAATCCCAATTCCTTGCTATGATTCTCAAATTCTTATCTGCATATAATATATATAAGTATATCATATAGATACGTATAACCTATGCTATGACGAAAGTAGAAAGAATTAGAAATATCATCAAGTGTCTACTCTTTCCCTTCTAAGACACTATACGAACTAATTCATATTTTTAAAAAGAAAAAGAAAAAGAAAATTAGTAAACTCTGTTTTCACAGTTAATAATTTATGATCATATAAGTAATCTTATAAACGTTGAAACCCAAAAGGTATTCTTATAATCTATTAATAGAGGAGAAAGTGGCATCTTCTCATAAACCCAAAAGCCAAACTTATGATGGGATCAAGCTCTAAATGTTCATGTCATCATTATCATCTTCTTCTTCTTCTTCTTCTTTTGATATCACCAATATTTGCCTCAGCCTCAGATGATGAACATCTTCAGGTACTGCTACATTATTTTCTTTATATCTTCATTGGATTTAACATAAACTTGCGTTGCAAATAAATTAACAAGAATATATCCCCTCTTAACTACAAAGGATTTCTATATCATTTATTTGGGAAATCGACCGGATGGTACAGAAGAAGCTATCAACACACACATCAATCTACTCTCCTCTTTGAATTTAAGGTATTTGCATTAGTTGGCTGTAATTTGTTAATAAAATATATAAATGCATGCAAATAATTGTGTATGTAAAATGGAAACAGCAAAGAAGAAGCAAAAGAAAGAAAGGTATATAGTTACACTAAAGCCTTCAATGCTTTTGCTGCCAAGCTTTGTCCACATGAAGCTCAGAAGATGACGGGTGCGTTATTTATTAACAGCTCTCCATTTTTGGGATTTGATTATCACATAAACAATTATGAAAAAAATGGTGCAGAGATGGAAGAAGTTGTTGGTGTGTTTAGAAACCAATATCGACAACTTCACACAACAAAATCATGGGATTTCATTGGGCTTCCATTGACAGCAAAAAGACATTTAAAAGCAGAGAGAGATGTTATTATTGGTGTTCTTGATACAGGAATAACTCCAGAGTCAGAGAGTTTCCAGGACCATGGTTTAGGCCCTCCTCCTCCTAAATGGAAAGGATCTTGTGCTCCTTTTTCAAATTTCACCGGATGCAACAAGTATTACACTTATTATCTCTCTTTTTCATTACTATTTTATATATCTGATTTTTATTACTCTAACCATATATGAATTCCTAATTGTTGATTAGAAAAATTAGCATTGTTTTTAGAGAAAGAGGGGTTGACTAATCAATTTTAGTAGATTAAGGAGTTTATGAGAATATTTTATTAAATATAAGGGTTCGTATTGCAAATTATATATATATAAAGTAACTGAATCATTTTAACAGCAAAATAATTGGCGCGAAGTACTTCAGGCACGACGGCAACGTACCTAGCGGCGAAATCAAATCACCGATCGATATTGACGGCCATGGAACGCACACGTCATCGACCGCAGCTGGCGTTTTAGTCGCAAACGCAAGTCTCTATGGCATCGCAAACGGCACGGCCCGTGGGGCGGTTCCGTCAGCGAGGTTGGCGATGTACAAGGTGTGTTGGGCGAGAGCCGGCTGTGCGGATATGGACATCCTCGCCGGATTCGAAGCGGCGATTCACGACGGAGTTGACATTATATCAATCTCAATCGGTGGTCCAGTCCCTGATTATTCTTCAGATTCGATATCCGTGGGGTCGTTTCACGCGATGAGGAAAGGGATCCTGACGGTGGCGTCGGCCGGGAACGACGGGCCGAGTTCAGGCACTGTAACTAACCACGAGCCGTGGATATTGACTGTTGCGGCAAGCGGTATCGATCGGAGTTTCAAGAGCAAGATAGATCTCGGCAACGGGAAATCATTCTCTGTAAGAAAATGATCTAAAAAGTCAAAATCAATCTTCTTCTGATTAAATATGCTAAATCGAAAAATTGGATTATTATTTGGTTTAAACAGGGAATGGGGATAAGCATGTTCAATCCAAAAGCAAAATCGTACCCGCTTATTAGCGGAGATGATGCAGCAAAGAAGAAAGACGACAAGTACTTGGCCAGGTACATATGATTTTGTAAATTTGACAACTTACTTTTGATCAATAGTTGTTGTTGTTGATGAATAATGATGAACAAAATAAGGTATTGCTTCTCTGATTATATGGATGGAAAGAAGGTGAAAGGAAAGGTAATAGTGTGTCAAATGGGAGGAACTGGTGCAGAGTCCACTGTTAAAAAGTATGGAGGCGCTGGTGCGATCATTGTCAGTGATCTTTATCTTGATAATGCTCAGATTTACATGGCACCGGCCACCACTGTTAATAGCTCCATTGGCGATTCCATCTACAAATATATCAACTCCTCTAGTTCACCATCGGCTGTGATTCAAAGAACTCGCCAAGTGACAATCCCTGCTCCTTTTGTTGCTTCTTTCTCATCTAGAGGTCCCAATCCTGGATCAACACGCCTTCTTAAGGTTATATATACATATCATCTGATCACTGTCTATTTCTATGATGTTTCTCTACTAGGCCGTTCGTTTTGAATAAGTAATTGTGTGTGGATATAATGTAGCCTGATATCGCTGCACCTGGGATTGATATATTGGCGGCCTTTACTCTAAAGAGATCACTGACAGGGTTAGATGGTGACACTCAGTTCTCAAAATTCACCATCCTCTCTGGTACCTCAATGTCCTGCCCTCATGCTGCTGGTGTTGCTGCTTACGTCAAGTCTTTTCATCCTGATTGGTCTCCTGCTGCCATCAAATCCGCCATCATTACCTCAGGTTTCCTTCTCCTCGCTAACTGTGAATGCAGTTACGTAAAAAATGTATTTGATTCCGGTACTGAACTCCTTTTTCTTTTCTTTGTTTGTCAGCAAAACCTATAAGCAAGAGAGTTAACAAGGACGCAGAGTTTGCCTATGGAGGAGGCCAGATTAACCCAAGGCGAGCTGCGAGCCCTGGCTTAGTCTATGACATGGACGACATCTCCTATGTTCAGTTCTTGTGTCGTGAAGGCTACAACACCACCACTCTGGCTCCATTAGTCGGTTCACGCTCTGTTAACTGCTCTTCCATTGTTCCTGGACTCGGCCGCGATTCCCTTAACTACCCAACCATTCAACTCACCTTGACATCCGGCAAAACGTCGACCATGACTGTGTTCAGGCGGAGAGTCACCAACGTCGGACCACCCTCGTCGGTCTATAAAGTCACCGTTAGGGCACCCAAAGGAGTGGAAATCACGGTGGAGCCACAGAGTTTGTCGTTTACAAAGGTTTCACAGACGAGAAGCTTCAAAGTGGAGGTGAAGGCCAAACAAATGACTCCTGGAAAGATGGTGTCGGGATCACTCGTCTGGAAGAGCCCACGTCACTCTGTTCGTAGCCCCATTGTTATCTATAGTCCTTCTTCCGATTGAATTTAAAGAATTTACTAAAATCTTCAACAAAAACATTTCACTTTAATGTTAATCCTCTCGTTCATAGTTTCACAAGGTTTCGTTAACTGATCATTCCATTGCTTTACTTTGTTATTTACGTCCGTATGAACATCAATTTCCATATTTATATGGTCAAAGTAAAGATATTCAGCCCACTGTTTATTTTAGAATAAAAATTGTGGACTTTCTTTTTAGGCCTATAAATAAGCCCATATTAGAATCTCTGGGCCCAAAACTCCAAAACGTCAATTTTATTTACAGAATTACCCCTGCCATTCCCTGAAAAAGCCGCCTCGCAAGTCATATGTGCTGCTTCTTGGGCTTATCTGTCGTCATCAATGGAGGTTTCTCTACCCGAAGAAGTGATTCAGCCGCTGCTCCATGCTTCCGATTTATCGTACTCTCTCGAAGATTGCTTGAAGTTTCTTCTAGATACTTCCAGGACTGATTCTGGCCGCTCCGATCTCGCTTCCAGGTCCATCCTTCCGTGTATCCTCTGTCTTCTTCAGCTTCTTCCCTATCCATCTTCCAGACATTATCTGAATCTCTCGTTGAAGGTCCTCCGAAACCTCTGCGCCGGCGATATATTAAATCAAAATTCTTTCGTAGACCACGACGGCTCTGTTCTCGTCTCTGATTTGCTGGATTCTGCGATTGCAGAGAAGAGAACGGATTTCGAGACTGTTCGGTTCGGGTTGCAGGTTCTGGCGAACGTTGTCTTGTTCGGAGAGAAACGTCAGAGAGATGTTTGGCTCCGCTTTTTCCCGGAGAGGTTCTTATCAATCGCTAAGATTAGGAGGCGAGAGACCTGTGATCCGCTGTGTATGATTTTGTATGCTTGCTTTGATGGAAGTTTGGAGCTTGCTTCTCAGCTCTGTAGCAATGAAGGGCTCACCATTATTGCTGAAACTCTACGGACCTCATCTTCCGGTAACTCTTCATTCCCTTATTAAACCTCAGTAAGCATTAGAGGCAATACACAATCTGCTCTGAGATTCGTGAACTTATCCGATCTGAACCAACTAAGTTGATTATTTTTGCTTCTGGATGATTAAATACAAAGTCTTTTTACTGTTTTGTTGTAGTTGGGTCTGTGGAGGATTATTGGCTCAAGTTACTGGTTTCGAGAATCTGTATTGAAGACGATTACTTCCCTCAGCTAGTCTCCAAACTAGCTCCTAGGGATGGCGAAAATGAGACATTTACATCAGACCAAGCCTTTCTACTGAGGATGTTGTCTGATATTGCAAATGAGCGGATAGGACAAGTGTCAATCCCCAAGGTTGCCATTAAATCGATTCTGAAACTATTCAAGCAATCTGTTGACGTTTTTGATTTTGTTTCGGGTGAAAAGTCCGAGCTCCCAACAGGTTCAACTACAATAGACGTAATGGGATACTCTCTCGTAATAGTAAGGGACGCTTGTGCCGGAGGAAGCCTTGAAGAACTCAAGAAGGACAACAAAGATTCAGGTGATACTGTTGAATTGCTCTTGTACTCTGGAATAATCGAGCACCTCCTTGATCTGCTTCGCAAACTTGAGCCCCCAACAACAATGAAGAAGGCTCAAAAGCAGAGTCCTACTTCTTCTTCTTCTTCTTCTTTAAAGCCTTGTCCTTACAGAGGATTTAGGAGAGATATTGTGTCTGTGATTGGAAACTGCATGTACAGAAGGAAAGAGGTACAAGATGAGATCAGGGAGAGAGATGGGCTCTTCCTGATGTTGCAGCAATGTGTGACAGATGATGATAACTTGTTCCTGAGAGAATGGGGCTTGTTTTGTGTGAGAAATCTGCTGGAAGGGAACCAAGAAAACCAGAAAGCAGTTGCGGAATTGGAGGTTCAAGGCTCTGTGGATGTGCCTCAGCTCCGTGAAATTGGTCTGAGAGTTGAAATTGATCCCAAAACAGCCAGGCCAAAGCTTGTCAATGACACCTGAAGCTTCACTGCTATGGCTGATGTATCACGTATTTGTATATGTGATATTTTTTCTATTTACATGATTTGGCTAAGTATTGTCGGCTCATATCATTTTTATTTATTTATAACTTAGTAAACTTACCACATAGGGGAATAAGAATAAATGAAATGCCAAAGCTATATATGGGTTCAAATGGGAAACTGATACGATACTGAAATTCTTTTTCTTTTTAAAATGCAACGACAATCGTTGTGGTCAGATTGTGAGGTTCTCCTGCAAGACCAGGAAGGATCCGACAATGTTTCCTCCAACATCAGGGAACTCCTCGCTCCCTGGAAGTGGCCGTACTTTGCCCGTCTTATCAACTTCCACTGGATATTTCATCAGATGTCCTCTCATCTCCGACACTTGCTCACTCCTAAACTGTTTCCAGTTCTCCCCTGCCATTGTCCTCACCTTCCTTACGCATTCTAAACTCTCCGGCTCCCCAAAGCAATCATCTAACATTGCCATGTGTTCTGCCCAAAGCGACATTCTATATCCATAGATCTGCATATTGATATGTGATTAAGATATGCCTCGTCTCGACTATAAATGTTTGTGCGTGATGATTACCTGAGCCCGAGGACCAGATTGTCGTCGTGCCCATGTATGTTGAGGCTGGTAAGCTCCCATAGCAATCTCTGTATCTCTAGTCCCTTCCATTGATCTTTGGTTTATGTTTGCAGACCCAATTATCACATACTCATCGTCAACAACCATTCCTTTTGAATGAACATATATCATAATTCTTCTACTCTTTCGACACAATGCCTACAAACATCATTTCAAATTATAAAACATCATTCAATGACAATTATAGAAACCGCAGTAGCAAGTTGTTGGTTTTGTTACCTGAGGAGTGTTCCCGTTGGTTGGACTTCCACTGCCCAATTCATTAATTCCATTCACCATTTCTCTGTTTCCAAGACAGAAGAAATTCAGATAGTCTTGTGGGGAGAACTCACCTTCAAGCCCGGCCTCCACTAATGCATTATAGATAGTCCCATACATCATTTTCATTGTCTTGTGCTACAAGAAACGATAACTATGAGATTCAGTGTCACAACCTTTTTAGTGCTTAGAAACATCTATACGAGACCTACCTGCCAATACAAAATCCTTTGTGTAGCAGCGCCAGTTGGAACTCCTTCCGGCCACATTGGAATGACAATATATGCAGCAAATCGTTCCTTTGCTTTGATCTTATCAGCAATCTTCAACGCAATTTCCATAGGAATCAGGTTGTTGGCACCTACATGATGATTGATGACCATTAACATTCCATGAACAACTTTAAAGAGATGACCAAGGTTATCAAGACCATTGTCTGAAGTTGAGATATATATCCTAATCTTGAGATTTCTTAATCATTAGCTCATTTGAAACCAAAAAACAAAGACAAAAACAAACCTATGTCCTTGTGAGCATTCCAACCGTAGGAGGATCCAATGAAATATTGGTTCTCGATGTAGATGAAGTGTTGGGCTGAACGAATGGCCTTTACATATGCGGTGTGTATGCTCATGTCAATGAGCACATTCTTGCCACACACCAAATTCTATCCAACAAAGTCCTTTCATCCATCACTTTCTCGGCCATATCATAAAGACAACACAATTTCCCTTTGATTTTTCAACTCACCTTGCTTGTAGCATATTTTGGATCCTTTGGGAAACCTTTCACAGAGTTTGAATCGATCGAACGGAAAATCTGAATCCAGAAACCACATAACCATAAATTGGGACAATATTTGTTGACGAAAGTACAAGATTTTCATGATAACTGGAAGATGGACATCTGTCATGGACTGTTACAGTAGATGCAATCTGTCACCTTTGACAATACGAGTTTTGATGTGCTAACCTGAACATGCCAAGCCTCAGGGTCATTTTTACTAACAGTAGGAGCATCAAAAACTCCTAATATATCTGGAATCCTTTCGATCCGTAGTAATGCATCATCATACGATGTCAATTTATTGATTCTGTGAGGCTTCGCAGCTTTCATCCACCTTTCCTCAAAATTAGTAAGCACATCGTACGCAGCTGGACCATCAATCTTACTGTGCAAGTCATGCCATGGTTCTCTTGGACAACCAGACATGTTACCCTTTATTACATATTGTTACACAAAGTCAAGGCTTTCCCATAAACTAACCATCACAGAGATCACCTTGAAAGTAGGGTTGAGAAGACATACCGTAAAAGTGGGGTTGTGAAAGTCACCTTTATGATCTATTTGAAGAGTCCTAAACAATGGATGTTGAGGAGTATCAAATCGGCCATCACATAAATCAAGTCCGCCCACAAAAGCTATGATTTTCCTTCTGGTATCCCCAGCATCAGCATCTACTATCAAGGTCTTTTGGTGGTGTGTATAGATGGTTTCAACCTCCTGATGGACTAAAAATATAAATAGAAGCCAGACACTTCAACCAAAAGAAAGAAAAAAAATCACAAAAGTTCGTCTTCTACCCTCTGTTTGACCCAACTATGTCGTTTTCCAGCAAATCGAGGACATAGTAAGACTTGAACTGAGGAGTCTTTGAAAAATCGTCGTGTCTCCTCGTCATGGGTTCCCATTACCCCATCCTGTTCAAGTGAAAAAATTGTGTCAAACACCTAGAACCTACAAGAATCACCACCATAAGTGCACTAAAACCAATTCATCTGAGATACATATCTCTAAACTGAGTTGTAGATATCCGCATGAAGCACGCTTTTTATATACTTACTCAACTAAGACTGAAGATTAACGCATCTTAAGGTATTTTGGTTTACAAGGAAACGTAGAGTAGACTAACTATTAACAGTATAGAATGAACCTCAATAAGACTTCCAAGAAACCAAGATGATGCTTTAATTCCTACACTAGAGCGTAACTAGCATTTGCACTTCACAACATATAAACAAGGACCGAGTTTAGGTTACAGTAACTTACAGTCATATATCCCAGAATGTTTCGTGATGTTGGGTCGTCCCAAACCAAAAGCAGAACTCTCACACCTTCTCGGGACTTTGATCTTAGGAGCTCACCAAGTGTACATTCTGAAGCTGGATCTTCTTTATTCCGAGCAAGCCTGACATTATGCCACACTGACCAGCCTGAAATATAAATCAAACGTCTAGCTTGACAAATGGCATGATACATATCATGCCAACACTTTCCATGTTGGTAATACATTCCATTGCCGAGTTGTACTTTCGGGAGCATCCCTTCAGGTACATGTGCATCTTGGTACAACGTCACATTCCCACCTTCCCTAAGAGGGAAATATGTTCCAGGAACCCCCTGGTAATTTGAACCTGCACCAACTCCACTGTGATAAACTCTAAGTTTATCTATTGAGGTATATTGAATCGATAAAGATAGAGTTGCCCCTGGTTTACTAGGCCTTCCATTGTTGTTCCGAATCGAATAAGTCCCTTCAATTCTTGCACCTGAGTATATTTGTTCAACCGGGATAGTAACAATGCCTATAAGCTGTGAACCCATAGCATCACTGTCCTTAACAAGAAAATGAACCTCTGAAGCATAATGAGCAACAGGAACATAAAAATGCTGCTGCCAAACAGGGTTTTCGCTGTTGCTTATGACATAAGTTCTCCCAATCACGGCACCTGCAACTGATATGGAAACGTAAGGATCACTAGTTATCTTCTTGCTCAACTGCCCTTCGATGATGTTGGACATGCTTCCAAACACGACACCCAACGTCTTATGAACCAGGTCCATGTTAGGGAGATTATTTGCATGAGAAATCCAAATTTCGAAATTACCATGCAACAAGAGGATCTTCAAGCTGGAGGCTTTCCCAAAGGGGACAATCTGCATACGAGGACTATGCGTGGATCCAGTAGATGTATAACCGTGTGTAGAAGAATCTAGTCTGCCCGAGTAGGAATGACTTGAAAAAGAGTTGTAAGGGAGTTGTCCATAGAAATTTCCCTGCCAGTAGGAGCTCGAAGAATAAGGAGCTGATGGGGCTGGTGGCGATGCTGGCACAGTCTGGTGATTGGCAGAGACACTCAGACCGCCCAAAACCTCATGGATAGGAGGGTAAAGTGGTGGGGAAGAGGAAGAAGTAACACTGCTGACATTCTCATGACTCACACCCAAAGAAGTCACACTAGAACCATAGGTAGTGGGCGGGTGATGAGCAGGTTGAGAAGGATAAGGATAAGGAGGAGGTTGGTGATAATAAGTAGGTGGTGGATGGTGAGTGTAGTCTAATGGAACGGTATGAGACATTGATCCATAGTGATGAAGCGGTGGGTGTGATCCTGAATCCGGACGTGGCCTATAAGGATAATAAGGATATGGAGAATGCGAACCGTATCTCTCCATCCTTATCGCAACACACAGAAAAATCCTTAAGTATTCAAAAGCTTCACCGCAAGTTTAAGATTTCCTCTGATCAGCACCACAACAAGCCTTTCTTTATTCCTTCAAAGTTATATCATTTCAAACATCCAATCTTGCACCATTTTCTCCAATGCTTATTCTTAATGAAGAAGGGAAGTTTGTGTTTGATCAGAACAGAGACATATAATAATAAGTACATTACGGATTAAAGCAACTTCCATACAATTGAGGCATAACTACCTTTTTAATGCGCTGAAAAATGGACGAACCTGAAACGATCGTCCCAGAGAAGATGCGTCAGGGAAGAACACGGAAGACGAAGAAACAGTCTCTGCAAATTCTTTTTTGTTGTAGCCAAGTCATATATTAGTTAAGTCAACTTTCTTTGCATTTTATTCATGTTAATTTTAGACAAAATTAGATATGAATCACAAAATATTATATATTGACATCTAAATATGGCTATAGATGATTTTTACTTTAAAGATATGTATTTTTTTGTAAATAAAATACAATTCCTTATTATCATATTTTTTAAAATTGATATATATATATATATATATATATATATATAAAATATAAATTAAGATAGTTAAATGGTGTACGAATGGCCGTAGATTTGTCACCAACACATAACTGTACACTTTAAATACTTTTTCTCTTGCAACCTAAAAGATCATCACGATTTTCTGTAATTACTGAAAACCATATATTTCTGGATTCATTTGGCAAAAAAAAGCTTCCGGATTATTATTCTGTAACTGTACCAAAAGATCACTCAAAACGAAGAATTGTCCCAGGTGGTACCCAGTGAAGCACCATGCTTCTTTATGATATTAACCGACTCAAGAAGAACCTCTTGTTGTGTTGTATATAGCTCGTCTTTTCCCTGAGACAAAATGGTCACCATTGTAAGCAAAACGATCCCATAAAGTTAATAACTTCGTCCAGATTAAAAGAAACATGGAAGAGACTAAAGAGAGAAAGAGATAGTACCATGTATTTGAGATTGCACCCAATAGTAAGTTCAGCGAAAGATTTTTCCACTCGAGATAAGTAACAGTAAGGAGCTTCTTTCCCTAAAAAAACTTTTGTGTTTGACCTCAACATTTCCTTAATTTCATTTGATATTTGAGGAATCTTATCCAAGTCATCACTCGTCACTGGGATCTTGGATGCTATGGCTCGCCACTGAGCACGTGACTTATTCACAATCACCTGTATATATATTATTACGATACTTCATGGTCATTCTGAATTCCTCCAAGAGAATGTAAAGCAATAAATTTCAAACAAATGACATAATCAAATGGCTGACAACATTTACAGATGCTTTTAAGTGTGGAATTTCTGAAAGCAAGAGCATAAGTTCTGCAAGATGAATGATGCAAACTAGATAAACTAACCTGGCTAGAGAACAATGAATTAGGAACCAAAACTGGAAACTTTTCGGCGTTTAACAAAGATGTTGTTGTAAGTCCCATCTCAACAACTTGACCTTCTACAGATCCAGCCTGAAAAGTGGAGACAAGAAATACATTGTATTTTGTAAGAAAAGATGAGTGAGAAATAGCCAATAGATTTGCTTGCTCTGGGAACTATATAGGTAACACAAAAGATTTCAAGTTCAACTAACTTTGATTGTATCTCCTATGGAGAAAGGCCTTGAAAACTGCATGGATAGACCACTCAGCAAATTACCAAGGATATCTCTGGCAGCAAAAGCAGTGGCCACTCCTGGATAACGCAGAACAAAATTGATGCATTATGAGAGAAATACTCAGTAAGACATCTACCATATGATAGCAACCATACAACAGATATGATCATATGCTTGTGGTGGCCTCTAGAGGCCTGCCTTTCTGTTGAATCCTAGCAATTATCATTACAAGCTTAGCAAAACAACTAATTTAAAATGGAGAACAGTACACACACCTCCAACTCCACCAACTGTCAAGATAGATTGAACAGCAACCCCACAGGCTTCAGCTGATGCCATCAAACCGAGTGAAAAGAGACCAACTGACGACACTTTGTCTAAAGTCAATATCTTCTCTCTGTCTAGCCCAGCAAAACTCTTAGTAGACAACATCCGGGTAATCACATTGGTCTTCCACCGATGTAGGAACCACAGAAGTGAGAGGATAACCATTCCCCTCACTGCCGGGTTAAAGTATTGGGAAGCTATCGTCGTTGGTGCCACCATAGCCGCACTGCAGCATATCACAATCATCATGAAATTTATGTTCTACAACATTATACTTAGATATAACATGTTGCTCATATACATCACTTTTAAATGGCAAAAGTTATAGCAACTCACATTTGTGCAAAAGCTATAAAAGTAACTAAGTAACGTGCTGGATCCTCCAAAGCTCCCCAAAAACTTTTCTCATATGGAATATCTTCGTTTGAGAAGCCTCCGGGAAGTAAAGCAGCTGAACTTTTCGTTGCATAGGTGTGAAATCTCCTCAAAACCTTAGGCAACACTACCCAAGCAAACAAAGTACCGGTCATAGTAAGACTGACAGGAACTATCACTTCTTTAAGATATGGATTTGAGTCTAACAACTGTTGCACATGAGGGCTCAACTGATCAGAGGTGTCTTTAGCTTTCCTTGCAGTCTCAGTAACAGCATCTACACTAGTCTGCAATACATCTTTGGCCTTCTCAACCCAATCAATGTCATTACCATCACCACCAGTGCCAGTAGCACCAGGGGCTACAATACTAGCCGGACTATCAGATTTCGAGCTGAAAGCCCGAGCATAAGATGAATAACCTGATAATGGGATCGAGTAAATGAATGGCTTGGCATTATGCAGACGCAAATTGGATGAAAAAGAGCTAATCAAAGGAGAAGTTTTTGCTTGGTGAGACACTCCATCAAGAGGATATCTGCAACCAATGGCCCTGGCATGAGATTTTAGGAGATTGAAAGAAGTGTAAGAAGGCTCATTCCTCTGGAAACCAGAAAGCACGAAAGACGATTTTGGTGGTCGATGATCAGCATATTCAGCAAGTCTCGACAAAGGTCTGCGAAATTGAGCGGAATGTGATTTAGTAGACGAGTTGATTGATCTGTAAATCAACTTGAGAACTCCGGCCATTGCACAATAACCGCACGAGTCTTAATCTGCAGAATACCAAACAAATTTACCATCAGAGAGAGTGGAGACAGAGTAAAATCCTCCAAATGACGAATTTCTCTTCACTGATTGGATTAGAGCAAACGAAAAGAAAAATCCAATTCACCAATTAAGAGCTTTCCAGGGTATATAGTGCTCAGAGAAGAGATCAAATTTGAAAAGACGACTACACGGACTTATCTCTAACCTGGAGAGACTTGATGATGGCTAGATTCTTAGGACTATGAATGATTCCAAAATTCTAGCTGGAAATATGGATTTCTACGTATATTTTGGTTGGCAAAGAGGGAAAAGAAAAGGAAGAAGAAAGATGGAATTGGAAACACGATTTCTTTCGTGAAGTCTGATTCTTACATCGGATCATCATATGGGCCTTTGGGCCTCAACTCATCTAATTGGTTCATATTTATTTCTCTTGGGCCTATTTACTTGTTGTTGGGGTTAACAATGCTTCAATTGCTATACGTCACCCACGTTCGGCCGACAATTTCTTCATTTCCCAATCATAAATTTACTTAAAATAATGCAGCAATCACTACTCGTGTCTCGTTTTCCATTTGATCTAATATTCAATATCTCATTGACAAAATGTATGTAATTATGTCCAATTCTGCACTAAATATAGAATATATTTATCATGAATATATTGCACTATACATAGCTCAAAAAAATGATAGATCTTAGTAAATTACATGTCGACATGTATGTACCAACTATATGATTTACCATTCTTCTTAAACCGATGTTCCAAAACGACATTTCTATATGAGTATTATAAACATTAATCATCTATGAGTTAGCACGCATAAAAGAATATCAGTTTTTATTACGTTTTTGATCATTTAAGTTAAGTTTTCTTTTAGATCGATCCTCGGCCTAATAAAAAAATACAATATACTTAAAAAATGAAATAGCCTTTAGATCTCATCAACACTTTGGAGCATTACAAGACCACTGTGATCTTCTTCTTCTCCTGATCGAAAACCCTAATTTGTTATCCAACAATGGGAGAAAAGAATCACAAAGAACAAAAGCCACTTTCTTTTGATAAATCAACTAAACCATTTCATTTCCATTCTTCATCTTCTTCACCATGTTCTTTCACAGCGATCATCATCATCTTAATCTTCCTCTCATATCTCTTATACTCCTTCAGTTACATCTCCTTATTAAACCCGTATTCTCCTTCTCAGATCACAAACTCTCTCATTTTACCCGTTATCCGTCTCGGGTCGGGTCAAATATCCGAGGACCAAACAGAGATCAAACACATTGTTTTCGGAATCGCCGCTTCAGCAGATCTATGGAAACATCGAAGAGAATACGTCAAAACATGGTGGCAACCTAACGGAGGAATGAACGGCGCCGTTTGGCTCGATGACCCCGTTAACGATTCCGTTACGTCAGGTTTGCCTGAGATCAAAATCTCCTCAGATACATCGATCTTTAAGTATCGTTACCGTAACGGACACAGATCAGCGATCAGAATCACAAGAATCGTATCGGAGACGGTGAGGATGTTAAACGGAACAGAAGCTGAGAAAAACGTGAGATGGCTTGTAATGGGAGATGATGACACAGTGTTCTTCACAGAGAATCTAATTAGGGTTTTGAGAAAATATGATCATAAACAGTTTTATTACATCGGAGCTCCATCGGAAAGTCATTTACAGAATCTACATCAGTTTTCTTACGGAATGGCGTATGGAGGAGGAGGTTTTGCGATAAGTTATCCATTAGCAAAAGTGTTGGAGAAGATGCAAGATCGTTGCATTGAGAGATATACAGATCTTTATGGTTCCGATGATCGGATTCATGCTTGCATGGCTGAGCTCGGTGTTCCTCTCACCAAGGAAGTTGGATTCCACCAGGTTTGCTTTTTTTCCTTTTTAATTAATTATTTCATTTTGGGGGTTTTACCCAGAAAAATTAGCCGTCAAGTTAAATCTGAATAAGTAAACTATAATTCCGTGATTTTGTTCATTTCAGATTCATCATGGTTTATTTTTATTTATAAATACATTGTTTTCAACTTTACTGAGAAAATAATCATGTTCGTCATAATTTACAAAAGACACAATCCTAGAAAACTTTCTAATGATACCACTAGTAAAAAAAAGCATATACCCAAGAATTTGGTAAATATAAAGAATTTTCATGGGTATATTACTCACTAAAACCCACAAAATCTTTATATTACCCACTAAAACCCACGGAAAATTTCGTGGGTAATTATTATTTTTTTTCCATCCACGGTGATTCGAACTTGGGTTTCAAATGGACGTTTTTAATCCTTTTTTTGACAGAAGTGAGATTCGAACTTGGGTCACTTATGGGTCATTCTAGGGACATTACCAGTAGAGCTAGGGACAATTCTTGGTAAGCAATACCATTACTAATATATATCATTAGTAATAGATGTTCGTAATTATTTAAGATAGTTTAATTTTTAAATACGGTCATCGAATTTTCATTTTATGTCTTTTTCATAATGATGTACCAGTAATTATGTATTCTATAGGAAAAAAAAATTAAACATCACGACACAATTTTTTAGTAGAACACAACAAACTATATTAATAAATATTACAACGTACTTCTAAACTTTGAAATTAAAAACACAATAATTACAACACACTGCATATAACTTATTCAATACAAGGATTACAAGCAAACACGTCTACAGTGAATTACATATTATTAACTGTTACTAGATTTATTGTTACAGCGAATGTCGTACAAGATATATAATTCTACCACTAATATTTAAAAATCGAAATATATTTTCATGGGTAAACGCGGGTTTTTTAACCTACCTATGCAAATTTCATGGGTATTTTAAACATACCCACTAAACTTTGGTTGGTAAAAATACTACCCACGAAAAATTTTGTGGGTAAAGATGAGTATTTTAAACATACCCACGAAAATTTCATGGGTAAACGTGGGTATTTTAAATATACCCACGAAAATTTTGTGGGTAAAGATGGGTATATTAAACGTGGGTATTTTAAACATACCTACAAAAATATTCGTGGGAAAAAGAATATCCACGAAAATCCACCAAAAGTTTTGTGGATAAGAAATTACTGTTCATCGTGGGTTTTCGTGGCATTTCGTAGCTTTTGGGCTATACCCACAAAAATTTTCGTAATTTTTTCGTGGGTACAGCTTTTTTTTTACTAGCCCTGTGTACATGCCAAAAAATCAGTTTTGTAGTAGGAATTCGTGTTTACGATCATGTTTTGACATGGAATTATTTTTTGAATGTTAGTTTATTTTTTAACAAAATCAATTTGTCTTTACTCAAAAAAATCTATAGCTAAATACATTTCAATAAGTGAAATTTTTTCTTATTTCTAGTAAATATTATTTTGATTATATATATATATAGTAAATATTATTTATGAATGAATATATTTGTCCGATTTGATTATATATAATCAAATAAAATTATGTTTTGGTGTTTATGGTTAAAGTCAAATAATTTAAATTTGATAAATGAATTCTGTACAGTTCGATATATACGGGAATGCGTTGGGGCTATTATCAGTACATCCACAGGCGCCAATAGTATCAATCCATCACTTAGACGTATTGGATCCAATCTTCCCCAAAACAGACAGAGTGATTGCTATCAAGAGACTTATGATTCCAGCAAAACTTGATTCAGCCAGTCTTGTCCAACAGTCCATATGTTATGACACAAGTCGTCAATGGACAATGTCTGTATCGTGGGGCTACACTGTCCAAATCACACGTACTTATATGCCAGCAAGAATGATGGTTATGCCTACTCGAACCTTCAATGACTGGCACAAACGACAAGACTTCACTAATGTTGCTTTCAACACACGTCCTATCTCTTACACTGATTGTCAACGTCCACGAGTCTTTTATCTATCTCGTGCTTTTAACCATACTTCTCGTTCCGACACAACTATTACTGAGTATTCTAGACACGAGGAATGGTTTCCTAAATGTGATTGGGGAATCGCAGATCCTTCTGATATTGATCGTATCTTCGTTTACAAAAGCCCTACTCCTGATAGATGGAATCAGGTAATAATTAAACGTCTTTCTTTTGTTTCTTTTTTTTTTAGTATTTTTTGAATAAAATTGTTCATGATTTTTGTAGGCTCCACGGAGAGATTGTTGTAGAGTATTGCCTACGAAAATGAAGGGAACTATGGTGATCAATGTCACAACTTGTGAAAATGACGAAATTATTGCTTATTCTGATAAATAGTTTTCTCTTTACGTCATTTATTTTTTTAGGAGGACTTTTTTTTTTTTTGCAAAGAAAACCTGAACAATGATAAATTCTTTATTTAATGTAATCGTTATTTCTTTATATACATACATTACTTTCTTTCCAACAGTATCTGATTAATATCCTGAACTCCAAACTCTATTACAATAAGAGACTACACAAATTTTTTGTTTGAAATCAACATAAATATTTTTTACTTGAAATCAAATTTCAGTAGGTGTGCTTCGACTATGTAGTTAATGTGTATACAAATGTTAATGCATATCAAGTGTTTAAATATTCATTATGTTGGGATTATGAATTACAATTATTAATTTATTGATATACTTTTAAACTAAAATTTTATATTGTTCTACAATAACCAAAATTTTAGTTTTAAATTAATTTTTTATTAATTTATAGTGATTATTAATTTAAAAAGTTTTAGGTGTCTTTATTCTTCAAATAGTATGTATGAAGTCAGTAATTTAATACTAAGCTTTAATATCCAAACTATATAAACTCGAGTGATATTTTGCATTAAATAGTAACTAGGCTTGGGCCTTCAGACAAGTTTGGATTTTCCGGCCCATTAAATGATTTAGATATTTAGACGCAAAAATAAAATCAAAAACAAAAAAGAGACGGAACAGCTGGAATGACGCGTTGAACTTGGTCTCAACTCTGATCAATGCATTTTCCTGTCTAATCGAAAATTCGACTGCAATTTCTGTGCAATCTTTACTCGACAATGGCGGTCTTTTGCACAGGGATCGGATTCCTTCTCTTTGTATTACTTCTATCTTGTTCATTCTCCATTTCTCTATCTGTCCGTTTCTCTCCTGCCGATGATTTCCTCATCAACTGTGGATCCGACGTTGACTCTATCGTTGATAACCGTCGCTTCGTCGGCGACGCATCAGCGTCAAATGCAAAGTTTTTCTCATCTGAAGGGTCAATCGCTCTCCGAGGAGAAGATGTAGCTCCGAACGTTCCTCAGATGTACCATACCGCTAGGATTTTTGCGCGACAAGGGAAATACGAGTTCAATGTCCGCGAGAAAGGGACTCATATGGTACGTCTCCATTTCAATCGGCTCAATTCCTCTAAATTTGATCTCAGTGACGCTCAATTTCACGTTACCGTTAACGGTCATGTCGTGCTTAGGAATTTTAGCGGCGATGACGACGAATCTAGGGTTAGAGAATTCCTGATTGGGGTTAATGTCAGAGAGGTTGTTATTAGGTTGATTCCTAGTAAAGATTCGAAATTTGCATTCGTGAATGCCATTGAAGTTATATCTGCGCCTAAGGATTTGATTGCTGACGTTGCAACCTCAGTTTCTAATGATGGAACTGAGAAATTCATTGGTTTAGCTAAACAAGCTATGGAAGTTGTATACAGAATCAATGTTGGTGGTCGAAAAGTTACTCCTTTTAATGATACGTTGTGGAGGACTTGGGTTCCTGATGACGTTTTCTTGAAAACTGGTGATGGGTCTAAGAAAGCTTACTTCACCGGTAGGATTAAGTATAGGCCTGGAGGTGCAAGCCGCGAGGTTGGACCTGATAACGTCTACAACACTGCCCGTGTTGGTAAAAGAACCAATGGATCGGTTGATATGAGTTGGGATTTTCAGGTGAGCACCGGTTACAAGTATCTCATCCGGATGCATTTCTGTGACATAGCTAGCAAATCACTCGGTACTCTATATTTCAATATCTACATCAATGGAAACTTGGCATATCAAGATTTCGATATGTCGTACTCTGCGGGTGACATCCTTGCTTCTCCGTATTACATTGATTTCATTGTGGATGCTGCTGCTGGTCGCAATGACAAAAACCATTCAGGATCATCGATAACCATAAATGTTGGACCATCAAACAAGACTAGTGTTGATGAACAGGGTGTGGATGCAATATTGAACGGTGTTGAGATCATGAAGATGAATAACTCAATGGGTAGTCTCGATGGATATGTTTCTACTGAGATGATTCTGAATACTTGCCCTAATAGAAGAAACCTGAGCATATTTATTGCAATGATGGCGTTTATGTGTATATTTATGAGTTTCTACGTTGTGACACAAAGGAAGAAAGTTAGTGATGAGTATGGCTGGACAAAGCTCTCCATGGAAGATAATCAGAAGTCTGGGAAATTTGCAGCAAGAAAGCCTTGATGATGCTTTTACTCATTGGATATGATAACAGTGAACCATTTTTCTACTTTGATACAATGGATGAATAATCTTTTTATTTAATTTATTATCATTAGGTTTGTAATCTTTGACAAGGGTGTTGGTGTGTTGTTTATATATATGTATCTCAGTATATATGTAACTTTTTGAAATGAAAATGTGTTCTTTATGCTCCACTGTCAATACTGTTTTTGAATTCCTTTTGTTTACTGATTGTAAAACTTAGATATAGTTAACTTTAGATACATGATTGAATAGCATAATACTTCAACTGAATAAGCCTAACCAATGACATGTTTATAGTAATCTAAAAGTTGTCTCGTAATCTCTGTAGAATTGTAATGGTTAAAAAGTAAGAGATTTTAGGTATAGATTCGATCTATGGATCGAATCCTAATATTTGTCGATCTAATTAGTAACAAAAAATTTGTACTCGATAATCATTTAACAAATAAAATAAGAAATCTAAACAAAGTCAAAAGTGATGTCATGTCGACGATGATTAAAGAAAGAATGGTACGGCGTACGTAGAAGACCGTACCGCATGATCCCGACCACCGAATCTAAAAAGTTATGACATCATAAATCTCTATTATAAACATGAGGAATAAATGTTGCATGGTCCTTGGCCTATTCTCCAAAGTCAAAATACCAGCCTTGAGTACTTAAGTTTATATTGACAAAAACAAATGATTTTAAACACAACAACAAGATCCATAGATAGAGTCATCATATACATGCCTGAACCATACACTGTTATTTAACTACTTTATCTTGTTCCGTACGAGTCACGATCCATTACAACATAACATATATGTGTGTATACGCATTCTCTTATATATACACTTCTTTCTCATCTCATTCTCCACAACAACATTCAATTAAGATCAAAGATCAATACAAAGTGAGCAAGAGAGAAGACGATATGGACAAGAGTGAAGAAGTTTCAGCAACAAAGCCATCATCCGGAGATGAGTTTAATGATGTGGTTAAGGGATTAATTAAGCTCTTCATGCTTGTGATTTTACTAGGAAGCATCTTTATATGGATCCTTATGCCTACCATGGTCTATCGAACCAAGTGGTTAAACCCTGTTATGCGTAACGAGTTTGGTACATCCACTTTTTTTGGTGCCACAGGTTCGTAGTTAATCTCCTTGATTGTTTTCCTTTTTATTCACAATATTATACAATTATAACATTTGAGTTTTTTTGATGATATGTAGGCTTGACCCTATTCATGTTCATGTTCCCTATTGTCCTCATGACTTGTTTGGGATGTCTCTACCTTCATTTGAAGAAACAAAAGACTACTACTCAACTCTTTAGGTAAGTATCACTGATTAACCACTCATTCATTCAAAACATAGATATTTGGTGACAACAAAAAGATGTAATTTTAACAGGGAAAATACAAGTGGAGGAGGCATGTTTGCAGCTATGAGAAGGTCAATGCTGGTCAAAGGACCATTGGGAATAGTCTCCGCGACTGAGTTAATCTTCTTGGCAATGTTTGTGGCTCTTCTACTTTGGAGCTTTTTCATGTACTTGCGCAATGCTTTTTCTACCATTACTGCTGAATCAGCCGCTAAACATCACCAAAAAGTGTAAGCATTCTTTCATAAATACAACTTAGTTTCTATTACTACATACCATGTGTATTTAATCATTCAAATTCATCATAGGTGGCAAGCAAAGTTAGAGGCAATGGCACTAAGACTTGGGCTAGTTGGTAACTGTGTTCTAGCTTTCTTGTTCATACCAGTGGTCCGTGGGTCATCATTGCTTCCGCTTTTAGGACTAACGTCAGAGTCAAGCATCAAGTACCATATTTGGCTTGGTCACATGCTCATGCCAATATTCACCGCTCATGGTCTTTGTTTCATTATCTATTGGGCCTCAATGAACGATATTTCTCAGATGGTTTCATGGTCTAAGACCGAAATGTCTAATGTTGCTGGAGAGATAGCTTTGCTGTCTGGAATTGTGATGTGGGCCACTACATATCCGTCTATTAGGAGGAAATTCTTTGAGGTCTTCTTTTATACTCACTACCTTTACATTGTCTTCATGCTATTCTACGTCCTTCACGTTGGTGTCGCTTTCTCCTTTATCATCTTCCCCGGTTTCTATATCTTCATGGTCGATCGTTTCTTGAGGTTCTTACAATCACGTGACAATGTTCGATTAAGCTCTGCACGTGTTCTTCCTTCCAACACTGTTGAGCTCACTTTCTTCAAAAACAAAGGTGAGTCTTATGAATCAATTATGGCTAAGGAACATAGTGTATGTTTTGTCTGGCTTAACTCAGAAGGTTTGTGATGTTACAGAATTGGCGTATAACCCGACAAGTATCTTGTTTGTGAACATACCAAGTATTTCAAAGCTGCAGTGGCATCCATTTACGATTACTTCGAGCAGTAACCTCGAATCTGACAAGCTAAGCATTGTGATCAAAAGCGAAGGGAAATGGTCTAAGAAGCTTTACCAGATGCTTTCTTCTTCTGATCATACCGATCGTTCTCTCTCTATTTCTGTCGAAGGACCCTATGGTCCTGCTTCAACAGACTTCCTAAGGTAATAATCACTGATTGTTCATAGACGATCAGTTTTTGTTTTCTTGTTGCTCAAGTAACCCTGAGTCTGTTTGTTTTTGGCACCAGGCATGAGTCTTTGGCTATGGTAAGCGGAGGTAGCGGAATTACACCATTCATCTCCATAATCCGTGACTTAATCGCCATATCCCAAACAACAACATTTGAAATACCCAAAATAACTCTGATTTGTTCATTTAAGAACTCTTCTGACATCGCCATGCTTGACCTAATTCTCCCTTCATCTGGTCTTCAATTATCATCTAACCTTAATATTCAAATTGAAACCTTCATCACCAAAGACAAAGAACCAAGAAACGAAGAAAACCAGAAGATTAAAACCCTCTGGTTCAAACCAAGTCTCAGAGACCAACCGATCTCTGCAATTCTAGGACCAAACACATGGCTCTGTCTCGCTGCCATTCTCTCATCTTCCCTTGTAATTTTCATGATAATCATTGGAGTCATGACAAGATACTACATTTATCCGATCGATCAAAACAAGAACAAGTTCAATGCTGCTTCAAAATCCATCCTTTATCTTCTTGTCCTCTGCGTTAGCATCATGATGACTTCAAGTGCAGCTGTATTGTGGAATAAAAAGAAGTACAACGTTGAAAGCGGTAAAAATGTCCAGATTGTCGACGTACCAAGCCCAACATCTTCACCAAGCTCATGGATATGTAGAGAAATTGAGAGTACTCCTCAAGAGTCACTTGTTCAATGCACTAACATCCATTACGGTGAAAGACCAGACCTCAAGAGTACGTATTTGATACAATATCACTATACTCTCAAACTTTGCATAAGAACATGTATATGACCATGTCTTTTTTGTAATATGTTTGTGAAAACAGAGATTCTACTGGAGACAAAAGGTTCAAGCGTGGGAGTTATGGTGTGTGGCCCTAAGAAGATGAGACAACAAGTGGCGAAGATTTGTTCTTCTGGTTTGGCTGAGAATCTTCACTTTGAATCTATCAGTTTCAGCTGGTGATTGCGCATTTCTCATGTATCTACATAACCCTCATTTTGTGATTGTTTGCTTAACTTCTCTGGTTTGTGTGTGAATTTGTAAGTGAAGAGTGTTGTTTGGTGATTTTAAGTTTCGTACCTTCCTGTTTTAAAGCGTGTGTTTTATGATGTAACGATTTAGTCCAAACTCGAGGTGTTAATTCAAATGAAAACAACTACAAAAATAAATATCAAAGCAACATGTCCCACCATTTGATATTTATAATGTAGTTTTGCCAAATTGATTTGTTTTCCATATCCATTATGTTCTTGATACATACTACACCTTTATCTAATATTTTTGTGCCACTTATAATTAATTAGTCTATACATAGACCAAACTTTGAAGTAATCAACAATGAATAGAATAAAGCAATGATCGAAAATGTGATTTAGCTTATCTTTGTTAATTATAATGCGAATAGCTATCTCTATTCCAATTAAATAATGAGAGAAAATTAAATGTGATTAGCCATCTACATTTTAATGATAAAATATACTTAGCTTTTGCTTCCAAGGCATGTTTATTCTCTTTATTGCTTTATCTTTTACTTTCGTTGATGTTGTTGTCCATCACCAACCAATAGTAGACACTTTTAACCAATTGACTTCTTTTTATAATTGGTTGTATTCCATCACAGTCCGTAACTTTATCTCTTTGACGTATATTTCAATCCACTTCTCTAAATCCCGCCATTTTAATATACAGATGACATAAATAGCCATTTTATATATGCTTTTAGAAAACCTTTCTTTATCTCTTTTCTCCATATCCATCCAAAGATTTCTTAATTCTGCAATGGGGTTTTCTTACAGCGGAGCCGGAGTTTTCATCGTCGGAGTTGTTGTAAATGATTTTGTCGTCAAAGTGGTTCGTTCATTTCTTGATCTTCCTCGATTATTTGGTGTTTGTTCGTCTGTTAGTATAAACAAGATTCCAATGGATGATATGCTTCCGGCGACAATATTCGAGGAGATGGAACGAGTCAATCCACCGGAAAGCTGCCGGATATGTCAAGATGAGTTCGACGACGGTGAGGAAGTCCGGTGTTTGAGGAATTGCATACATGTATTTCACAAGACTTGTATTGACCGTTGGATCCAAGATGTTAAGATGACGTGTCCTTTATGTAGGACCCCGATCGTCCCTGATTTCTATTTTTTTCGCCTGTAAATTATAAAAATTATTTATCCAATATCTTTCTCTCTTTTTCTCAGCAAAGAGGTGACAATAGTTAAAAATAAAAACTTATTTTTTGTCTATATTTTTTTATTTATTTGATTTTCCATACTATAATTAAAAGTCTCCAAGGTATAATCACATTAATTTATGAATGGATTCTTTAATAATGGGCCTTTCTGAAAGCCCACATTTAAATTGCGAGACATGGAGGTCAAAAGCGCAAAGTCAAAAATTAGATTCCATCAAATACACGTGGCAGTTTCCACATAAGGAGCCACGTAAGCATTAGCCATACATCTCCGTAGCCTTGTGATGATGGAAACAGGATAAAAATCATGGGTACGGATTCAGAATGATTAATTCACGAAATTAAATTTACTTTCCAAACAATTTCCGCTACATAATTGGATGAGAATTTTGAGAATTAAAAACGGTACGAAAATTTTGAAACTCAAAATTTACTTCCCGAACTATTCTCAAAATCCTACTAAATCGAAAAATTGTAGTACAAGTTCATAAAATATTTGGGAAATACGAGTACTAAAAAAAATAAAAATATTATTATAAATTATATAATCAATAAAAAAACAACAATATATAAAAGATATATATCAATATTCAATACACAAAAAATACAAAATAACAGTGTTAGAATTTGTAATTAAATGACCAACATTGCCATTTTTATCAAAAATATTATTATATCTATATTAAATAGTTTGTATTTGTTGTAAAGTTGTGAAAATGTAATTCAAATATTGTTATGAACTTGATCTTAATTATTTAAAACATATCTAATATTTGAATCTAATATATTTTATCATTGTTAACATAACAAATATTCAACGGAAATTTAGAGAATTCTCGTATCCATTCTCGACCTCTGTCTTTATTCATTTATTCGTTTAGATGTTATTTTTGGATTAAAATAAAAATTTAGAATTTTTCATTTTCGTAAAGTAGAGGAATTACCTTACGGGAGCATAACGGAATGGGCAGGAGTCCCGATATACAAGGCTACATCTACGTGCGTCTACCATAAATAGTAAAAACAAAGAGCGACAGTCAGATTCATTTGTCTGGCTGATCTCCTCCGCTCATAAACGTATCGCGGCCGTTGATTCTCTTTTTGACGACGACGAATAAACGGCGGCCTATTCACCACCACCTCAAGTAGTGGGCCACACGTGTTTGCCACTCTCTCGCTTGTCGCGCGTGTCTCTCACTTTCCATTTTGTTGTTGTTGTTGTCGTCGTCTTTTAATTTAAATCACGATCTTAAGTTGTCTGATTTCCAGACCTTAAGTTAACCTGCATGCTCAGTCAAACACACTCTCACGTGACTCATTGCCTCTAGCACGTGATAACACACTACTGCATTTTACATTTTGTTACATTTCACTTATATGTAAGATGATTTATAAATTCTTTAGCATTTTTTACTGTGTTTTTTTTACAATAATTTCAATACGTTTGATATGATTTTTATTTTCTTATATCGTTCATGAAAGGGTGTGTATAAGTGTATTATTTAGAGTATTAACAAAAAAAAAAAAAAAAGAGTGGAGTCGGATGTTAGGGTGGGTCTTGCTACAGGCGATTGAAGAAATTAAATTGGTAAGATTTTAGCGGCAGCTTTTCTTTTGTAAATTTTCTTACTATATAAGAGGGGTGTAATAGGGAATTAATGTAAAACCTAAGGGCATTTCTGTCTAATAAGAAAAACATATATGAAGGGCCGAGAAAAGCAAACAAAATGTTTAATAAACCAGAGAAAAAAAACCCTCCTTTCGAGTTTGTGAGATCTGCTCAAAAAAATGATGAAGACGAAGATGTGAATCGAGTCATATGCTTACGTGGTGATATATAATATATTAAGTGTATATACATATATATCTTTTGATTTGCTGGTTTGTGTCTGTGTTTGGACCAAAGTTTGTGTTTTTTTGGGGGTAAAATGAGGATTCGGAAGAACACGAAGCTATCATCTGTGCTTTTAGCGACAGCAGGTTATAGCGGGGAGAGACCAGAGACGTATGTTTGTCTCTTAAACCAGTCTCCTTGGGATGTGATTCCGGTTTCTTCTTCCGATGACGCCGAGTTAACTAACTTACTTGACTCGTCGTGGTTCCTTCCTCCTTCATCGTCTTCTTCTTCTCCGCAGGTAATTCAATTCATTCCAATATCGAAATGCAATTCCTTTTCGATTTCGTTTCCATGAATGCCCACTATTTCTTCTATTATTCCTCCGCCTTTCTATTAGGGTTTTTCTTTTTTTTTCTTGTTTCGTTTTTGCTGTTCGGGAGACTTCAAAGAACCCTAAAATTATGGATTTTGAGATCCTGAGTCGTTTATTTGATCGATTAGGGTTTATGGGTCGTTAATATTTTGCTTCTTTGATTCCCATTTCGTTCTCTTGCTCCGATTATTCTATTTATTCTTATTATCACAAAGTGTCTTCATTTCTTCGTTAACTCAGTTCAATGGAGGAGATAGATTCGATGGGAATGTGAGTTTGGGAGATTGTAATGTCACTGCTCAAAGGTAATAATCCATTTCCTTCTCAATCCATTCTATCTGCCAAATTATCGTCTTCCTTCGATGGTTTTTAGGGTTTTACTCGTAGTTTCGATAATCGGGTAATTTAATTTGGCCCGAATCAGAATCGGATCCGTAATGTCGGGCGACCCGGTTCGTATTCATTCTTTACTTTTCATATTTATTATATAATTATCTTCTTCTATCGTTCAGATTCAATGGAAACTCAAACAATCTTAGCTTTGTCGAGAGACTTAATCTCATTAACTCACCGGATAATTACAAGACTTCGCCGGGACCAATGGATCAGAGCGATTACAGTGACAAGAAATCTAAATCCGTCGAGACCAATTCGCCGCTTAAAACCTCCGGCGACGACGACCAAGTGGCTGTCACAATGCCGGCGCCGCCAAAACGTGGACGGCCACGTGGTACGGGCAAGAAAACCCAAAACTCCACCGCGACATCAACGAATCCATATGAGTTTTACTATTACTCTGGATTTGGACCACGATGGGGAAGAAAAAGAAACGGCTCCGGCGATGAGAAGATAGTTGTGAAGGGTTTGGAGAATAATAGGAGCAAAAAGAGTAATAATAGTAGTAGCAGTGATGAAGAGGGAGACAAAACGACAGCGTTTGGAGATGGAAGTAGTAGCTTAGATGGGTTTGATTACATGGAAGAAGATAATGGAGTAGAGAGTGATGATCATGAGATTAAAAAGAAGAAGAAAGATAAGTTGATGATGTTGAAGAAGAAGAAGAAGAAGAAGAGAGGTCGAAAGCCTGTCAAGGAAAGGTCTTTGAAATCCCTCATGTGATATATTTTATGTTTTTTGAGGGCTTTTCTGTCCTTTTCACTTATTTAATCTCTGTTTTGTGTTTTGTCTTGGGGGAATTTCGTATGTTTGTTTACTTCGTGAACATTTTATTTATTTGTATTTTGTAGTAAAATTTCCAATCTCTCTTTTTGTATTTGGTTATTAGAATTTCTAAAATTGTTTTGTGAAAAATATAATCTTTTTAATCAAATCTAATTTGAACCGATCCCGAAATCATTCAGATTCCAAAACATGCATGTCTAAATACATAAATAACATATAAAACCTTACTATATCTTTAGTACTTTGTCTTTTTTATTCATTTGTTTTATAAAATCTGCATGTAAAATTTAACCCAAATAAAGTTTTATCAATTAATTCAGAATTTAATCCAAATAAAGTTTTATCAATTAAATTTTGATCCTTATTTTACTATTTAAGTTGAATTTGTTATAAATTTTATATAAAATAAGTATAACAACATTTTACTTTGTGGATCAGCAAGTTATAATCTCCTTCCGTTCCAAAATGTATGATATTTAAGGGTTTTCACAAAAATTAAAGAATTATTTAATATTTGATTTTTCTAACTAAAAATATTCTTTAAATCTATGTAATAATTATTCAGTCAACTAAAAATCAATACATATAATACAAATAGTCAAATTAGATAAACAAAATATAATAAATATTTCATTGAAAGTTAAAAAACCAAATAATTTGCAAAATATTTTTGGAACGGAATGAGTAATAAATTTCTAAACATCATATAGTTTGGAACATATAGAGTATTAAATTTCTTGTTAAGACCAGTTTTGCGGAATAGTTTTAGATTAAAATGGTTTGGAGAGTAATTGTCCCCATCTAAAACACGTTTATCCTTAATTAGATGATTACCGTACGATGCACGAGATTAAATTTTCTGTAATATAATTATATAGTTTTTTTATTTAAAAATATATTTAATATCTATATGTTTTTGAATGCACAACATCAAAATTTATAAAATGATCATTTTTGGGTTTTTAATGCGTATAATATTTATTTTAATATATTTTACTTTATTGTATATAATTTTGTTAATTGATTATTGTCTTTAGTTTTTTAATTATTTTACTTTTTTACGTAGGTTTTTTATTTGTTAGATTTACGATATGGTATTTTATTTATTTATTATTTTTTCTGATGGTATTACTTTTTTATATTTTATTTTGATTTAATGTATGGTTAATGAGATATAACTATTTGTATGAACAAAATAATTCTTACCAAATTTTTTTTTATATATGATGGGAATATTGTAGAAACATGACCTTTTCCATAGCAAAGTTGTGCTTTAGAACCTTTTATACACCCATTATGAACAGATCATGATTTTATATATGAAATACCGAAATTGCTATCATCTTCTTTTTCTTCAATTTTTTATTTTTTCCTTCTTCTTCATCAAAATTTTCAAATTCAAAGCATTTAATATTATATGAAATTATCAAAACCATACCCTAAACCACCTAGGAAGCCTAAACTCAAAGAAAGTATTAAAATTTCTTTTGATTTCATCTTTTTCTTCTCTAATTTTTCAATTTTTTTAATATTCAAAATCTTCAAGTTCAATGCATTTTAAAATATATAAAATTATCAAAACAAAACTCTAGACCCTTTAGGATGCCTAAACTCAAGGGAAAATATTAAAATTTCTTTTGATTTCATATTTTTCTTCTCTTATTTTCAATTTTTTTTCCTTCTTCAAAATCTTCAAATTTAATACATATAATAATATATGAAATTATCAAAATTAAACCCTAAACCCAAGGAAAAATATTAAAATTGAAAAATTATAGTTAAGAAAAAATAAAGTTAATCAATAAAAGAAATGAAGAATATGAGGGCAAGATGGACTTTTAATAGGCAAAAATGATGGTCTTTTTAAAAGAGTTGTGAAAATGTCTTTTTTCAAATAAATGAATAGTAATAAGAGTAAACTCATAATTGATCCATATATAATTGAATTAATTAATATCGGGCCATTATGAGATTTTTAGACTAATAAAAATAAATCAATTCATATAAAATTTTGAATAGAACCAAATAACATAAAACTAAATAAGAGAAAATTAAAAACGAAACAAATAAACGATTAACATAATTAATTACTAAAGTACATTCCTTAGAAAAAAGATTATTGGGGATGGGCTTTAGGCTATGGATCAGACCTTATCGATCCAACGTTGACAAAAAAAAAAGTACATTCCCTCTATCCATGAGACGCCAAACTTCATAATTTCATATACAAATTTTACACGTCATAGACATTTTGATGTCTTCAACCTCCTGAGTAACTTTTGCAGGTGTATCAAAACATGAACACTTGTCTTAACATATGTGTAAATCAAATTCTAAAAAACCATTGGAGCGAGCAGATTGAGATAAAGTCTAACGCTATCATGAACTTTATCAAGACTTTCATAAGATTTTTTTAACATAGGCATGATAAACGAAAAGAGTAGTTCTTCATATTATATTTTTGATGTTCTTACAAGGCATAGTAGAATGACACCATAAAGATAATTGGCATCAATAATACCTTTTTCAAAAGCATAATATAGTAATTGTAGTTCTTCTTCTCTTTTTTCGCAATACAAAAAATAAATTATGCCCAAGAATCTAATCTTGTTCATTTAAATTCTTAAACTCATATTCATTTAAATTTTTTTAACTCGTGTTTATTTAGTTTGTTAGACCCGTATTCATTTAGCTTTTAAATCTAAAATATGTTCATTTGACATAAATTTTAAATTTTTAGTAAACAAGAAATAACAAAATTAAAATACTCAAAATTTAAAAGGAAATGAGTGATATATATATTATATATTTTGAGATGAATATGACAGAATTTAGTTTTTTTTACTCATGTTCATTTAAGTGTTTAGATTTGTGTTCATTTTGGTTTTTATATCCGTGTTCATTTAAGTTTTTAGATTAATGTTCATTTAGGTTTTTAGACCCACATTCATTTAGGTTTTTAAACTCATGTTCATTTAGCTTTTTACACCCGTGTTCATTTAGGTTTTTATACTTTTATTTATTTAGATTGTTAGATCCGTGTTCATAACAATCGATTTTTAAGGTAACTTAAATCAATTATATATATTGTTGATTAACAATATATATTTAAGAAATGCAATTAAAATATTAACATTTATTATTAAGGATTGTATCTATTTAAAAAATTTCTCTTATTTTATTGATGCAGAGAAATATTAAGAAGATATTTGAAATGAATATGATATAAATTCAAACATTATTTGTTGATACAATTTATGATTGTTAGTTTTAATATCATATCTCAAATAATATTTATAAAAAATATATTTATTTTTAAAAAAAATCAAAAATAATTAGTGCAGTTTATTTTAGTAACTGTATCGAAAATATGTTAGTTTATGTATAGGAATGAACATATAATAAATATATTCTAATATATATTCAGTAAATTATGCTAATTTATATATATATATAGAAATTATATTCATAGATAATAAAGAAAAAATTATAAACCATAAACACTAATACATAAATCGTAAACCTTATATATAATAAAAACTAGATTTTAATATTAATATTGTTTAATTTTTATTGATTTTTTTTCCCATATAACAGAATCAATCGAGATCTTCGTATTTAATGTTTAATTTTCGACATTAAGATTTCAAAACTATAGTTAATAATAATATTAAAATCTTATATAAATTTCCAAAACAATCGATAACAAATAGAAAATATGGTATGTTGATTACAGTAAATATTCCATTACCAAATATGTTATGTCTTCTTTCAATATATCAATTTTAATTTAATTCAAAAATAAATTAGATTTATTTTTACACAAAGTAAAATCTTATTATTTAAAGAGTGTATGCTAATTTAAGAATGTAGCATATAAAGTAGTAAACAAAACTTGTAGTTAATCATAATTAATAGTATTTTCTATGAATATGACAATATGGCTTAGAAATCGAAAACAATAATAAAATAAGTGCTTGTATCAAGGAAAAGTTATTATAATTACAGCCGAAATTATTGAATATTTAAGACTAAATTTTCAAAAAACATTTAAATCTTCTCATAAAATACATTTCTCAAGAACTATAATAGTACATATTTGGAATCCCAATTATGTAAATTAATATACATTGTACCTTAATTAAAAATGTAATTTTTATAAGGAAAGTTATTATAATTGCAGCCGAAATTATTGAATATTTACAACTAAGTTTTTTCAAAAAATATTTAAATCTTTTCCTAAAATACATTTCTCAATAATTATAGTAGTACATATTTAGAATCAGAATTAAGTAGATTAATATACATAGTACGATAATTAAAAAGGTAATTGTTATAAAGAAAGATTATTATAATTACAGCCGGAATTATTGAATATTTAACACTGTATTTTCAAAAGCATTTCAATCTTTTTCTAAAATACATTTCTCAATTAAATATTTCACATATAACATAATCAATCGAAATCTTCATATTTAATGTTAATTTTCAACATTAAAATCTTAAACTTACTTTTACTAACAATCTAATCTTTTAAACATTTTCCAATAGCATTATCTGTAATATACCACATGATCGTTAGGTTATTTCTATAAATTGTTATCTTTTTATTTTATAGAAGATATTAATATATATATAGAGTATCTCTGTAATCAAATACTTAGGTTGTCATTATAACGATTCCTTATAATTAATATGGTCAAATAATTAAAAGATTATTTGATTACAGAGAACTAATTAAATTAGACATTTATGACTTAATACAGTTTTATAATGGTAAATAAATTAGTTAGTTTCTAAAAAAATATTTATCCACTAAATATTTTTCTTAAAGAACAATAAATTGATTCTTTATGTAGTAAATTTTTAATTTAATACAATATTTATTTTGTCTATAGGCCAAATTATATTATTCTTTCAAAATATAGTATACGAAATATATTATAATTTCAAGATATAGTATACAAATCTTCTCTAATTAATATTATTTGTGTAACTTTGGTAAGTGTAACAATTCAAGTTTTGTATTAAAGCTTTCTAATTGATTAAAATTTTATTTAACAGTTTTCTGTTTTAGCCATAATAATAGTTAAAGAAAAAAATAAAACTAGTTAATATAAATATAGATAAAACATATTCCGGAAAAATAAATTAAGGGAGATTGGAATTAGATACCCAAAACTCACGTTATAAACATTATGAAATATTCACGGTAAGTATTGAATGTTTAAATAGTGCATATTAAAAATTTCTTTAACATTATTTCTATTTATTGATATTAAAACATATGAATAAAAATCAATTACACACGAAAAATTTGATAAGTAATAAGACTGGATCTAGCATCGAAATCTTTCATCAACATGATTTTATACGCAAACCACTTGGTCTATTTATTCTTAAATTAGTAGAAAAGACAAGGAAATGAAGATGCTTAGCTAATCTGCAAAATTTTATAATTTTAAGTTAGTTATTTGAAAAAATTAAGTTGAATAATATATAAAAGAACATTATATAATCATAAAAAATATTAAATTAATTTTATTTACATTTTAAATGTGGACGGAAAATAAAAATGTATTAAAACACAATACAAAATAATAAAATAAAATATAACAATATCATTGTTTGCATTAGACTACGACATTACCTAGATACTATGGTGGAAGATAATGGTAGAGAAAAAATATAAAGGATGAATGACAATTGGGAAGAGGTGAATAATAATGCAAGGAAAGATAATGCATATATTTATAAGAAAAAATTAGAGTATACTTTATGAATTATATATAGCAATAAAGATCATTTAAAATTATAATAATATCTTCCAATTAAGGATTCTATAAAATTAGAATCAATTGTTATAAAATAGATTTAAACATTCAATTTTAAAATTTCCGTGTATTAATATAGGAAATTATTGAATATTTAAGACAATTGCTATAGAAGATATTATAAACATTTAATACAGAAAATGTCATGGTATAAACATTGGAAATTATTGAATATTTAAGATAAAAGTTTCAAAATACTTTCAAGTCTTTTCCTAAAATACATTCTTCAATTAAATGATTCCTGTATAAGAAATTCAATAAAAGATCTTTGAATTAATGTCAAATTTTTTATGAAATTAAATTAAATGGAAATATAATTATGTTGACAACATTATTAAAATAAGCAAAATATATTTCTTTACTTATAAATCTAGTTGAAGATTGTGAGAAGTGAATGACTATTGTGAAAAGGTTTATGCCAATTGTGACCTAAATATAATATATATATATATATAGTAGTGTATTAGGTGAGAATGTAATAAATAAAAATTGAATTGTTTTATAATTATCAAAATCTCTTTCATTTAAAGAAAATATGGAAATCATTTATTTTGAAAATTGTATAATGTAATAAATAAAATATAGAATTTTCTTATATTCTTTTGGAAATGGTATCAATCATTTCAAATGATTATAACTAAATGATATAAACTAGATCTTAAAAATTTAATTTTAAAATCTATAATATTAAATTTTTTAGATCAGATGAAATTTTCAACATTAGTTGAATTATCAAAATATCATAAATATTTTTTTAATTGAATTCATCACTTAAATACATAATCAATCATGATCTAATCAAGAAATGTTTGAAAATTGAAGAAAATCTCCCCAAAATAACCTTACAAAAATTGTAAAATTCAATGACATTTTGTAATATTTAACGATTTTTGTTCTCATGAATGCTTTAAATGTCTATGATGACGTGGAAGTTTAAGTAACAAGAGATAATAATAGAGAAATAATAATAATTATAGATTGTTGGACTGACAAGAGATCCCTCATATCAAGAGCTTGTGTAAGACTCTGACAGATTTTATACTTATGAGTTATGACCTATTTTAGAAGCTTATCAATAATTAACGTCACTTCAAGGAGATATTTATTCATTTTTTTAGGTCATCAATTGACAATCATAATTCCTAACAATTCAATAAACATTCTTAAAATAAAATACTACACTATATATATATATATATATTAAAATTTTATCTTCAAGGACATTTTTCTTCTTGCCTTTTCTATATTTGTGTCAACATTCTGTTGTAATGTCTGTAGCTTAGGTTGACCACAATTTTTTTTTTGTCTCGCAAAACTATCACTTTTTCTATTTTTAGAAAACTATTTATAATCTTCGAACCAAAAAAATAAAGAAAATTATTTATAATCTATTTTTTTGGGTTTTATGCAAATCATTTATTTATGGTAACAATATTGGTAATAACTTTAGTTATTATTGCACATTTAATTTTATACGTTTTTTTAAAAAGGCTTTAAACGAGATAACATTTACCAATCAACATTTCTCATACAAGAATTAATTTGTTTTAAATATTAATCTCGACAAAAAAATACTCAAAACAAATAATAATACCTTCTTGTTTATAAGCATATCATTTATAAAAGCGTGCAGAGAATGTCAAAGACTTGTGTTGAGTAGCTCTCTGTAATCTTTACGAATTCCCCACAAAATTTCACTGCATTTTTTCATGGTTGGTCTTGATTTTCTATGAGGAGCTAAACACTGAAACGCCATCTCCAATACCTTTTCTAACGCTAAGTTATTCGCTGGAGTCTGTTCTAGCTTTGGGTCCAATACCGATAATGTATCTCCACTGCTGAACTTCTTAATCGCCTGATTACAACAACCACCATTAAAGGAATCAAACACAAGTCACACTTAGCTACAATATGAGCTGAGATTATAATACTGAAGCTTACCCATCTTATGGTGATGCGTTCCTTTTGTCCTCTGCTAAGCTCAATGGGACGACGACCAGTGAGAAGCTCGACTAGTAATACACCAAAGGAGTAGACATCACTTTTATCAGTGAGTTGGTACGTTGTTAAGTACTCTGGATCTAAGTAACCTGCGGTTCCTTTAACTTGTGTTGAGATATGTGTAGCTCCTGATTCTGTATCTGGTGCTAATCTTGCAAACCCAAAATCTGCAACCTTGGCTCTGAAATTCTCGGTGAGGAGAATGTTCGAAGATTTTATGTCTCTGTGGATGATTGGTGGCTCTGCAAATACATCAGAAACAAGTACAATTTATTGATTGCCATGGAAGAAACTGGAAAACAAAAAGGAATCTAGCTAGGTTTAGAGTTAACTTACGTGTATACATATGAAGATAAGTTATGGCATGAGCTACATCGGTTGCGATATCTATCCTAGTTGCCATGTCCAAAACCTTTCCTTCAATACCTACAACCACAATTACAAGAACAATTTGATTGATTTGCTTGAAAGTCTCTATATATATTAGAGAAGAAAATGAGAGTTATGTAGAGAATGAACTCACAATCCAAGTGATCTCTGAGAGTTCCATTGGGTACATACTCAACAATCAGAATCTTCTCGTCATTATGCACTAAATAACCATAATATTTAACCAAACTCAGATGTGTAACTTGAGCCAATGTCTGAATCTCACTCATAAACTCTGCACCTTGACGATCATCGTGCATACTCTGCATTTACTCAAACTCATATCAAAACGAGTTTTGTGGATTAATAAACAATTAGAACATAGAGGTGAGTGAGGATTCAGACCTTTTTGGCTCGTTTGACAGCAACAGTTGTGCCATCTCTAAGTTTGACCTTGTAAACAGTTCCAAAACCTCCTTGTCCGATTCTGAATGATGGAGAGAAGTTCTTAGTGGCTTCATAGATCTCAGCAAAAGTGAATCTTTGATTCTCTGTTTCGTGTGAGTTCCTATAATGCCTCTGCACACTTCCCGTTGAGCTCCGTCTACTACGGATATTATGTTCTGTATATTTATATATAATTACAAAAAATATAAAAAATTCATCACATTGTCTACTTTTTTAAAATCGAAAAAATCTTCCTTTCTATCAAACGGTAAAATTAAGAACATAATCGAGGAGTGATCTCAATCATATCTAAGAACTAATCGAACCCAATTGGGAATTTGAATTCTCAGATTAGAAATTTCAAAACTTGCAAAATTCGAGAAGGGGTCAATACCGGAATCGTCAATATCCTTAGAGGTGACAGAATCAGGAGGAGTAAAACAGTTAATGAAGATCCCTGAGATCCAGCGAGCGACGGAAGAGCTGTTTTTGTCGGTGGCGGCGACGGCGGAAGTAGGATAGGAACGATCGGTGATACTACTTGTACTGTAAGGAGATGCGGTTGCAGAAGAATATCCGCCGCTATAGCTATGTTTCCGGCGACTGGACATCGGAATATTTGAGAGATCACACTAATACGTATCAAACGAGAGAGGAAGCAAACAACAATGGCGGGCGAAGGAGAAGAGTCAAAAGGACTGCCTTTTGGAAATTCAACTACTTTTATTGTCCGAAAATACTCGTTCTGCTAATAATATTGCCAGCTGTTCTTAAATGTTGTCTAATTAAACTAATTTAATCCCGACAAGCTACCAAATTAATAATTCTGTAATTAATTATACCCCTAATGTCGTCTACTTTTTTTTCTTTCAATTTTACTGATTGACAAACCGTAACAAACAAGACCATAAAGTTGGAACGTCTTTTACAACAATTTGGTCCGCAAAAACTCTTTTAACTTTTCGAGTTAGAAATTTATTTTATGATTAAAAATACACAGGATAAAAATGAGTGAAAAGCATGTAAACCGGTTTCGGAATGCAGAAAACTCTGCTAAATATGAAAGAAAAACGAGCTACTCATAAGAATTTTCAACCATCTTCACGAAGTCGGAGCAATTCACGAGAAATTCTAATTTCCTGATATCAAGATAACTGATGCAATGTCGTCTATTTCTTACATTTAGTCAAACTAATCTTATGTTTTGTTGTATTTTTAATTCCATGATATGCGAGTTTATTTCGAATATGAAATTCATTTGTCAACAAAAGATAATTATAACCAAAAATAATAATTTTGAAATTAATTAATATTTGTTAGCGATTTTTCAGCCGCCATCCATCTTAAAGACCAGACAGGTCTAAAATCTCTGTAAATGCAATAATGGGGTTGCATTTAATTTGTATTTTTTTTTTCATTTTTGGTATTTTTTAGAACATACCAATTAAATAAAATGTAGGTATATAAATATAGTTAGATATTTTATTTTCCCATCTGATTTAGATGCATTCTTTAGAGGGATTAATGAAATGGTCAAATTAATAACTTTGAGTTTAAGTCAATCAAATGCCGGTTATGGTTAGGATTAGGAATGAAGATTCATAGCAGTTGAAGATGATGTTTGACCATACTATGAACACTAGTCCTGATAACGACTATCGGTTTTATAATGGGCCGTATTGTAAATGTTTAAAGCCTATATTTCAATACAAAAGCCCAATGTTATAACCCACGTCGTACCAAATTGACTGATTAACCATATTCAATGAGGGGAGAGAATAATTAATTAGTGAGAGTAATCTCTTTTGGCTTTTACAGTCAGTGTTTAATTACGATGATGAGGTAGAGAGGGAGCGAGACAAAAGAGCTCTTTCGAAACCCTCGCCAGAATTTATTCTCCTCGCTTTTCATCACCGGAAAAGCAGGAGAAATTCAAAATCTCAGGTTATCTTCGTTTATTGCTTTCCTCGATTTCCAGTTTCATCTCGTTTTTTTTTTTTTTTTTTTGGCGGAATCCGGTTTTGTTTGTTGTCTTTACTGCTTCTTCAATTTCAGGGTTCACGTACTGTTTATGTTGTTTAGTTTTTGATTTAGGTTTTGTTTACTGTTTAAGTGTTGGCGATTTGGTAGAATCGAGTTCATGTTGTATATATGTTCACTATGCGATTTCATGTTCTCAAAGATATTATATTGAAGATTTTTTGTTCTTATGGTAGTGAATTACATAACAATGGTGTTGCCAGTTCTGAATATTATTAGTCTTTAAATATTGTCTTGTATTGATTAAAATGAGCCGACATGCGAAAGTTATTGCTTTAGTCACTGTTTTCGTTGCCACTTGACTAAGTTCTGAAGCATATTTTGGTAGCATGACTGAGTAAAGTAGATTTCTTGTGCTTCCGCTGTTGGGATGTTGTGATGAACTTTTCTCTGTGATTTTGTTTACTAACACTGTCATAATCACTTGTTTCTTGGGGTTTGTTAATTGTACTTTTAAATTTATCTTATTACATTCACGAGATCGACTCATTATGTGTAGTTAAAAGAATTATCTCTTCTTTCCCGCAGTGTAGCTAAAAAAGGATGCAAGGACTGTTGGCTGCAACTCTAGAATAAATATTGTAGTTGGTGAAAATGGGAGGTTGCTGTTGTTCTTCAAGGAAGTCACATCTTGTTGGAACACCTGTATACTATTATGTCAGTAATCCCTTTCTCCAGCTTGTATCGTTGTTGCTTTGCACAATTGACTGATGGAAAACTATGATGTTAGTTCATTTTTAGAGTCAACAACTTTTGTATGCTTGACAATTGCGCTTGAGAGGTCAAAAGTAGACTAGTAGAGGTTGTGGGTATGATGCTGTGGTTGTGAAATATGTCTTCTGAACAAATTGTAGACATCATCTACAGTTACTTTATTGTAATACTCGACTTTCTCATTTCCCTAACTTTGTTACAGTGTCCAGAATCTTTTCAAGATCTTGTTCCTTCAGGAACCCGGGCTGGTGTGGGATCAGCATTCCCCACCGAGCTCTTGGTTGATATAGGTTTGGAGACATCTATACCGGACACCTTTTGTGCTCCTGCTCCTCTTCCATATGATTTGCTTTTGGGGACCCCACAGTGCACAGACTCCGAGTCGATCAAAGGAAGGATTAGTGGAAGCAGTTTTGAAACTTTAGCAACATGTGAAGATCTTGGGGGATCAGAATGTAAACCTCAAGCCAGCTCAGTAATACTTTCTCCGAGGAAATCAGATTTCTCTAAAGAAAGTGGAATGAGGAAAGTCGTAGATGAAGAGGATGATTGTTGTCCCATCTGCTTTGAAGGTACGTAATCAGTATCGTTAAATGCAAAATCACCTAACACTTACTTTTATCAGAGCAAAAGAAAGTCATGATATCATGCGCTTCATTATGCAGATTATGATGTTGAGAATCCAAGACTAACGACAAAGTGTGAGCATGATTTTCACCTCTCTTGTCTTCTGGAGTGGATTGAAAGAAGCGATAGGTGCCCTATATGCGACAAGGTGTGTTTTCCCTCTTGAACTTTCTTTAGCAATTTCTTTTAATTCCAAAACAGCTGTCATAAGTCAGTGTGATGATCAAGTAAGCATTTTATTGCTGTTAACTTGGCAATTCATTCCTTGGTGTAATCAAAAGCAAATAGATTAGGGAATTCATAGTTAGACGTTTCATTGATGGTTACTGAAAGCTTTGGGCTAGAGAAGGGGTGATAAATGCACAATTTGGCGACATACTAACATTTGTTTTGTTTGTCCAATAACACAACACAGGAAGTTGTGTTTGATGATTGCTTGAAGTAGCAGCATCACGATCCACTGGTTTGGAAGTTTGAAGGTGCGCCTTATTTTGTTAGTCTGTTACATAAGTTGAATACATCTCTTTTGGTCTTCCTCGCACAAAAATGTTGGGTCTCCACGTCTCCACTTTGGTTTGTCGAGTTAATTTATGGTTGTGGCTTTGTGTAGTCGTATAGATAGACATACAATTGTAAATATTGCCAAGCTTCTTGTTCGTGTGTGATCTTGGGGGTGTGATAGAAAAGAAAAAGACCTTTTCAGTTTATTTGATTGTTTGCATTTCTACAGTCATCAAGTTGACTCTTCTCTTTGATGCACAATTCTTCTAATCTAGCATGAAGTTTGATTGATTGGATGATGTGCTGCTTTAGGGAATCACAAGTCTTTCTTTCATGTGTTGTGTTATTCATGAAACGCTTTTGATATGATGATCATCATTAGCATTGATATGAGTAATGAGTAACCATGATTATGTATGTTTGGTTGTTTAAAGGCAGTTTTGTGTTATTTGGTATTTGATTATAATACATAGGGTTGGTTGAATTGTAAAAGAGATTGTATTGGAAGTGAATAAAAGTAATTCCATAGTGTTACAGAAAGAAAATGAAAAGAGATCCACATATGCTTGACTATTGACGTTGAAGGACGAAAGAAAATGATTGTTTAAAAACTCTGTGCTTGGCTGCTGAATAAGGAGGAGAAAAGGAGGTAGGAGTCTTAAATTAAGGTCATGCCTTTGACTTTTAAGTCACTTTGTGTCTGCCACCTCCGCTCTTATTATATTTCCTTTTCTACCCTCGCTTTTTTTCTTCGTATGCTCAACAATAGTACTATTTTACTGCGTCATATTTTAACATAATATCATATCTTAACAGTCAAAATTAACCTACCCAACAAATAGGTACCGAAAATTATTAAAAATGTTACATGATTATGCAATTGGGTAGGAATTAAGCGTAATGTAAAAGAGAAAGCAATAAAGAAATTGGGTGTGAGAGTGTTGACTGTGACGGACCTGACGGTGGGCTCTTGATAGAGCGAGTGGAGGGCAATATAGTAAATTAAGACAAAGCACTAAAGTTCCAAAGTCTTTTAAGTGAATTAACTTTTTTAAGACCAAAAGTGTCTCTCGAGTCTCTCAGCTTTTTACAGATTTATCTTCTACAAATTATCTCCACAGTCCAAACCTTGAAAGAGAGAGAAAGAAAAAGTTTCATCCTCTTTGGAGGTTCACGATGGAGAAATTATCAACTAAACACATCTCTTGAGAAGAAGAAGAAGAAGATTCAATGCCATTTTCATATCTTACTCTTCTTCTTCTTCTTCTCTTTCTTCTTCCATCATCTTCTTCCTCTGAAATTGTAGGTAACAGAGTTATCATCAAAGGAAATCAGACGATTCTGAGCTTCAAAGGTATCTTCCGACTTGGTTTCTTTAACACCAACAGTTCTGATTGGTATTTAGGAATTTGGTATGCTTCTATACCCAACCCGACTTACGTTTGGGTCGCTAATCGTAACCGACCCGTTTCCGATCTTCATTCCTCCACGCTTGAGCTCACCTCCACCGGTTTTCTTGTCGTCAAAAACTCTCACGACGGCGTCGTTTGGCAGACGGGTAACAAACTCCCGGGAAACGACTTCCGGTTTTGGGAAACCGGGAATTTGATTTTGACTAAAGATGACGGTTCTCCGGTTTGGCAGAGCTTCGAAAATCCGACTGATACTTGGCTTCCGGGGATGAATGTCACCGGTCAAACGGCTATGACTTCGTGGCGGACGCTTTTCGACCCTTCACCGGGATTTTACTCTCTCAAGCTCAGTCCGAGCTTTAACGAGTTTCAGCTTGTTTACAAGGGAACCACACCTTACTGGTTTACCGGAAATTGGACCGGAGATTCCTTCATTGGCGTTCCGGAGATGACTGTTCCTTACATCTACAAGTTCCATTTCGTTAACCCTTACACTCCCGCGGCGGTGTTTTGGTACATCGTCATACCTTTGGAAGGTGCTTCCGAGCCGATGCTAACGCGGTTCATGGTCGGTACCAATGGCCAGTTGAAGCAGTACACGTGGGAGCCGCAGGCGCAGAGCTGGAACATGTTCTGGTTGCAACCGGAGGATCAGTGCCGCGTTTACAGTCTCTGTGGCCAATTAGGATTTTGCAGCAGTGAGCTGCGGCAGCTGTCGAAGCCCTGTACCTGCATCAGCGGTTTCCAGCCTAGGAACGCCGACGCGTGGAGATCTGAGGGTTACAGCGACGGATGCCGTCGTGAAAATGGTGATTCCGGCGAAAAGACTGATACTTTTGAAGCTGTTGGAGATCTGCGGTACGACGGCCATGTGGAGATGTCGAGTTTGCAGGTAAGCAAGAGCTCTTGCGCCAAAATCTGTTTGGGAAACTCTTCTTGTGTGGGTTTTTATCACAACAACAAGTCCAATCTCTGCCAAATTGTATTGGAGTCGCCGATAAATATGAAGAATTCAAGCTTCTCGACCGGAATTACTGGTGATATCCTGTATATCAGAAGCCCAAGAAGAGGTGATTCAAAGGGAAGAATCTCTAAATTACTTATTATATTGTGCAGCATTGTTGGGTCAATCTTAGTGCTAGGAGTTATATTAGTGCCATTGATTCTGTTGAAGAGGAGTCAAAAGAAACAGAAGAGGAAAGAAGACGGAGATGGGTTTGCTGTGTTGAATCTAAAGGTCTTCTCTTTCAAGGAGCTTCATACTGCTACCAATGGGTTCTCGGAGAAGGTTGGACACGGCGGTTTTGGGGCGGTTTTCAAAGGGACCTTACCGGATTCTTCCACCTCTGTGGCTGTGAAACGCTTAGAAAGACCTGGAAGCGGCGAGAGTGAGTTCCGGGCAGAGGTATGCACCATTGGTAACATTCAACATGTCAACCTCGTTAGGCTTCGAGGTTTTTGTTCAGAGAATCTTCACAGACTTCTCGTCTACGATTACATGCCACAAGGATCTTTGAGCACCTACTTGTCTAGGACAAGCGCCAAATTGCTAAGCTGGGAATCTCGTTTCAGGATTGCACTAGGTACTGCAAAAGGGATCGCATATCTGCACGAAGGATGCAGGGACTGTATTATTCACTGTGATATCAAGCCAGAGAATATTCTCTTGGACAGTGATTACAACGCCAAAGTATCGGATTTTGGATTGGCTAAGCTCCTTGGCCGTGACTTCAGCCGAGTTCTTGCCACAATGAGAGGAACATGGGGCTATGTGGCTCCCGAGTGGATATCGGGTTTGCCCATCACGACAAAAGCCGATGTATACAGCTTTGGAATGACAATGCTTGAGGTGATCAGTGGTCGAAGAAATGTAATTGTCAATAGCGATACACTTGGAGAGATAGAGAAAGAGAAAGAGACAGAGCCTGAGAAATGGTATATACACAATATCTATTACTTCGAGTTCAATAGTGACCATAAAATAAGAAGCATTGTTACATTGGATCAAATGTTTAATATTTCAGGTTTTTTCCGCCATGGGCAGCACGTGAAATCATACAAGGAAATGTAGCTTCAGTGGTCGACTCTAGACTCAACCAAGAATATAACATTAAAGAGGCAACGAGGATGGCAACAGTGGCAATATGGTGCATACAAGACAATGAAGAGATAAGGCCTGCGATGGGAACAGTGGTGAAGATGCTTGAAGGAGTTGTGGAGGTGATGATTCCTCCACCTCCTAAATTGATACAAGCTCTTGTCTCCAGCGAGTCATATCGAGGAGTGAGCGGCACAAGCTGTAGCAAAGGCCGTGGCTGTTCGGATTTCAATACTGGTTTGTCTAGCCCTGGCTCGCGGTCGTCTTTTGGTAGACCTTCCTCTCCCTAAGGAATTTAAAGACAGATTTTAAACCTGTCTTCAATGTTTCTCTTTTTGCTCTCTAAGAGAGTTTTGTCTTCAATGAACAGCTATTGCTTGACTTAATAGAGCGTTAAAATCATAAATCATGGGTCATCTTAGTTCATGTGTAAATTCTTAAAGAATCTGTATTTCTATGAGAAACCATGGCGGCACTTTTAACTATATTAACGGTCACAATAATCTCTTTTTTTAATGGAATGTTAAATTCTCTCTTCTTCTTCCTCAATCATCGGCAAGCCAGATACAAAATTAGTAATTTTCTTTTGTGTGATCTTCGCTTCCAAGTTTTGTTGCTCCTCCCTCCCCACATAGAAAAAAAAGATTGCCACAACCGGAGAAAATGGAAATCCCGGTTACAGAGGAGAGAAGATCCTTATCCTCTGCCGGAATATTAGAGAAGACCATCGTCTTAGCAGTTGATGACGCCGTCAATAGCGGTCCATCCTCTCCGCTTCTCGTCAGAGTCTCTGTCTTCGAAACAGAGCATAAGACGTCAAAGCTTCACCACGCGCCGTCAAGTCTACTCGGAGAAACCACCGAAGACACCGATTATCCTCCCATTCAAAACTTTACAGATGTTAAACTCGTCTGTGTGGTCGAATCATCAAAACTTTGGGTTATAGCTGCACCAATAGCCTTCAACATTCTTTGCAATTATGGTGTTAATTCCTTCACAAGCATCTTCGTTGGTCATATCGGCGATCTCGAGCTCTCTGCCGTCGCCATCTCTCTCTCCGTCGTCTCAAATTTCTCCTTTGGTTTCTTGGTAATACAACAACCTTTTCCTCTGTTTTTTACCTCCTCTGTTGCTTGCGTTTTCTCTAACTTTCCAGGCAAAATCTACAGCTAGGAATGGCAAGTGCGTTGGAAACGTTATGCGGGCAAGCATTTGGAGCGGGACAAACGGATATGTTAGGCGTTTATATGCAGCGTTCATGGCTTATCCTCCTTGGAACTTCTTTTTGCTTGCTTCCTCTCTACATCTACGCAACCCCTCTTCTCATCTTCCTCGGCCAAGAACCTGAAATTGCAGACATCTCTGGAAAATTCACAGCACAAATCATCCCTCAGATGTTTGCACTAGCCATCAATTTCCCGACTCAGAAGTTTCTCCAGGCACAAAGCCGAGTGGGGATCATGGCCTGGATCGGTTTCTTTGCTTTGGTCATTCACATTTTGATACTCCACCTCTTTATAAACGTATTCAAGTGGGAACTAGCAGGTGCAGCAGCTGCATTTTCTGTTTCAGCTTGGGGAATCGCGATTGCACAGGTTATTTATGTAGTCGGGTGGTGTAGAGAAGGTTGGCAAGGGCTTTCCTGGTTAGCGTTCAAAGACGTTTGGCCGTTTTTGAAACTATCAATTGCGTCTGCAGTTATGCTTTGCCTAGAGATTTGGTACTTCATGACAATCATTGTCTTAACTGGACACCTTGAAGACCCTGTCATAGCAGTTGGCTCTCTCTCAATCTGGTAAAAACCGTTACTTGACAACATCAAAAATTCACATTTATCTGTGAAAATTTCATTAAACACTTTTTTCCTTTCATCTCTCAGTATGAACATTAATGGATGGGAAGGAATGTTGTTCATAGGAATCAATGCAGCTATAAGGTAAGAAACATAAAAACCAATGATTGTCTAGTTTGTCTCTAATAGTAACAAATGTGATACATTCATTGTTGTCAGTGTAAGAGTATCAAATGAGCTAGGATCAGGACATCCAAGAGCTACAAAATACTCAGTGATAGTAACAGTGTTGGAGTCTCTAATGATAGGAGTAGTGTGTGCAGTTGTGATACTAATAACAAAAGATTACTTTGCTGTGATTTTCACGGAGAGCCAAGAGATGAGAAAAGCTGTAGCTGATCTTGCTTACCTTCTCGGTATCACCATGATTCTCAACAGTTTACAACCTGTTATATCTGGTAAAACCTTTCATCAAACATTTTTGAGATCTTGTAACTTCAAAAACCCAAAAACTTGTTTGTTTGAACATTTTTGTTTGAACATTTTTGTTTGATGTGGATTGTGAGTGTAGGTGTTGCAGTAGGAGGAGGATGGCAAGCATCAGTAGCTTATATCAACTTGTTTTGTTACTATGTTATTGGTTTACCTCTTGGCTTTTTGCTTGGTTATAAAACTTCTCTTGGTGTTCAGGTAAAAACTTCTAAGTCTTATGCATAAATTTGGTTCATTATTGATTTGATTATATGATCAGGGGATTTGGATTGGTATGATATGTGGCACAACCCTTCAAACTCTCATCCTCTTGTACATGATTTATATTATCAATTGGAACAAAGAGGTCGAACAAGCTTCAGAGAGAATGAAACAATGGGGAGCTGCTGGATATGAGGAATTAGACAAATAGTCAAAATTATATATACATGTCAAACTTTTCTGTATATAACTTTGTATATATCAATTTTAATACTAATTTAATTTTGGCACTTTAGTTTCTATTATATCATTTCAATTCACTAATTTTGACATCACTCAATCACTAGTCAATCAATTTTTTATTGTTTTTTCTCATAATCCTATCCAATTGCAATCATATTCATTACCTGTAACGGCCGGTGAACCGAAGATCGTTGGTAGTAAATGCAACCGGTCTCCCCAGTTTCCCGGTTTCGTCTTGCGTCTCGGAATTATTCTCTTCATTTTTATGGCGATTTTTGGTTCCAGGAATCACATCATCATCTTCTTCTTCTTCGGCACGTACTTCGTTCTCTACAGATCTCATCTCTTTTTTGACTACGTGAGTCTAACCAGCGGTTCTTTCTTCTTCCTCGATTTTCTCCGTCAACGATCTTTCGTTCTTCGGTACTATTTCGATCGAACTGTTTGGTCTCCTCTCGGTTTCAGTTTCGTGTTATGATTGGTTTAGTCTAGGAGTTTGATTTATTGGAAATTGTTGCTTTGATTGGATGGTTTTCTATTCTCAATTCATGAATTAATTTTATAATTATCTGAAATCACTTCCATGGTTGATAGGCTTTGTATAATACATGTATACATATTGAAGTTGATGCTTACAACTTGTATTGTCTATGGGATATTCATTGGTTATGTCTGAAAAATTTAGACTCCATTGGTGCTTAGCTTAATTCAATCGGTGTCTGCTTAGATGCTGGAAATAAACTAAGGTCTTTGGTTATCAGCTAGATTGCTGTCGTAATCTGAGAGCAGTCGATTTATTTGCTGCCTGCTCAACTTTTTTATTTATACGGTTGTGGTTATATCACAGGTTCTCTTGATAATGGCTGACAAAGAGGAATCAGCTACGCGTGGAAATGATTGGGAAGTTGTTTCGCTTACTGCTTCAGCTTATGCTGCTTCTCCTGGTCCGAAAGCAGTGGACTTGAAAGATGATGACAAGGAAGCTACCCATTACGAAGCAGAAACATCTCATCCTTTGTACATGTCTGGCCACTTTGTTTTCCAGCCAAACGAGCTTGAGAAAACAGCCACTGAACCTAGTGAGTTTACAGAGGGTAGCAAGAAGATGGATTTTGGATTCTCTGTGGAACGAGAAACTGGGTCTCACGGAAAGGAAGAAGGAGATTTGACTCTGAAAGGGTTGGAGTTATCAGATGAGTTTGCAGGACTTGAGGTTTTCGAGGAGAAAGGCAAAAGGGAAGATGAAAACATTTACAAGACAGCAATGAGTTCTCTACACGACGAAAGAGCTATTGGTGGGTCGAATGTTGATCATCAGAAAGAACGTATCCACGAACCTAACGAGCCAGTTACTCCATCTGATGTTCCATCCGATCTGATGAATCCTAGCAAAGATGAGAAGCATGAAGTAACAAACATCCCACCTTGCGAAGCTTGGTGGAAAAGAAGTGCTGCGTCTTTGATTGCACAAGCTAAAGAGACAAACACAGTTTGGTCGATCTTTATAGCTGCAGCTGTAATGGGAATTGTGATTCTTGGCCAACGTTGGCAACAAGAGAAGTGGCAGATTTTGCAACTTAACTGGGAATCAAGCATTGGAAACGAGGTATGTGTTATCTAAACCTGCTTGATGAAAACATATAATGATATGTGTTCAACTAATCAACACTCTTAATTTGGTAGCAGAAAGCTGGCAGATTGATGGGGCCGATCTCTCGACTGAGACAAGCGTTTGTCGGGGGACAGCCACGGGAATCATTCGTCCGGGTCAGGTCCCAAAATGAGAGTTAAAAACGAAGACGACAACAAGTGATTAGCTTTGATGATGACGATAAGAACAAAAGAGTAGAAGTAGCAATTTGGGGTCTAAGGAACAAAAACTATATATGAGATGGTAAAGTCTCTGTTGTTAAATATTTGGTGGTTTCAGGTCAGGTTTTGTGAGTATGGTTTGTACATAAAATGCTTTATTAATTTCTTTTGTGTGGAAAATATCATTTTTAGGAATGATGCATATTTGGTTAATTATACTTTCATTTTCTATTGTCCTTGTTACAAACTAGATGCTCACCCCTGCCAACCACTATTTTACTTTTCTAACATGCAAAATATAAATTTTCTTTGACAAAAAAAATATGTATCTGAGCTAAATATATTGGAATATCGTTTCAGTTTATATGAATTATTAACATATTAACAAGTTTTAAGATAATTATATTTAAGTCTCACATTTTTTTTTTTTTTCAAACATCTAATTCCATTAATTCAAAAGTTTAGAATACATAAGCATAAATATTGAATTACAATGCATAAGCCAAATAGCTATAACTAAGGGATAAACTGGTTCCATGTGGAGTAATTCAAACACAATGGAAACACACGATAAGGACTAGAAATGGAGTCTCGTCTCTCGAACGAGTGATGAAACATTCCTATTTCTGTCACCATCAAAGGTAGTTGAACACGCCAAGTAGCTGAAAGTTCGCTTCAAGCTTTGAGAAGTGGGGGATGATGATACGCCTCTGGCTAGAGGTAGGACTTTGAGAGAGAGGTCGCAACGAGCAATGGAAGGTGAAAACAAACGATCTCGGTAGGCGTTAGCCTCCGAAATAATTCTATATTGTCTAGAATATAACATAGTTAACGATCTTAAAATCAATGAGAACCTAATAATACTCTCTACATTGTCCACTAAAATGGCCCAGTCCTCATAGGCCCAATCAGAATGGAACACTAAAAGAGATATTAAAAGATATCTTAACCAATTTAAAGCCCAAAGAAGAGGCCCACTAAGCCTGCAGGACCAAGAAGGCCCACTCGAAATTGCAGAGGAGTTTGCCCTAATTGACAACAATGTTGCAGCCGCCTGACTGAGATCTGAACAGATCCGGTTAGCTTTTCCTTGGCCTTTCCGGTCGGATAAACTCTCCGGCTTCGCCTGGACCATGAAACTGGGATCACTGTCGGGGCAGGGGCCATCGTTGTACGGGAAGACACCGAGCAACGAGTCACCAACATTGCTTCTCCGATGGAGCAACGAGAGAGGACTTGTGGGTCCGAAGGGAACACTCAGCCGTGACAGGTCTGGCCAACGTAGAGACCACTCAAGTCTTACATGCCAGAGATCTGAAACAAGGAGAGGTGGAGCAGCTGCCGTTGCCTTTAAATCGCCGGCGAGAGTCCTCTTCAGGCACAACGACGAAGCTTGGCAGTTGCGAATGTAGGGGATGCGGTGAGGATCTCGGTGACAAGCCGGAATTGAGATGTGGAAGAGACAATCTCGGTGGACCTGAACCCCCGAAAATATTTGAACCAAATACACAGAGAACACAAATGGAGAAGGCGGAGAAGAGAGGCAGAACAGAGGGAGATACAAAAACCTTGCCTTAGCTTGGAAGAGATGGTGGTGAAGAGGCTGAAGGTAGCTTCTAGCTTCAACACAAACAAACATTACTTCCGACGAAGGAGAAGGTCGAAAAGCAATCATCAACAACACTAAAAAATTGTGGAAATGAAAGAGCGAAAGAGATGAAAACCCACGCCGGCGATAACCGGTGGTACCGGCGTCACCGGCGTCGGAAAAGAGTGGCACCGGGCTGTCCTCGATAGTTGTACCGAGAGAATCTATTTAGTTAAAATACTGTTAGAAGTCCGCTTCCTTAAGTCTCACATCTTTACTTTTAGTAATTTAAAGATTTTATACTTCGTGGTTTATATATTTATTTTTGGTAAATATATGAACTATAGTCTTTAAAAAATCATTTATCATTTTTGATAATCCTAAAGTTTAGCATTTTGTTGCTTATATTCTTATTTTTAATACATTTATGGACTATATTTTTTGTAAAATCATTTTTTGAAAAACTATCATTTAATATTACGGGTGGATTGGCCATTGTTAGCCTAATAAATAGTCATTAAATCACATGGACGATATAAACTTTGGCATTTCCAAATATTATTAATTGATAAGTGAAACTTCAAAAGATATTTGACTTCTAAAGTCCATTCTCACAAATTAAATGACAAAACAACAAAAGGCTACGTGCCTCCTCCAACTATAAATCAACTACGATAGTAAATGCGTTTGCATTATCGTATTGCCAAGCAATTTACACTCAAAATTAAAAATAAAAATAAAAATTTGTAATCATGATTTCCAACTCAATAATAGTTGTTACAAAATTTTTATTGCTAGGAAATTGCCTCTACCAATTATTCTGATCTGTATTGGCTTCTGCTTCAACTAAATGAGAGCATTGAAAGCAAGTAAAAAAGAAGTAAATCTTAAGGCTCTCAGTTTTACTGTATTTTTGCTGGTTAATATATAGCTTCTCACTTTGTCAAGTAGTCGATCACTTCTTTGTATTCCATATGATGGGTTTGGAATCTGAAAACTTACATAAGAAGACAGACATGTAAGTACACTGTACACATATATATGTAGACATATGTAGTGGCTGTATTATTTAGCCCATAAGATGGGTTTAGAATCTGGAAACTTATCTTAAGAAGACAAACCTGTAACATTCCTGCTTCAATTCGTCTATAATCAAACTTTGAAGTTTCAAGTCGTGTCTCCTTCGACTTGGGACTTGAAGACAAAACAGAAAAGAGAAGAATCTTTGTCTCGGAGCAACGCGTTACAAAGCTTGGGGACAAAGGCTTCAGAAACGGGGACCGAGTCTTATGTCTGAAATTGTTACAAGCCTCACATTGCTGATTCATTTTCTGGTTTAGGTATAAATCAAACCGGTCGAATAACTAGAAAATATTGGTGATTCATATGCTTCATAAATTAAATATGATATTCCAAGTCAATAGAGTTGTTGTTACAAATAGTGAGTTATAAATGCATTTTGCATATTGAGGTTGGCAGAGACCATCACAAGTTATCTGACATCTACAGTTGTCTTCCATTTCTTACTATTTTACACTTATATTCTTCTTTTCAATTCTTGCTAAAAAATTTCGCTATCATATATGAGGAAGAAGTTTGGGCATTTGTCCCTAATTCATTTTCTAGGTCCGCCTATTGGTATTACAATATATATATAAAAAGAATAGGTGAAGAGGAACTCGATCACAAGATTATCGCATTCAGCTCCTTTACAGATTATATTTGAAGATGGTATTTGCTTTGTACTTTATTTATTTTTTTGTTTTTTTGTACTAATAATCTAATATGTTAAAAATATAGATATTTTAGTTATAGATAAAATGCCTGTATTAGCATAATTATATATAATCATGCTATTGCAGAGTTATGATTGATGATCATATTTCACATATATACATTGTATTATATTATATGTCATGTAGTTATGATATGCAGAGTACACAAAGTCAGCTCTTATCTCATGAATGCCATAAAATGTAATCTTACTTGAAATTTTGGTAAATATTTCAATTTCAACAATTTGGTTGGGTAGTCAAAACATATAGTGGCTGTTATGATAAACAAAAAGTAATAAAGAGACCATAAAGGTCTAAACAAAGACATTAAAATCTGTTTCTTTCTTGTGATTCTGTCTCTAAATTTCTTTAGTATGCAAGAAAAATAAGAAGAAAAAGAGTCACGAGTTGCTTACCAAATATCACTCACAAAAATAAAAACTGATAAACCAAAATGAGAAGATTAGATTTCACGTCTCCTATTATAATCTCTTAATCTTATTATAGGGATAAATAAATAATTATTAATTTTCAACAAAACGTGATCGTTGGTTTACTTTCAGTTGCAAAGTCACACCTAAATTAGAGCATACGAAGTAACTTTTATAATAAGATTTTAATTATATATTGATGCAAACCCTAATGTCATTACCTAACTATATACATGTGTAATTAATGTCTTCAAACTCGATCTTACACTTATTAAATAATGTAAATTAAGGAAAGTAAGTTAGAAAGATTCTGATTTCTGCTACTTCTTCTTATTCTGTGCCTTCCTTAGGTTCTCAACTAATCTCATTTAATTTACCCACAGAGACTCCCACATATTTATATAATAATATGACAACTCTATCTTCTTCTCCTATATAGTCTTCCCAACTTAGCCAATTCTTTTGACTTAATTTATCTTCCAAAACCATTAATCAAAAACTAGTTTCCACAAATAAGTGAAAACATTATTGAATTTCATTCAATTAGGATACACTCTCTCAACAATCTTCATTGATGAGGGTTGCTGCTTCTCATGCCTAGCAGCAACTCTTCTTTTTCTTCTTCTTAATGTCATCTTTATTCTCTCTCTATATATACATATAAATATTTGTCAGCAAAACCATTTCTTTTTTGTACATTAACCTTCATTCATCTCTAAAACACCAGTTTTCTTAAATCATTTCCATTTTTGTTTCAATCTCTCATTGAGATATGGATGTGTCCAATACGATGCTGCTTGTAGCTGTTGTTACAGCTTACTGGCTATGGTATAAGCGGATCTCACGGTGGCTAAAGGGTCCACGTGTATGGCCGATATTGGGTAGTCTTCCAGGTCTGATCGATCAACGTGACCGTATGCACGACTGGATCACTGAGAACCTCCGTGCGTGTAGTGGTACGTACCAGACTTGTATATGTGCAGTGCCTTTCTTGGCTAAGAAGCAAGGTCTCGTGACTGTCACGTGTGATCCGAAGAACATTGAGCACATGCTTAAGACTCGGTTCGATAACTACCCTAAAGGTCCGACTTGGCAAGCCGTTTTTCATGACTTCCTCGGCCAAGGTATCTTTAACTCCGACGGTGAAACTTGGCTCTTCCAACGCAAAACCGCTGCTCTGGAATTCACCACCAGGTACTACCTTAACCGGACCGGAATTTCATTCATTGGCTTTTTCTTTTTTTTTTGGTTTTAAAAGAAATTGGCTTTACGATGCATTGCAGGACGCTGAGGCAAGCAATGGGTAGGTGGGTAAACCGGGGAATTAAACTCCGGTTCTGTCCAATTCTTGAAACGGCTCAGATTAATTGTAAACCGGTTGATCTCCAAGACTTAATACTACGGCTCACATTCGACAACATTTGCGGTTTAGCATTCGGAAAGGACACTCAAACCTGTGCACCAGGCCTTCCCGAGAACGGATTCGCCTCGGCTTTCGATCGAGCCACTGAAGCTTCTCTGCAACGGTTTATTCTACCGGAGTTTCTATGGAGGCTAAAGAAATGGCTTGGCCTGGGTTTAGAAGTAACCTTAAGCCGGAGCATAGGGGAGATCGATGAGTATCTAGATACTGTGATTAATACACGTAAGCAGGAATTGCTGAGTGGGGTCCAGAGACACGACGATCTCCTCTCTCGGTTCATGAAGAAGAAAGATCAATCTTACAGCGAGACCTTTTTACGACACGTGGCGCTTAATTTCATACTAGCTGGACGTGACACGTCATCTGTAGCGTTGAGTTGGTTCTTCTGGCTCATCACGACGCATCCAACGGTCGAGGATAAGATCGTACGAGAGATATGCTCTGTTCTGATTGAGACACGTCAAGCTGACGTCTCCTCGTGGACGGAGGAGCCGTTAGGATTCGATGAGCTTGACCGATTGGTTTACCTAAAAGCAGCACTCTCCGAGACGCTGAGGCTTTATCCGTCTGTGCCGGAAGACTCAAAGCACGTCGTGAATGATGATATTTTGCCTGACGGAACCTTTGTACCGGCGGGATCGTCGGTGACTTATTCGATCTATGCGGCTGGGAGGATGAAGACCACTTGGGGTGAGGATTGTTTGGAATTTAAACCGGAGAGGTGGATATCGTCGGAAGATGGGAAGTTTGTGAACCACGATCAGTATCGATTCGTGGCGTTCAATGCGGGACCAAGGATATGTTTAGGGAAAGATCTAGCGTATTTGCAGATGAAGACGATCGCGGCGGCGGTTTTACTCCGGCATAGATTGACGGTGGCGAAGGGACATAAGGTGGAGCAGAAGATGTCGTTGACTTTGTTCATGAAGAACGGACTTTTGGTCAACGTGCATAAAAGGGATTTGGAAGAGATTATGAAGACTCTAGTAACAACAACGGAGAGAAACGCCGTTCTTAACGGAAAATGCAATGGCGTTACTAGCGAAGGCGCCGCCGTCAATGCGGCTGTGGCTGTTGCCGTGTAATGCAGCTTTTCCGGTTATTACTATACTAAATACATATTATACATTTTCGTTTGGGTTTTGTGATTGTACGTTGGGGTTAAAGTAAAAAATTGGTTTGGTTGAATTTATAGTATAAACTTGTAAGCAAATACAGTACTTAAAAAAGAAGTATACTTTTGTTGTTGTTTTTTCTCTATTGTAAGCTTTTACATTTTGATTATTGTCCCTCCCCATCAAACTGTGTAAGCTTTAAAAGAGTCCCAAATATAAATAAATAATTCATTTTTTATATATGACTTGTTACCCTTATGAAACAGGCCAGTGAACCATTTTGACAATTGATCTTACTATCAGATCAATTTTATAGCAGAGAAAGAAAATGATAAAAGCTTTGCTAACACAATTTCACTGCAGCTATTTGGTTACTTGGTTCGAGGTCGCATTTAGTCGAGAACTTTCTCTCCGGTTGCGAACAAGTTCCAGACCAGAGTTCCAACTAGATACAATGCAACTGCTACTTTAAAGACATCATCCCATGAACCTGTTATAAAAAAAGCAAGTTGTTGGTTCCCTAACTGATCCATACCGAGTCCAAACTAAGTTAAGTAATAGCCTTAAAATTTGAGAAATTGGCACGAATGTGAATATAGATACCTCGTTGGAGGATGTAACCAGTAGCTGCAGTGCCAAAGACACCAGCGAGGACTCCTGCTGTGTTTGAAAGTCCTAAGAGTACACCCTACGAATCCAGGTCATAGTTAATGAAACAAATCACTTTCAACTTAAGTAAAGACAGAGTATTAAAAGGGGAAGAATTAATGTTATCTCACAGCATATCGTGGGCCAATGTCTTGATGATTAGAATAGAGACCTGACTGAGAGAATGCATCAGATCCCTGTTGGGACAAGATGAGTCTTAATGTCAGAGCTGTACCTTACTCATGAATGATTCTAAAGGAGACAACTGTCTGTTTTTGTACCAGACATTGCATTTAAGTTATGTTCAATTACAGTTATAGAAGTATAATTTAATGTCGGCAGGTGTGAAAGTCAAAATTGGTAACATGTTTCTATCAATTCCAGACGATATGCAAATCAAATATGCATTAATTCTCAAGTACCCATCTAATTATATGAATACCTGACTGCATGCCATGCAGAGAACCGCCATTGCTGGAGTTTTGACATGGTTTAGCTGACTCAGGAAGAAGGCAGGACCCAGAAAACCAATTGATTGCATGATCTGCAACATTTAAGAGTTTATTAACAGAAGTTACCCCTTTGAGTTGCCTTAGTTGATTCTTGAGAATAGTTTCTGGTTATAGAGGGTTTGTTGTCATTCCTTTAACTGAAAGTATCGCAACAAGTTTGGCCTTTTGAAGTAGTAGCGACATGTAAAAGTTAAAAGATAGAAGTGTGTATTTCTTGCCTTCCGAACGGATGTAATTGAAAGACCTCTGCTCACGAGAGTATCAGCAATCCAACCTCCAATATTAGCGAAAATAGCCATGGTCAGCCATGGTAAGACGCATAGGAGCCCAGATTCAGTGAGATTGAATTTCAAGACCTGCAACGATGATCATAGACCAACAATGGTCAGAATTCCCTTTACTTTGTTTGCAAAAATATTAAACGGTAAGGATTTAGTGAAGTTGAACTCCATGCCTGATTGTAATATGTGGGCATCCATGTCAATAGTATGAATGTTCCCCAATTATGGCAGAAGTGGGAAATTATGAGAGCCCAGACAGCGGGTTTAGACAGTATTAACTTCCATGGAATCACTGTAACAGGTTCCCGTGGTTTGCTACCTCCGAGTATGACCTTCTTTTCTTCTGCACTTAGTTCCGGGTCATCCTTGGGAGCGCTATATGCCTGAGAGGAAACAAAAAAAAAATGTTTAGAATACAATTCTGTTGGAGGTTTTGTAGATATCAAAATCTTGGCTCATGTTATGGAAAGGAATTCATACATATTTTAACCATAGCAAAAACCATATACTTCCAAGGGAGCCAAACGAATAGAAAACAGACGGCCATCCAAACTTGTGGATTAGCATAGGAGAGAATGCCAATCCTGTAACAGAACCAAGATACATGCCGCTATAGACTAGTGCAAGCGACCTGCTTCTCTCTGAGACAGGGATCCATTTAGAAAGCATGTTGTTCATAGCAGGCATAGCAACACCCTGGACCAAAGGTACAAAGAACCAGACAGTTATAAGTTGTACAGGTCGAAACAGGTATAGGAAGGGAAAAGACTAACAGAAGACGCCAACCTCGCCAATGCCCATGAACGCCCGCACAACAAGCAAAAAAGGGAGACCAAGTCTCGCAGCAATTGGTGTCATAATTGTGGCAATGGACCACCAGACAACACCAAAACCTAAAACCACTTTCCCACCAAACTTATCTGCCCATATACCTCCCAAAATCTACATTCACGAGAAGAAGAGCACGGGATAGGCTAAAGTTAACATAAATTAACCCTTTCTTTTGATTCTATAGAAAATCACATCCTACACAGTGATTGTAATTGACCTGAGTAAGTAAATAGCCCCAGAAGAAAGAGGACTGAATTAAGCCAACTGTTGCACTACTCCAATTATATTCTTGTGACATGGGAAGAATAGCAATGCTCATGTTCACCTGCGACAAGCATCAATTAAGTGAAGACATGATAGGAAAATTATTACCTTAGATAAGCAACATATACTTACACGGTCCATATTGCACAGAAGAAATGATGCAAAGCATAACAACACGATAATCCAGCGTCTAGGAAACTGCTGCCACCATGAAGATGCGTTCTGTAGATTTCCTTCAACTAAAAGAGCTTCACCTGAGCCATCCACTGATGGCAGTGAGTCTACAACTCCTTCTGTAATATCAGACTCCTCTGATTTGTAGTAAGCACGATATCTGTTGATCTTGGTATTTCCAGATTCCTTGAAACTGTTCCTAAGCCTAATTCTAGAGTCCATTCTTGGTTGGATAAAGCATCCAAAATTTTTCCTCTGTCCCAATTCATGCTGTAAAGTAGCTTGCAGAGAAAAAATCTTCCGAGGTTGATGATTACGGCACAATGCTATACAATTAAGAAAATGCTTAAGCATAAACAGCATAATAAAACGGGAAGAAGCATAGAAAATGGGATAATACCATTTGGATAGAGCATAAATCTGTTGGAAACCTCTGCAACACTTTTTCCTAGTCTTTGAGAACCATTGCCTACAAAAGTATGGTTTTGATACCAAATGTAGAAGAGAATTCATTGTGAATGTTGCAGAGCAGTAGAGTATAACCAAACAATTTTATACTGAAAGACTGAGAGATTCACTAATAACCAAAGCAATGCAAACAAACGAGAATCCTAATAGATTGAAACACTACTCTCCCAATCAAAACACGATGGCAAATGGCCAGGCAATCTCAATACCTGAGCTGATGAAGGAACCGAAGTTCCTGCTTGAAATCAAGCCACCAATAGCCATGTTGTCTGCTTCAAAGGGAGCTAATGAGAAATTTCAAGCTTCTTCCATAGAGGTGGAGTAGACGAAGGTTTTGAAAAATCTCGGAGACGAGAAGATAAAGCCGAGACCCGAGAGAGAAAGAGGCTTCGGCTTATTCACTGAAGCGGGAAAATCCCTAGTGGTAAGAGGAAAGGGGGGTTGAGAAAGGTACACGTGGCACATCATCTTCTACTCGTTGGAACCTCCGTTACATGCAAATTACGAATCTATCCCCACGTTGCAACGAGAAATAGAACCAGGCTGATTCGTTAACTTGTAGGGGTACTATTGGAAGTTTGATTGAAAATATCTGAGCCGTTACCGTGGAAGATGACCTCACCTACACCTTAAAAAGGTAAGAGAATAGAAAGGTAAGAAAATCCGGTAGGAATATATTCAGTCACATCATAATTGGGCTTTATTTGGGCCTACAATTCTAATATGTTGTTAAGTATTATTATGGGCTTAGCAAACAGGTCTTTGGTAATGTGTAGTAGGAAGACTTAAGGAATTTACATAAGTATAATAACGGAACATTTAAAAACAATGGGATACCAAAATATGTTTATAAAAAATTCATATAACACAATCTACATGATAACTTTTTAAGGACATGAAATACATTTTTATTTCTATATTTTAACATAGTCTATTTTTAATATCTATGTAGTTTAGAAATTTCATTAATATTACATTTATGTTAGACGTTATTTACGTTCATAATTAGATGTTTATAGATCTTTCATAAAATTCTATAATTATGTTCAAATGTTCATTTTTTTTTCGCACAAGCATATTCCGAATATTTACAAAATAATTGACAATAATGGTGCTAAACTATTGAGAGATATATATGTATGCTTTGTGGACACAGATGCTTCGTGGGCCTATCATATTGGCCGAATATCAACTAAGTTACTATTAAAATCTCTTCCTAAATTTCCCTCTAATATGGACTTTAGAGGGCCGCCTAGTATTATGGACTTTAGGAAGATTTTAAATAAGTGTCTCATGCTTAAGGTAATAGAGAGGTTACTATCTAGGTTTTACCTAAAACTACTCTTCACGAGCCAGTATCGGAGATAGTGTTTTCACGAGCTACTTTTGCCTCAGTGAATTGTTCTCCAGCTCGAAACGTTTGTTTCATAAAGCCCCAAATCATGTTCATGTACCCATTGTGGCAACCAAACTAGAAAGAACCTCGAGTTGTATCAAGATCCCAGTCTGCGCTTCCGCAATCTATCCACTTTCTCAGTGCGTCTGACTTTATCTCCAACTGGTGGTTTTATTGTTGCTTTGTTATTGTTTTCTGCCTTTTATAGCTTATGCTCTTATTAAGCTGTTGTAATTCAAAAAGTTTGATGTAAAGTATAAAACAATATTCAACATATTTTTCTATATATTATTTTCTATTATACCCTTTTCATTTAATTTTTTTTCTTTTTTTTCTTCGCTCATTCTCTCCTCCTCTAATTCTAATTTTTAATATAACTTTTAATAAAAAACTAAATCAAAATTAAAAGTTCTTTTTTAGAAAACATAAATTTTTTTCTATACAGACTAAAACTTAAATTTTTTTAAACTGAACAACTTTTTTTACAAAAAAATGAATATTATTTAACTAATTATATATAGGACATTAATAAATAGAATTTATTTGATATAAAATATTTATTCTCTTATAAAACCATCAATTTATTCATAATTTTGAAAAAAATTCATCAACTTTAATTTATTTGTTCTTCTATTCTTCCTATGTTCCTCTACTTCTATTTATCTTTCTATTCTCCTTTCTCATTATTCTTTTTCTCCTCCTTCTCTCCATCATCTTCATCATCCTTCTCCTACTACTATTTCTTGTCTTTCTTATTCTCTTTTGATTTTTTATTCTCATTCTAGTTCCCTTTCTTCTTATTCAATTTCTTATCCTTATATATCATATAGATGATTACTTTATTATTATATTTTATAATAATTCTATATCATATATTATAAATGTATTGTAGAAAATAGACTTCTTCAAGCCTCTCTTTTTTATATTTTTTTTGTTTTCAATTTTGAGCACAATTAATTAAAAGGTTAGAGTTTTATGCTATTCTCTTAAATACTACAACACATATATCATTTACTAAATTAATTTAGGGTTTTAGGTTATTTAGGTTATTTGGCATATTCACCCTTTAAATTTTGTAATTTATCTTAAATTAAAAAATAATTTGTATTAAATTTGTTTGATAAAATTTTTGTTTGTAAAATATTCGTTGATGTATTTTTTGTTTGTATAATTTATGTTTGTTGTATTTTTTGTTTATATTATATTTTTCATGATATATAATTTTTTTTATAAAATTAAAAACTTTGATTTTATATTAATGTACTTATTTTTATCTAAGAAAATTTAATATTATACAATGTTACATATAAGTAGAATGACTAAATTATAAAGATTAATAGTTTTGAGGTTTTGACTAAGTTATTAACTAAATATATTAAAATGTTGTTTTAGTTTAATTATTAACATATTAAGAAAAAATTGAATAAAAATATCTTGAGTCTCACACTTTTATTTTTAGGTACTTACAGATTTTACATTATGGAGCTTATATACTTTTTGATAAAATCTATGGACTATAACTTGTTTATAGTGAGATTAACACAATGTTTATTGATCAAAGTAGAGTAGAGATTACAAGTGTGGATTTGGATCCTCGATATGGAAAGCAAAAATGATATAAAAGCTTAAGAATTCTTAGAGAGATAAGTGATGATTAGATGTCCAACTCGGCGTGCTAAGAGCTTCCTTTTGCAACCAAAGTGGCTTAGAGAGAATCCGCTAGTGACTAGGTCGGCCATGATGACCTACGATCGTAGCATGTGGGTCTTACGTTTAAGACATCTACGGGCGTGCTCGCTGAGTTACTGGGCAATTGAGCTACCTTCCTACATCATTAAATATTTGTTGCGCGATCTACATAGTATGTTTTGCAGTACGTTAAATGTGTTGCATGCTAGCTGATGTGGACTTTTGCCGATTTCATTTGTATGTCACGGAGGTCGGCATATCGAAGTGACCTTCGTGTCGAGTTAAGTCATCTCGGAGCCATAACAGGCCATCTGGTAAAGTCATATGGGCATGAACACTTTAGGTGAGGCTCATCTCCAACATAACCTCTACAAAATTATTTTCACTCACTTTGATCCTTATTTTTGATAATATAAAAAATTAACATTTTGTTGCTTATATTCTTATTCTTTTTGGAGTATATCCTTTACAAAATCATTTTCACCCACTTTTTTTAGCTTATTTATGATATTTTACATAGGTTACATTTTTTAATACTCATTTTCTGGTAAATTTATGGGTTATAACTTTCACAAAATCATTTTACCCTCTTTTTAGCTTACGTTTGATATTTAATAGATTTTACATTTTTTAAAAAATTTTATACTCATTTTTGGTAAATTTGTGGGTTATACCCTTGAGAAAATCATTTTCGTGTGAGTATAATTTGGTAAATAATGATTTTCTTCAAGTGATTCGTGGAGAATCAGTTCACTCATTTCAAAGCCAATGCAGTCAATGTCATTTCTGGTGTCTTACCAGTTTCCAGCTTTAGCCATATCTTTTCTAACTATCTGATCCAAGGCGTGAAGGAGTGGCAATGGCATGAGGTGCCAGTAAACAGCTTTTTGAACCTCGTGAATGATGCTTTTCACCGTAGAAAAGACTCGGGTTCTTGGTGTGACAAATGAAGCCCATGGTAGGCAACAACATAACTCCATGAGAGCCTCATTGATGTAGTCAGAAAGGAGCTCATGGTCAGGACAAAGCTGGTTTGTACAGATTGGTATATTGCTGATTAGCTCTGGTTCAGGAGAATTGCGCCTTCAGGTAGAGCTCTTCGAAGTCTGAGTCAACTGCCTCCAAAAGAGCTTTTACATACTTAAACACCAATTCCTTGTCACTTGAGACAGAATTTTCCCGGTTTTTAGCTGCACAATTGCTTTCATCGAAGTGGATACACCAAAGTTGCACCTCTGCTTCACCTGAGTTATAAAGATGAATCAATAATGAAGAACTAAGTACTAGAATCCAAGTACAGAGATAGATGTTGGAACCTTTTTATACATACCAGAATGAGATCGCACTTTTGATAGGCTTATATCATCTTCGGCCAAGAGTGGCTCAAGAACTGATATCGGACTTGACCACTCTGGAAGATCAGGAGTAGCTAAATTGCACTCCTCAGTTTTAGCTAAACGTGAGCCACGGAGGAAGAAAGTGGTGGTTGATTATCTTCATGAAAGATCTGTAAAACAAACAAAATACGAAATCGAATTAAGTCTTCCACCATCCAAATTTATGCTAAAAGATAATATTAAAGTGTGGAAACCAAAGTGATTTGCCTCTTCTAAGATTATTCCATCTCTGTGTTCATCATGAGCTTCAATTTTGGATACATCACCAACCAAAGCATAGCTTGAATCCTCTGGATTAATATCTATCCCATTGATAATTATTAAATCTTCTGCAGGACCTGGAAGATTGGACGGCTATAATATTAGTTACTATTTCTCAAAACAGAGAACCTTACAATGGGAGAGAAATATTATTACCTGCAGAAGAGATACTATCTTCGTTAGCAGTTCCATCCTGAATGCCTATACTAAGATAAGAAACATGCAGAAAACAGAAGCTCAGTAACATGTTAGCATTCACCACATAACATTTGACACTTTCCTTTCACAAACCTGTTTGGCATAGTTAACCTTTGCACGTAAATCTTTGTTCAAACCATTCTGCTTTTGCAGAATCTCCTGTTTGGTGCCATTACACCCAGTCTCATATCAGCAATCCCGTGGTAAACCTGACACTACTCTTGCAGCTGTTTGCACACCAATCTTTGAGCTTCTGGTCTTCCTCTTAGCTGTAGAGTTACCCTGCAATTCTCCACCAGTATGCAGATTCCACCAAAAGACCCTTGATAATTGCATCACAACCTTTCAAATCGTTCTTTTCTCCAACATGCAGCCTGAATTCCCTACATTTAAATCCTTTGGAGGATCTCTTTTAATTGCCAAAAGATGCATTAAGATGCATAGCTTGACCACGCCTTTTGCAAGCTGATCAGTCTTCTCAAAGTGACAACAAACTTAAGACATCTTCTGCAGAATTTATATTCGTCTCCTTCAATTTCTCATCCAGATAATCCACTGAAAAACTCACTTCTACCTTCTCATCTTACTTCATATTTTTGAATCTCTTTTTAATCCTTAGAAACCAGCAAGCTCTTCTCAAGTCTGATTAAAAACTTTCCTTTAAATCTGCAGATAGGACCATCCAAACTTGATGCACTTTTGAGCTTATTTTCCTATTCTTCCTACCACTTGAGTACCTATGAGTTTCAGTCTACCAATAAACAACCTTCTGTTCAGTTCTCGACCTTGGACTGAACAAATTACCCACTGAAACAATACCAACATCTTCTATAATTCAATAGGCCACCTGAAGCCAAAACTATGTATGTTGCTGGCTCCACACTAGAAGAACAACCAAAAACCTGTTCTTGACTTTAACCTTCCAATTTGGCCTGTTATGTCACCAAGTTTCTCCTATTATAGCCTCCGACCGATACTCCACTAACTCTCCCTTCTGAAATTCCTGAACCTCAAATTCATGTCTTTTATCTCATAACAAAGGTGTGAATCATGTGAAACCATTAAAACACTTGGTTTCCGTATTCTGGTTTTAGTCCCCAAGGACATTCAAACTCATAACCTCAATCTTTACGTATGTGCTGATTTCTCTCAAATTTTTTGATGATTTCCTTTTAATGCAATATTCAATGTTTCCTTAGGTTCATAAGAACCTGATCAATTCCCCAGGCTCATCAATAAGTGGAAGGGCATATACCGCGTACAAAGGCAATTAAAAAAGAAACCTGAAATTTGGAACATATGTCTTAAGATATTTTCAGAAACTTGGCAATGTGTCCAAAATGGGCCGGAAATCTTACGACGGTAAATTAGAACGAATTCTTTACCGGAATCAAAACTAGTAAAAGTATCCAGATGTGACACAAGAAACAACAAAACAACAGAAATAATAATTATGGTTTTTACAAACTCCATACATTGCAGAAGAAAAAGCTAATTAGATAGACAAAGAAAATTTCAAGAAAGAACAAATCATGGACCGTGGAATCATCATCATGTTCTCAAGCCTTGCTCTTAAATGGAATTGCTCTAATGACAATCTGGTGATAGAGAGCTGCCAAAGCTGCTCCAATGAATGGTCCTACCCAGAAAATCCACTGCAACCATACAGAATTCAATTTTCAAATATTAGAATTAATGAATAACGTTAAAGAGTGGTCCTTTTCATGTGAAGAGTGTACTCACATGGTCGTCCCAAGAGTGGTCCTTGTTGTAGATAATTGCGGCTCCAAGACTCCTTGCTGGGTTGATTCCAGTTCCGGTTATCGGAATTGTTGCCAAGTGAACCAAAAACACTGCAAATCCGATTGGAAGTGGAGCCAAAATCTACAGTTAAATAGCTAATTGTTAGTCTATCTGTAATCAAACCAATAAAACCGGGTCTTGATCATCTGAACCGATACTAATTGGCTCACAAACTACTGGTTAAACCAATAAAATCAGCAAACCGGGGGTCCTTACCGGGACGTGTGAGTCACGGGCACTTCTTTTGGCGTCGGTGGCTGAGAAGACCGTGTAGACTAGAACGAAAGTTCCAATGATTTCAGCACCGAGCCCAGAACCCTTGGTGTAGCCAGGAGCAACGGTGTTGGCACCACCACCGAGAGTTTGGTACGGCGTTGGCTGGAAACCCTTGACGACTCCAGCACCACAGATGGCTCCAAGACATTGCATTATCATGTAGAACACAGCTCTGGTTAGAGACAACTTCCTTGCCAAGAACAACCCAAATGTAACCGCAGGGTTGATGTGTCCACCTGAAACACACAAGTATAAGTTACACATCCCAGAAAGATACGAGCTTTTATCTCACAAATCTACACTAAAATTGGTATAAAGGATAAAGTTTTTAAGGAAATTAACATCAAAAACCCATGACAAAAACAGAGCATAAACCCAATTTATTTACACATTTATAGACCTGAAATTAACTGTTTTAGTCCTTTACCACTTTCAACGTGAAACAGAGCATAAACCCATGACAAAACAGAGAGCCCACTTGAGGTTTTTACGAAAAGTTTCAAGAATCAAACTCAAAAAACTGGGATAACGAAGGAAATTTGGTCAAATCTAGATATCAAAAGAAATGATAGCTTCCACATCTTTTTTGGTCAACCAAACAGAGCAAATAAAGCAGAACATAAACAGAGAACAGACCAGAGATTTCTATCTGTAGGAAAAGAGAGGGAAGATTACCTGAAATTCCAGCAGTACAGTAGACAAGAGCAAAGATCATACCACCAAAAGCCCAAGCGATACCTTGAATTCCAACAGAAGCACACATGGTGGGTGCTCTCTTGACTCCCATAACAGTCAAAACAGTGATGTAAAGGAAGAGGAAAGTAGCAATAAACTCAGCAATTCCAGCTCTCCAGAAAGACCATGAGCTGAGCTCACCAGGCTCAAACAGTGGTGCAGGTGGTGGCTCCTTGTAGTCCTTGTCGGCAGACTGAGCTGAGGTCCCAATGGGTTGCCTCTCTGGGAACTTGTTAGCTCCCACTCGAACATCTTCTTCTTTGCCTTCCATTTCTCTCAGTGACTCCCTTTGTTTTTAGGGTTATTCTCTCTCCAAGTAAGGTTAAAGTTTTTGAGGTTTGCTACTTTCTTGTGTGGGAGATAGTGTGTGGTTCATAGAGTTCATATATAGATGATAGAATATAATACTGCCTAACGTCTCCTACCATTTATTTTCATTTTTTCTTATTTATAAACATAAATATTAAAAATAGTATTAACAACACCTAATAATAGTATCTATAACCGTCCATCGTTTATATTTTGTAGTGTAGAACTGCAATAAAATTTGATTTATAAAATAAATTTATGTTTAAAATTGTAAATAATATTATATAAAAATTATACGATTTTTTAAGATGGAACTTTTGATTAGTCTTGATTTACTAAAAAGATAGATTTTTCAAAAAACTATAGTAGCTAAAAGATATAAAAATATGGAAGAAACTTTCATCATTATTAAAATAATACTTAAAATTTGATGATAATTGACTGAAGTGACAAAGGAAAAATATGTGGAATTCTTCTATATTGATTAGAATTGATGATGGTGAATGTTGAAATGAATAGTTTGGTAGAGAAAGATAATAATGGAGGAGAGTTCTGGAACATTACCGATGTCCTGTCTTTTCTTTTCTGCCAGAATATTTTGGACGGTAACACAAATCGATGAAAGCCCAATAAGGCCCAACAGTTAAACTCGTAAAAAAGAACTGTCTGACCGTTGGAGAAAAATTGACAGCTTTATGTAAAGTCATATTCAGCTCTAATGCCATGCAATCATTCATTTTCACAATACGATATTTAATAATAAATTAATAGATTGATTTATGTGAATAGAATCTCAATTATTTATGTGAAAACAGTGGTTTTCGGTGGTAATTGTAGGGACAATCTATCGACCTACCCAACACATGCTGCTTTTTTTCACTTTTTTTGCTTTGTTACTAATTTGATTTTTGTTTTGATAAACTCAGTTATTTTCTAAATTCTCAGAATAATAAAACATAGGAAGCTAGAGAATTCAATAATTGGATAGATGCAAATAAAATAAATAAAATTTGGAATTTAGTTTTGTATTTTTGAGTGCTGACATGTAAAAGTTTGAACAACTCAGGGATGACTGTTGCTTCACTGTACTCACATGCTTCATGCCACCCAAAAACCAATTCTTATCCACACAAACATCTCCAAATATTTCAAGATCACTATCCTTGAGTTTTAAAAGTTTGTAAATATGATTATTCTATATGTCAAATCCAACTATTCAAAATTATATAAAATTATATTTATTTAAAGTTAGATTTCAAAAATTAGTAACCAACAAAATTTTTTTACGTATCAAATCTAACGATCTAAAATTATGGAATAGTCTATTATATAAAATTGAGTTTCAAAAGTTAGTAATCAACGAGATTCTTTCATGTGTCAAATCTAATAATCTAAAATTTTATAGTATTATATTATATAAAGTTGAGTTTCAAAAGTTAATAATCAACGAGATTATTTTTATATATTAAAATATATTTTAAAATATTATTTTTTAATCTAATTATATAAAATTGGGTTTTTGTACCTAGTTAGTATATAAATACATTGGTATTATTTAGATAAAGCATAAATAAGAAAAGCGTTTAGGGTTGTAGAATGAATGAGTGACGTATTCATTTGAGAGACGTAACCAAACAACGGCAGTCTTATTTTCCGTCCAGCCACCATATATTTGACACGTGGCAGAAACATGACTAATGGACATGTATTGTTTTATTTGGGCGGTCCCGACTTTATTCTCTTCTATGCTTTTATATATCACACGTTGCATTTTCACTTTTTCTATGTGAAAAATACATTTTCATAACTACAAATTATTCATAACATATTAACAACTACTAGATCGTGTTAACACTTTATATTTTTATTATTGTGATTTCATAAAGAAGGCAAACAGTTAATAAGGGAACGACGGTAATCAACATTACAACTTTAGTTGGACCTGTAAATTCACATAAAAATATAACAAGAGAGTAAATCTATGTTTCTTCTTAGGTGTATATGTATATAGTCATGGCCTTAAGGTTTTCTTCTCTCAAATAAGGCCCGATTTTAGGCCCACTTTCCTCTATAGCCCAATAATTGGCGGCCTCGGACCTATTTGGAAACGTTTCTTCCATTCATCAACAACATTTTATTTGATTTGATCTTTGTTATTTTCATTTTTCACAACAAAACAAAAAGAATTATTTAAAATTCTTCAAGTACTTTAGCCTACATAAATTATTAATTTGTAATCAACTTAACAAATTTCAAATATCCAAAATCAATCTTTTTGGTCAAATCGTAGAACTATATATGTTCATAAAAAGTCAAGTGAATGGTTTAGATTTTTTTTTCCTACAAATGTATCTTTTTGAGTTGTGAGTTGTGACCCAACATCATGATCAAGGCTGTCATTAATGTTGCTTATTTGTTTGGTTTAGCAAAATTTAACCTTGGTTGGATTTGTTTTTTCTGTTGTTAACAATTGGATCGACAAGATCCGATCTATAGCCTAAAGCTCACCCCTATAATCGTTTTTTAAGCTACTGTAATGCAGTAAATAGGAATCGAACTCTGGTGTTAAATCATTAACTGAATTATCCTAACCACCAGACTAAGATTTATTTTTGACTTAATTATTTTTTTATTAGAGAAAAATAAAAAAATTATAGAGGAACTAAAAGAAATTTTCATGTGAAATTATGTCCACGAAATATGTAAAACAGTGAGAAAAATTTGTCTACCAAGTTACTTCATGATTTAAGAAAAGGGTGATTTGACTAAAATGACCTAAAAATTGGTTGTAAATACAGTAGACTCCAATTTGAGTCAAATGTAAAACTAACTTAAAAGATTAGTGAAATTACAATATTATCCTATATGAACAAAAAAAAAGGATCACACTTACTTACTGTTAGAACCTTATGTAGTCTATAATAAAAGTCTACTCGTAAGTAGACTTCATGTAAAGTCTACTCGTAAGTAGACTACATATAAACTCTACTCGTAAGTAGACATCTATATTGGTTAGAAACACAGAGTACCAAAAACTCACACAAATGAGAGCAAATTTAAATATCCATATATATATATCTATATCCAACATCAATAAACAATGCGACATCTGTAGCAATTGATGTATGTATTACATCGTTTAGTCTCTTTCTATATACGTTTGTGCGCGTGAGCATTTTCCACTGTGGGGCTATGGAATCGATTGGGAAGTGTGTAACTGTGAGTGAGTGTTTTGATGTATGTGTACACATGTATCATTTCAATACGTATATATTTATAATGGTCCCTGACTAAATAATTAAGTTGCTTCAAAGAAACTCTATATAGAAGTAACTGAGCATGGTCAAGATCCATTTGATTACTTCTGAGATTAAATATCATATGGTTTCGACTTTTGCTTTGCCACCGATGAATCAGACAATGCGACCTAATTATTCTCTTGTACCATTTTCTTTAAAGTCGAGCACTTTAAAGATAAGCCCCACATAAAATTTTGCTTATGTGAAACTTTAAATGCTAGCTCTAATTTTCAATAATGCTCTGTTTGATTGGATTCAAACAATTGGGTTTTTGATTTAAAGTTCTCTTTGTATAATTCATCATTTATATTATTGAAACTTTATATATCATATCATAAGTATTTGATCTGATCAACATAAGATCTCTCAATATTGGTATAATATAGTTTCGCTTTAGGTTGAGTTAATTAATTTGGCTATAACTGTTTTACTATATATACTTTGCTAATCGGAAACATGACAAAGAGCAAATGATCTTGACTTATGTTGAATATATCGTCCAAACACGATCCAAATCACGAATCAAATTCGACTAAAATTACAATATTTGATTCATATACGAGTTGAGGCGCATGCGATAAAGACTAGACATTGTGAACAATTCCGATCTTATTGGTCGTGTATGAATAGAGAGTGGTAACGTATAAAACACTAAAACAGCACAAGTCTTATGAGAATGACAAGACATACGAAGCCGTCGTAATCGCATTTTGTTTGTAATAATTAATTACATTACATGGACGTGTTCTCCATTTCCATAACCAGCTAATTTATATACATACGTCGTCTCTTTGGTCTCTCCCCACTTTCTCTAATTGTCACAATATGACCCCTTATCTTTTAAAATTCATTCATTCAACCCCCATCAGAGACAATAATCCTCACATTCTGCCATGTCTCAATTTCAGAGCTATCAGAAGAAGAAAAAGAGATCAATTATTTACTGGTGAGCCTAATCATGAAGGCTGTTGAAAGTCTGCTCTTACTTTTCTTCTCTCTTTGGGCCCATTTGAAACTTTTTTCCAACTGTGGTTGTAAATTTATCATAAAAGCTTCCACTTTAACTTTTCCTTTGCCTTTGTCCATTTGAGAATCCTCCATGAAAACTAATGGTTTTGTCGGTCATGGATAGATTGATATGACACTTATAAAATTTAATTTTAATATTATGTCTCTCTCTTTCTTCTCTTCGTTTGTCAAAAGATGCCCACCAACAGAGAAAAAAGAAAATATATCTCTTCTTTTTCTTTTTATATGAATGTTAACAGTCTTAGAAGGTTTTTGTTGAACCAATTTTGTTTTGGTTGTTCATCAACTTTAGAAAGTAAAGCTGGATTTCTGATTCCATGATCAAAGTCCTTTCCTTCTTTTCACTTGTTGATTTGATCTTATGATTGATTACGGTAACTTGGTTTCTCGACAAAACCTGGAAAAGTTGTCAGATGAACAATGTGGAGATGGAGATTGGATCATAAAGACACGCTACCTTCTCTTCTGTTTATAAGCTTCAGAATATGATTCACAGATTCTAAAGCTATCATTTGCATAACCTTTTCTCTCTTCTTAGCTTGTAAGAAATTCCAAAATTTCTTCTTCTGTTTTTCCTCTCAACTGGTTCAAGGAGAAACTCTGAATCTTAGCAATAAAAAGAAGAAAATTTATGAGTTACTTCTGCTGCAACTTGCAATGAAATCCAGCTACAATCGCTGTTGCCCTTCAGAGAGGTTTGGAATTTGAGAAGAATCTAAGGTACTTTTTGTACTTTCCTCTGCTATCTTTTTCAAAAGTCTGTAAATGATCAAGCAAAGCTTTGTGTTCTTATAATTTAGTCTAACAATTAATAAAGAGTTTGCTTTGGATTGGACAACTGGTAGATGATCCTTTACTTCTTATGCTAATTTATCTCTCAAGAAATTCCATTGCAGTGTGTAACAAGGATTATTTTGTTCTCTTTCTAAGTTAGTCTAATCGTGGAATTAAATTTTTGGTCTTTGTTCTTGTTGTTTGTTTCTCAAGGATCTCAGATTGTTATCTACTTGTTTTATCTATCCTTACATACAATTTACCTGAGTTTTATAACAAGTATCTGAACTCTAATAGTTTTCTTCTTCTCCTTCAGTGCTTCTTAAGGCACATATCTCGTTAGCGCATTAGCATTGAAAGACATGGCAAAGAAGACACAACGACGTGCTGCTGCTAGACAGGAGAGGGATCACTTAGGATGCATGTGGGGATTTATGAATATGTTTAATTTCCGACATGGACCATTAGCTCACAAGCTGCTTCTAGACCAAAAGCATGGTAATAACCTTCACATCTCTGGCTATACTTTTTACCTGCGTAAGGCTCTTCTTTTGGTTAATAGCTATGTTAAATTGTTACAGCTGCTGGAAAATCTAGGAAGACTGAGCTTGACAAGTCCAAAAACCGCGAAAAAGGTGATGAAGAAACACATGTAAGCTTTAAACTTATTGGAAACCGAATATGTTTTTGTTTTTGTCTTTAAGACTCTCCTGTGAATTAATCTAGAAGGTTTTTACATTGAACTGTTAAAAGGCGGGTGAAGAACGCAATGTCACGATAACGATTATAAAGCCAAGTGTGAAGAAACTCATTGCAGAAGAGTTGTCTATTGACAAGGAAATCAAGAAGCAGATGGAGAATGCTGAAGCAGGACAGTTATCAGACTCTGAACTCGAAGGAAGAAGAAAGAAAAACCACAGGAGAAAAAACAGGACCCGCAAAAACAACTGTGAGAATTTTAGCCATATAAACACAGTTGGTTGTGAAGAGCCTCAAGTTCAACGTAGAAATCGTGGCTCTGCTAGAAGTCTTGACATTGATAATATGATTGAAGAGTTTTATTCTGAGATTCATCGCAGAAGTACAAGCTGCGCAAGGAACCTTAAACAAGAAGATTCTAAAGACAAACTGAGGGAGTTGGTCAAGTTTTTAATCAGTCAAAAGCTCTTACATGGGAATCGTCCTAGGGGAAATAGTGAAATCCTAACATCTAAGGATTTGATGGAAGTGTTTCAGATTCTGGGATCGGATGAGGAATTGTTTCTTAAGCTTCTGCAAGATCCAGAGTTACTTGTACCAAGGGAGAAAGAAGAAGAAAACTTAAGCTTGTTTGAGTCCGAACAATCTTCTCTTGCCGATAAGAAATGGTCTAGCTTTCTCAGGAGGAAGGATGCACCACAAGAAGAATGTGAAGCTTCAGACAAGATTTTCATTCTGAAACCAAGATCAGCAAGCTTTTCAAGTCCAGACACAGGAAATAGTCATGGTTCGTCACCTGATTCTCATTTGATGAGAAACAAATTGCAGAACGAGAGAAATAGTTCACATTTCTTTCTTTCTGAGATCAAGAGGAAGCTGAAACATGCAATCAGAAAAGAGCAACCGCAAAGGGGATTTGGTGAAGGGTTTCCAAAAACTAAAGATCACTTCTTTCTCGAGCGGATAGCAAAGCCTTCAACATCTCAGAAGAAATCTCACAATGAAAATGATAAACAGCAAAGGGTATCAAGCATCTACACAGAGGCCAAGAAACATCTGTCTGAGATGTTAAACAATGGAGAGCTTGATTCGAAACCAACGAGCAGACAGACTCAGAGAAGCCTAGGGAGAATTCTTTCCCTTCCTGAGTACTTGTCTCCTCTAAGCAGCCCAGGAAGAAGATGGGAAAAGAGCTCAACTGCTCACAGGAAGTCTGCGTCAGCGGATTTAACAAACCTTGTGAACATCAAGAAACAAACTCATGCGACCCAGCCAGAGGAAAATGTTGATAATCAGGTCTGCAACCAAAGCAAAGAACCTGAAAATTCTCTCCAAACAGCTGCAAGTGAACCTACTGAATTAAGTATAGACATTCAGGATGGAACTGCTAACGAAGATAAAATCTCTTCTGCAGGTAATTATATTTCTCTCCCATTGTAAGGCTCTTTGATTTGATGAAACAGTAATTAATATTATAGCCGTCCAATTTTCCTGGTCCTGCAGAAGATATAATGATTATCAATGGGGCAGATATAGTTCCAGAAGAATCAACCTTAACCTCTGCTTTGGTTGGTGACTTATCCAAAATTGAAGCTCATGATAAACTTAGAGATGGTATAATCTCAGAAGAGGTAATTCATTTCGATTCCACACTATAATATGATCATTTTTGTATAAACATTGGAATTGTGGAAGACTTAAGTCGGGTTTCCTGTTTCGTTTCTTTTACAGATCTCTCATGAAGAGATTCAACCCCCACTGTCTTCCTCTGTGGTCTCACCGTCTCACTGTTTAGCTAAAACTGAGGAGTGCAAGTCAGCTACTACTGAATTTCCAGAGTGGTCAAGTCCGATATCAGTTCTTGAGCCACTCTTCACTGAAGATGATATAAGCCCATCAAAAGTGCGATCTCAGTCTGGTATGTATATAAAGGCTCCTATCTCTATACTTGGATTCTAGTACTCAGTTCTTCATAATTGATTCATCTTAATAACTCAGGTGAAGCAGAGGTGCAACCTTGGTGTATCCACTTCGATGACAGCGATTCTGCAGCTAAAAACCGGGAAAATTCGGTCACAAGTGACAACGAATTGGTGTTTAAGTATGTAAAAGCTGTTTTGGAGGCAGTTGACTCAGACTTCGAAGAGCTCTATCTGAAGGCACAATTCTCTGACCAGCTTCTTGAACCAGCACTGATCAGCAATATACCATTCTGTCCAAACCAGCTTTGTCCTGACCATGAACTCCTTTTTGACTGCATCAATGAGGCTCTCATGGAGTTATGCTGTTGTCCACCATGGGCTTCATTTGTCGCACCAAGAACCCGAGTCTTCTCTACCGTCAAAAGCATCATTCACGAAGTTCAAGAAGCAGTTTACTGGCATCTCATACCATTGCCACTCCCTCACGCCTTGGATCAGATAGTTAGAAAAGATATGGCTAAAGCTGGAAACTGGTTAGACACCAGATGTGACATTGATTGCATTGGCTTTGAAATGAGTGAACTGATTCTCCATGAATTACTTGAAGAGCTCACTCTCAACAACACTCAACACTCTCTAGTTCCAACTGAGTTGAAGACCGATGAAAGCATCGTTATTCAATAGAGATCATGAAAACTGAAGGACAAAGCCATCGTTGAGACCGTAGTAACCTCTGAAGATAGTCTCACAGTCACCATTGCTAACTTCCATTAGCGCAGAACCATGTAGATAACTTATATTACTCAGAGAATAACACTCAGAGAGCTTCTGTCTGATCAGAAACTACAGAGAGAGAGAAAGGAAATATAATCCTTTTCAAGAACAGACCAGAAACTGTCAGTGGTGGGGTCATTATAGAATCACTTTTTCTCTTTTTAGGACGTATAATATAGGAAATGGTATCTTTTCTTTTGATTTATATATATTTTTTAATTTTGATTTGAGTGTGTTTGTGTTTGTGTGTGGAGATGGAGAGAGATGTGATAGTGTTTGGTTTTTTCATTTGGCTTCATTGATTCATTGTGTGTATTGTTTTCAGAAGTTGACGTAGCAATGTATTATGGATTATGACTTGGTCACATTTTTAAGGTGTTTTTCGTTATAGCTATTATTGATTGGTGAGTTATAATAACTTGAGAAAATGTTGTAAAGTGTAATCTAAGAGGAAAGAAACAGTCATAACACAAATGTGTAAAGATTTTTACTCAATGCAGAGAATAATTATTTGGATCAAATATATAAATATTAAGTTTTGGATAATGTTTGTAGTTGGTGCACTTTATTTTATGTCCTACTTAGTGAATTTCATTTTTTCGACCGGATGTGGTTATGTGGACACAATAGATAGGACACCTGATAAAGATAGATTTTTACAAAAATTCAATAAAAATTATGTACAAATTTCTAAATGATAATATGAATAGTAAATTAAATAATTTTTAAGATTATGTTTTGATAAAACTATAAACAACATAATTGGTCACTTACATGTTTGGGATTATAAGTATATCTTCTTTTGTGTAGGATCATTGTAGTATTATTTAATGAGTTGATTCTTTAATCTAATACAACGAGTTGACCACAAAATGATATTTTGTATTACCCTTTGATTCATAGCTTTAATTAAATCGAATGATGTCTAATAATAAAAGACTCTAATTCAAAACATATTTTTGGGTCAAATTCAACAAAACATTTTTCTCTTTTTCTAACATGAATCTTGTGAACTCTACTTTCAACTATAAAAATAGAAAAAAACATTCGATATCAAATTCTATTAAAATTAAATAGTAACCGATCAGTATTGATATCATTGTGTGATTATAACAATATCTTTGATCTGATATCTACCAAAATTAATCTGTATATTTATTGCTAATTTTTTTTTTTTAATTTCGCAAAAGACCAACATTTCTAAAATCGGTTTAAGTAAAATTTTGTTTGATCGATCATCGTTATGAATTCGAAATGCTAATCCAAAATGTAATAAATTTATAAACTCCAAAAAAAAGGAAAATAAAAAGAAATGGTTTGAGAAGACGAAACCCTGGTTGCATCCACCATCATGTCAAACTAGTTACGAAATGACCATTTTACCCATTGAACGGTCTATAAGCTAAGGAAGAAACACAAGGTTAAAATGGGAAATATAAACCAGAAAAGGTTAAGATTTTCTTACCAGACCAGTGTGTGTTAGATCGAATTCGATCGATCAATCGAAGAGTTTGTTGTTGTTGTTGCTTCTATTTGTTTGTTCTTTCTTTCGTGTTGGGTGTTGTTTCTGTACCTTCTTTTCATCTTCGAGCGCACGAAACTAATTTCACATCCGAAATTGCGGAATCAAAATCTATCTGCAAAAGGAATTTACACAGCAGCATTCGTCGTCGTCATTCTACCAGAAGAAAATAAAAAAAAGTGCAGAAAGAGGAGATTGTAAAAGAGTCAAACTTTAACGAAGCCCAAGACTCTTTGCTTCTTCTTCGTCTTCTTCTGGGCCTTTTGTTTTATATTGGTTTCGTATTCTGCTCGTTTTTTCTTCCCTCGTGAATCTCTTCTCGCGCTCTAGATTTCCCTTTCCTGAAAACCCTCAATTTCTTCAAAGCTTTTAAGCTTTGATTCAGCTTTTGTTTCCAATCTCTCCTTTGATTCGTTGAATCTCCGGGTTCTTCGACTTTGTCGCATCAGGGTCGAGGTCAAATTCACGAAATTTGCTGTCAAAACCCTAACTTTGCTTCGGGGGCTCGACTTCGGATTGTAGGGGTCACCTGGAGCTCCTATTGGTTAGTTTTCGATTTAAACCCTAGTTTCTATATTTATCGTATGGATTTATATGCTTGCGTAGTTTGATTTGGTGATTTGATCATGCTGATTCTTTAGTAGCTCGTTGTCTTGTCAAGGATGTAGTATGAGCCAATTTTCGTCTGCTTCTTTCTGGATTTGTTCTTCTCTTTTCTTTCTCTGGTATGTAGCTAGAGGCAGCTAATTGATTCGTGTGTTTTCAACTGGGAATAAACAGTTCTTGGATAAAGCCTCGAAATTTGATTTAGGTTCTGCTAGGTTTTGTTTTTTTAGAAATTATTGTTCATGATGATTTTATTTATAAGCTGGAATTGAGCTTCCAGAATTTCATGTCTTCTAGTTTGGTTTCTTAGTTAGGGTTAGTTTAACTTCACTCAAGATATTACCTTTTCTTTTTATCATTGTTAATCTGTGTCATGCCTAGCTCAAAAATTCACTTGAAGTTATAGGGAAAATTTCAGGGTAGAATTTAGAATAGAATGTGGTACTACTTATTTGGCGATTTCAACTGTTAAGAGTTATAGTAAGCGTACTGAGATCTTTCTGTAATCTGATCAGTGATATGATTTCAAATAACCAAGTTCCATAGTCTGTTGAAAAAAACAAAAGTTAAACTCGAGTTTCCTCAAACCCTCAAAACCTCTCTTGGAGATATAGTATTGAGACTATGTAAATTTAGTTTTTCCTTCTTCGTTATATGAGTTCAGTGTCAGTTCAACACCAGGGAAAATTTTATGTTTCAGGGTTTCTTTCATCTATGGGTTTGCGCTGAAGTCAGTGCCAAGTTTATGCTGTAAGGAGAAATTGCAAAATAAAAGTGGAAGTCCATGAAAAAGTTCCTTACGGTGCTAGAATGTGGATTAGTTCTTAGAGTTTATTATGGTATGTTAATGTCAGAACCAGTATGCCGGTTATAGTGTGGAGAAATGCAAAGGTATCATGCTACAAACTGCACTAGTGCAGTCAACAATAGCACTATAGGTGGCGCATCAGCCAGGGACTCAGGACGAGCTGATTCCTCTTCGATTGGAAACTATACGCTAAACTCCAGGCATGCCATTATAAAAAAGTCCTTGCATAGCAATTTATATGTTGATACATTTGAAGACGTGAATACTTTTACTGCAGGAGGCCACCACCATTGACACCCTACAAGTTGAAGTGTGAGAAGGACGGTCTAAGTTCCCGGTAATTACTCTATGACCTTATCCCTAGTTTAGTTTTTGGATTTGCCGTATTATAGTTGATTCAAATATTTGCTGGTTTGGGTGTGTAGCTTGGAATTTCATTACTTTATCTCCGCAAGGCTAAGTCCTTGGATGCTTGATTGTGCATGAAGTTGGCGGCATATTGCCATTCTTGATTTACTTTCCTTGATGATTTATGTCGTTCTCCAAAATATTGCAGACTAGGACCGCCTGATTTTCATCCACCAACATCAAGTTCGCCGGAAGAAAATTTAACTAAAGAGTATATTCAATCTGGATACAAGGAAACTGTTGATGGACTTAAGGTTAGTTAAACTAAATCTAGTCTTGTTGTGCTATTTAAAGTTTTGGGAAATCATAGTTGATTGTTATTGAAATATTTGCAATAGGTATTGTGATCTTAACTTGGACCCATGCTAACTTTATTATTCTATAGATATGCTCGACAGTAGATAGGTATAGTGTCTTACTGAGAACAAATGTCATTCTAGCTATTACTTAATAGATTGCAATGTGATTTCTTCAATGTTGTTCCATGGGTTGCTTACAACTCAGAAAGTCTGTCCTAAATGAAAGTTTCATCTTTTTCTGATGTTAAGTTTTTAATTCTTTACTCTACTAGTTTCCGTCACATTAATCTCCCTCTTCTAATTGAGGTGCCTTCTCTTCTGCCTTTTCAGGAAGCTGAGGAGATTATATTGAGCCAAGTCCATACTTTTTCGAAGCCTAGTGTCCTAAAGTGCAAAGAGGTACGGTATTAGAGAGTATAAACAGTGTTTTCGTTGTAATATTCTTGATCTCTGTTGGAGTTCATTTGTGTGTCACATGAAATTAAATGGATTTATGTTCCACAGGCTGTCAGAAAGTGTCTAAGAGCTATCAATGAGTCTCGTGCTCTGAAACGCAAGGTAATCAAGAGATTCTAACTCCGATCCTTTTTATTTAGGATTTTCCCTTTGCGCAGATTTTCAGGGTTTCAATCCCAATTGTATTGTTTATAATTCAAAGTCACCCTCTTTAAATGGCAGGCTGGTCAGGTTTATGGGGTGCCTCTCTCTGGCTCGCTTCTATGTAAGCCTGGATTTCCAGAACAAAAATCATGTGGGGAGGAGACGAAGAAAAAATGGATTGAGGTGCCCTGGCATATCATTATGCTTATCCAAACTTCTTAATACTGCTCTTTTGTTCTATGTTTGTTGCCATCTTCTTGCGTGACTGAAAATCTATTGATTCATTATATATTAATGACCACACTTAACCTAGATATCTAATTATTTTGGTTTTGTGGAATAACTCACAGTTCTAATTTTTCTTTGGCTCTTTAGAAAATTCAGATAAACTGAAAGCACATGTACTGGATCTTCTTAAAGTAGAATACTTAACTCATTCTTGCTCTCATTTTTTTTCTCAGAGCTTATCACAACAGCACAAAAGATTGCGCTCTTTGGCTGATAACATTCCTGGATATAGAAGAAAAACCTTATTTGAAGTCCTTATAAGAAACGATGTCCCATTACTGAGAGCTACTTGGTTTATAAAAGTGACATATCTCAATCAGGTATATGGTTGGGAAATAAATTGGTTAATCTCTAATTGTTTTCTCTGGGTGTTGGAGGATATCAATTTTTGCTTCCAATTTGCAGGTGCGACCTAGTCCTGCTGCTATTTCTTCAGGAACACCAGACAAGACACAAAATTCTCGATGTGAGCAATGGACAAAAGATGTTATTGAATATCTGCAACACCTCTTGGATGAACTTTTGTCACGGAATAGCTCATATTCTGCTCAGCAAACTAGAGATAGGTCACCACATATGCTTTATACAGGATCAATGCAAAAGATTACTCCAGCATCAGCAAGCCTTTACGGTGAGGAAACATCTCTGCATTTTAAATGGTGGTATATGGTGCGTCTTCTTCATTGCCACCATGCTGAAGGGCTTCTTTTTCCTAATCTCATTGTTGATTGGGTTCTCAGGCTCTTACAGGTATGCTGCTAAATTATTTGTGTTTATTCAAGATGGATGTTGTTTTCTGCAGCTTTGTGATTTCCCTTTCGGCTTTATTACAGGAAAAGGAGGTCTTTGAAATTTTGCAGTTGCTGCTCCCCATTGTGCTTGGTGTTTTAGAGAGCATTGTTCTTTCTCAGACATATGTACAGACCCTTGTGGCTATTGCTATCCGATTCATCCAAGAACCTGCGCCTGGTGGATCTGATCTTGTTGATAACTCTCGGAGAGCGTATACTCTCTCTGCCCTAATTGACATGGTTCGCTACTTGGTGCTCGCTGCACCGGACACATTTATTGCTTCAGATTGCTTCCCTCTTCCTCCTTCCATAGCAGCATGTGGTTCCAATGATGTGAGCTATGCATCAAAGGCATATGAGAATCTGGAAAAACTGAGAACTAATTCTGCAGAGATCTCTTCCCAGTTTCAAGGGAGAGGAGTCGATTCCCGGTTTGAGTTCCTTTCTTTTGATTATACCATTTCAACCATTCAAAGAAGTGCAGATAATTTGGCAAAGATAGCTAGCGCCGGTTATCCTCAACATAACGTGGCTAAAGCTGTTCAGGCCTTAGATAAAGCTTTGTCGGATGGAGATATCAGATCTGCTTACTGTTATCTATTTGAGGACCTTTGCAATGGAGCTGTTGATGAGACCTGGATTGCTGAAGTCAGTCCATGCTTAAGATCATCCCTTAGATGGCTTGGGGCTATTAACACATCCTTTGTTTGCTCCGTCTTCTTCCTTATTGAATGGGCCACATGTAATTTTAGAGATTTCCGGGCTGGTGTGCCTAAAGATATCAAGTTCTCTGGTAGAAAAGATTGTTCTCAGGTGTATTTAGTTATTCAGCTTCTGAAGCAAAAGATTCTGGGAGGAGAATTCGGAGCTCGCAAAGGAAAGAATCGTCGCAGCAACATTTTTGGTGTTTTTAAACATAGCAGTTCCATGGATGTATTTGAAAGTCCGGGTCCATTACATGATATCATAGTCTGTTGGATTGATCAGCATGAGGTACACAGGGGAGGAGCAAAGCGCTTGCAATTACTCATTTTTGAACTTATAAGGTCTGGGATTTTTAATCCCATTGCATATGTGAGGCAACTCATAGTGAGTGGGATAGTCGATGTGTTTCAACCTGCTGTTGATCCTGAAAGGAGAATGAGGCATCATCGCATATTGAAACAGCTACCTGGGTGCTTTGTACATGACACCTTAGAGGAAGCTCAACTCTTTGGAAAGGATAAGCTTGCTGAGGCTTTGAAAACTTACTCAAATGAACGCCGCCATCTTCTTCGAGAATTGCTTGTTGAGAAAGTTAAATTTAAGAAAAATTCAGTTCTGTCAGATCAGAAGTCAAAGAAAAGTTTCACTTCCCTTCCGCCGGTTGATTTTTCAAGGACTAATGCGATGAATGATAATGAGGGATCTCAGAAGCATTCAAAGAGTAGTGTGGATATTCGAGAACTAAAGGAGCGCATATCATCTTTGCTGCAGTTTCCAGGTATGTCATGTGGTGTGAAAAATCCAATGGCTGATGAATTTCAAAGTAGTGTTAAGAGATCAAGTGGTTCTGTGTATAGCAAGATTGATCAACCAGAAGCTACACCGGGTTGTGAAGACTGTAGAAGAGCGAAAAGACCAAAAATAAATGATGAAAAGAGCTCTTACTATCAAGGATTTTCACCAGTTGCATTGGACGAAGAAGATAGCTGGTGGATCAAGAAGGGATCGAAAACTCTGGAGCCTTGTCTGAAGGTTGATTCTACAATAGAGTTAACTAAACAAGTATCGCGGGGTAGGCAGAAAATGGCGCGTAAGACACAGTCACTGGCTCAACTTCAAGCTGCTCGGATTGAAGGTAGCCAGGGCGCTTCAACGAGTCATGTTTGTGATCAGAAAGTTAGCTGTCCTCATCATGGCCCAGGATTGGAAGGAGAAAACCATAAGGTGGTTGATGTGTTTAGAACTTCTAGTCCTGTGGATATTGTATCTGTTGGAAACTCTTTGAAGCAGCTACAGTTTGTTGAGAAACGGTCCATTGCAGTTTGGCTTACAACTGTGGTTCGGCAACTTGTTGAAGAGTCCGAAAAGAGCATTTTGAGAGTTGGGCAGTTCAATAGAGGTGCTCCAGTTGAAGAGAAGAGCACAATTAGGTGGAAGCTTGGGGCAGACGAGTTATTTTCCATGTTATTTCTCATGGATATCACTCTCGACTTGGTTTCATTAGTTAAATTTATTCTTTGGTTATTGCCAAAGGCCAACAGTAGCCCAAGTTTTGCCGTTCAGGGTGGGAGAAACCTTTTAATTGTTCCAAGGAATGTTGAAAACATGTGTGAAGTGGAGGAGGCTATACTTGTATCATCACTGAGGAGGTGGGTTTTACTTCCCGTTCAATAAGTGACATTAGTCATGTATATCTTGACAATCTAATTGTAGAGATTAATTGCTTGTATCAACAATTCTTTCAGGTATGAAAACATACTGCTTTCAGCAGATCTTGTGCCTGAGGCCATGACAGCGTTGATGAACCATGCTGCATCACTTATGTCCAGTAACGGGAAAATTTCAGGATCAGCAGCCTTAGTTTATGCGCGCTATATTCTGAAAAAATATGGCAGTCTTCCCAGTGTTTTGGAATGGCATAACAATTTTAAAGCAACATGCGAAAAGAGGCTTCTATCTGAACTTGATCATACACGATCAGGAAATGGTGAGTATGGAATCCCCCTTGGGGTTCCAGCAGGAGTAGATAATCCAGATGACTATTTACGTAAAAAAATCAGCATCAGCGGTACACGTCCTTCAAGAGTAGGCTTAAATATGCGAGAGGTTGTGCAACGACATGTTGAAGAGGCGACTCATTATCTCAGAAAACTCATTGGTACTGGTACTATGAAAGCCTCACTTACAGAGAAAAATCATGACGGGTATCAGGTGGCTCAACAAATTGTAGTTGGACTAATGGATTGCATTAGACAGACTGGTGGTGCAGCTCAAGAGGGTGATCCGTCTTTGGTTTCTTCTGCAGTTTCCGCAATCATAAACAGTGTAGGTGTTTCCATTGCAAGGATTCCAGATATATCCATGGGAAATATATATCAGAATCATCCATCTGGCTTAGATTCTTCTTCTATTGCAAGATACATTTTGCAAATCCATATAACCTGCCTGTGCCTTCTAAAGGAAGCTCTTGGAGAACGTCAAAGCCGAGTGTTTGAAATAGCACTTGCAACAGAAAGTTCTTCTACTCTTGCTGGAGCTTTTGTCCCTGGGAAGGGATCCCGGGGTCAGCATCAGCTATCCCCTGAATCTTATGATTCAAATGTGAACAGCACATCAAATGATATGCCAAACGGTAGAGGCAAAATAGCACTAAGCAGAGCAACAAAAGTTACTGCAGCTGTATCTGCACTTGTTATAGGGTCTATAACACATGGTGTTATAACTCTTGAGAGGATTGTTGGTCTGCTGAGACTAAGGGAGTATTTAGATTTCGTTCAGTATGTAAGGCGTACAAAATCAAGTTCTAATGGCAGTGCTAGGTCCGTGGGAGCCTCTAAAGTGGATAACCCTCTTGAAGTTTATGTACATTGGTTCAGACTCCTTGTTGGTAACAGCAAAACTGTTTCGGAAGGCCTGGTTTTGGAACTTGTAGGAGAATCTTCAGTGGTGGCTATATCACGCATGCAGCGCATGCTACCGCTGAAATTGGTCTTCCCACCAGCCTATTCAATTATTGCGTTTGTTCTATGGAGGCCTTTTCTTTCGAATGGGAACTCTAACTCCAGCGTCCATGAAGACACTCACCGTCTTTATCAGTCTTTGACGATGGCCTTCCATGATGTGATTAAGCACCTTCCTTTTCGAGATGTGTGCTTGAGAGACACTCAAGGACTTTATGAACTGATAGTTGCTGATTCCACAGATGCTGAATTTGTGTCAGTACTTGATTCAAATGGTGTAGATATGCACTCTAAATCTGTGGCTTTTGCTCCTCTGCGCGCACGCCTGTTCCTAAATTCCATGATTGACTGTAAGGTGCCAGCCTCTGGTTATTCCCATGAAGGGGTTAGTGAAGCAAAAAACCGACACCAGGGAAATGGAACAAAGCTTGTGGACAAGCTTGTTTCTGTGTTAGACTGTCTGCAACCTGCAAAATTTCACTGGCAGTGGGTTGAACTCAGGCTTCTTCTAAACGAACAAGCACTAACTGAAAAACTCGAAAATCATGATATACCTTTGACAGATGCAATACGATCTTCCTGTCCTACCTCTGAGAAGCCTGACGCCTCTGAAAATGAGAAAAATTTCATTCAAATCCTCCTCACAAGGTTATTGGTTAGGCCTGATGCGGTCCCACTTTTCTCGGAAGTTGTTCATCTCTTTGGTAGATCGGTTGAGGATTCAATGTTGAAGCAAGCAGAATGGTTTCTAGCAGGTCAAGATGTTCTGTTTGGACGAAAAACAATCAGACAAAAATTGATTATAGTAGGTGAAAGCAAAGGACTTCCCACGAAACCTCTGTTTTGGAAACCTTGGGGCTGGTGCAACAACAACAGTTCCAATCCTATCACGGCAAACAAGGCAGGGAAGAAAAGGAAGTTGGAAATTACTTCTGTCGAGGAAGGGGAAGTGATCGAGGAAGGGTCGGGCTCAAGAAAGGTATTATTACCACGGGCGTTAGATGATAATAGTCCCAGTGTTGGCTATGGGATAACAACTGAGAGGGCTTTTGTTCAGCTAGTACTTCCATGCATAGATCAAAGCTCTGATGAATCTCGAAGTACTTTTGTGAATGAGTTGGTAAGACAGTTTAGCAATATTGAGCAGCAGTTAAGTTCAGTTACCAACCGTAGTACAGCAAACAACAAGCACATGGGAACTACTTCTGGGTCTGAGGTTTCATCAAATAAAGGAAGTACCCGAAAAGGCCTTCGCGGTGGTAGTCCTAGTTTGGCAAGAAGATCCTCAACTATTAATACTGACGCTATGCCGCCGCCTTCCCCTGCTGCTTTGAGAGCTTCTCTGTCTTTGCGGTTGCAATTTCTTCTTAGATTATTGCCTGTCATCTGCGGGTACTCAACCTCCACCATCTTCATTTTTCCCATTCCGTTTAAACCAGATTTTTGTTGGACAGCCGTATGAAATGGCTCATCTCATGTTACCGAATTAAAGCTTGACCTATCTTTTTGTATGACAATTAATTTTGCAGGGAACCTTCGTTTAGGAACACAAGACATGCACTTGCGTCTACAATTGTGCGTCTGCTTGGAAGCCGAGTAGTTTATGAAGATTCTGCTGTATACTCTCCTTGTATCGACCAATCAAAGGCAGAGACAGAATCAACCATAGATCCTTCTTCCTTGGCAGATTTTTCTACTGAAGTTTTATTTGACCGGTTACTGTTTGTCCTCCATGGACTGCTAAGCAATCACCAACCCAATTGGCTAAAGCCAAGGCCTTTCTCAAATGAATCATCCAAAGACTTTACGTTGTTTGATCGCGATGCAGCAGAGAACTTACAGGTTTGTCAAAAAAATATGAAATCCTCCAGAGTTCGTCGTCTTGACTCACCAACTACGATTTTTGAAGTTGCTTGTTTTTTATTCTTTTTCTTTTTTTTGTTGTCAATAATGCAGAATGAGCTAGGGCGGATGCAGTTACCAGATACCATTAGATGGCGGATTCAAGCAGCGATGCCAATCCTCCTTCCTTCTCTACGCTGTTCTCTTTCGTGCCAGCCACATTCTGTTCCACCAACCGCAGTCACACTTGTTCAACCTTCTGGGTTTGCTGCCCCTGGACTCAGTCAAAGAAACTCCCCTGCTGTACCAAAAACTGGAACTGCAACAGCACAAGGGAAATTGAAGCAGGCTATGTTGTCACCACCTCAACAAGAAGCAGACAGCATGGATATGGTTGACCCATGGACGCTTCTGGAAGACGGGACAAGTTCAGGTCCGTCAAGTAGCAACAATTCAAACAGTAGTGAGATGGCCAATCTTCGAGCCACCTGTTGGCTGAAGGGTGCAGTGAGGGTCAGACGGACTGATCTGACGTACGTTGGTTCAGTTGACGACAACAGTTGAATTATTCTAATGTTTCATAGCTTTTGATGAGAGACAAGCTTGGACCTTCGGAGCTGTAGGCTGTATCATTTACTGAGGGCTCATAAGAAGACTAAAGAATGAAGTCTTAATGAGAGATCGCTAATAGTCTGTGTGGCTTCTTCAGATCTTTGTATTTTTAACTACTAACCTTTTTGCTTTTGCTCTCACCACTTGATCATCCTCACGAACCCATACTGGTTCGCAACCCTGTTGTATATATAGGGATTCGAAATTAATTGTCTCAGTTTCTTGTTCCATTATTTATCCACCAGAAAAAATATTATTCCTCTGAATTTTATATTGATGAACACTTTTCTATATTTTAGCATGAGTTTGCACTTTCTGTGACCTTAGTGGGAAACAGAGCTGATTATTCTTTCTGCTGGTTTCTCTGCTACATATAATATACATCTTTGGACCTTTTTTCTGTTCTTTTCTTTTTCCTCAGTATCTTACATTGTATTGATTTGAATGTAATTTACAAGAAAGGGAAACAGAAACATAGATTTCTTCTCAAAAGTCTAGTACAACTTATTCACTACCACTCATGGTTTTGTCTACATAGAGAACATCATCAATCCAAGCAACTATGTTAAAAGCTAAACCTTCAAGTACTCTTGAATAGCTCTCCAACACAGCTTTTCCAACATCCTGAAACCAAATACAAAGAACTTCACTAATCTCAATATATATGTATTATATTGTACAGTCAAACTCAATGCTTTCCTTTCTTCCATTTACCTTATTGTACTGAATCTTGCATACATCTAATGATGTCTGAGACAACTCTGGATAACGCTGTTTCAAACAAAAGAGCAGAGTCTCTGCTCTCTCAGCCAAAACATAGTTCTTGTCTGTTCTCTCTGTATTTGACATCAGATCTTTCACCATGTTCCATGAGTTCTTAGAGTTACTAAGACAAGCTTTGCGTCTCCATGTGTACATCGAAGCTTCTACTCTGTCTGCTAGCTGAACAGCTTCATGTTCAGTGGCTATGTTCAGACAATCTAAGAGTTGTTCTGGGAAAAATCGACCCGAGCTACTCATGTAACGGTAGATTGAATCTCCAACACTGCTTTTACCACACTGCAGATCGAGAAGATTCAGTAATTAGACTCAAAGCAGAATATCTAACATTCTGGTATGAAGGTAACAAACCTTTGGAAGAGTTGCCATGTAAGAGTCTGGAATCTCCATTTCACTGAGAATGCTACTGTTGATGGCCATTGCAGCTTTGTGAATCTGATTGGTACTCTCTCTCTTGTTTTTAAGTTGTTTTCTAGCTTTATCTGACAAACCTTCTGATGGCACTAGTGGAACTGGTAACCACCATTTCTCTTCTTTCCTTTGTACAATAACTTTCCTGAATGATCCAGTCGCAGAACGGGCAGATTTCATTGATAAACTTCCTTCTTCTGCATACCAAAACTCATTGTTCTGAAAACTATCCAATGTTTCCTGTAATACACAATGATATAAAAAGAAAAGAAAAGAGAAAAATATGTTAATTATGATTCCGAATTAGACCAAATAGTTAAACACATCTGTCTTATATTATATATACCATAAGCATTGAATCAAGCTTTCTTAGTGCAGGTAAGTTGATATAGATATCTGCTCTTGGTCTACTCTCCATCACCTGAAAGACCCACCAAGAAAGTTTTCGTAACATCCACTCTTTTTATGGTTCTAAGATAGTATATTTAACAAGTTATTTACCTCAACAGTAGCTCCATTACTTAGACTCTGACATCTAGGAATGAATTCGACTATGTAATCGCATACCGATAGAAGACAATTCATTTCTCTCTTCCACATTGCTCTCTTCTCTGTTTCTAACGGCTCTAACCTCAGATTCTGTCCAAACACTGTAGCTGCAAACATTTATTTTCACAAAAATATTTTACAGTTGCTTGAAAGAAGAAGATAGATTGTGTAAAATGATGCTTAGAGTCTTTACCATAAAGATTGGTAATTGCGTTTGAGATCGTCACTGCAGTACAAACTCCTTTACCACTCCCTGACATATCTTCTCCAAGTAAAAGCTTAGCAAATCTTTCCTTCATTGTCTCAAGTTCTGCACACACCTAAAACACATTTCAATTTCAGAATTTTCTTAAAAATATAGAAATCAGAGAGAAAAAGAGAGAACACAGCACCTGGTTCTGAAATTTCTTGGACTGCAAGACTTTCATATGATTGCATCTTCAAACTAGAGAGACACTTGGAGCTCTCATCAGATTTAGATTCAGTGAGGACAGGCCAATTACTAGGAGAAGCTTCACTACAGAAGCTGTTAGTTTCATCTATGTGGTCTGAAAAACCTGAAGTGCTCTCTGAACAAGTTCGAGGATAAACAAAGGAATCTGTACTCATCGTTGAGTAAACTGGAGTTTCTGATTGATCATTTAGATCAACGGATCGAGGTGATTGATTATAACCCACATCGTCATTTTCAGGTCGATTTGATAAATTCTCCATCTTTAAGCTGAAAACTCCTCGAAGCAGAGGTCTGTTTTTCTCTGAACAAGTAACACACAAAAATGTAATTATAGCTTAAAGCTTTGGCTGTGATTATCAAGAAAGTTTAGAATATGAATTGGAATCTGAAATTTGAAACTGGGAGCTTTTAAGGGGTTTGGATAGTGAAACTTCAAAGGACCAAAGCACAATAAAGCAAGAACAAACAAAAAGAATCATAGACTAAAGCAGAAAACGAACCATAAAGACCAAACGAGAATTAAAAATCACAGTTTTTGCTGAATTTTCAAAAATAAGAGTTTACAGATAACGAAAGTCTGAAACTTTAAATTTGAAAAGAACATTAAAGTAAAATATCAAAGCAATGGTCTTTATTTGATTTACCTTTAAAGCTTCGTGAATGCGTTTAAAGCAAGAACGTTAGAAACCAAACTCCCTCCTGTTAAATCCAAAATTCACTTGACCGGTGAAGAGAAGTCGGTGACCGGAGAATGGAGTAAATGTTGACCGTTCGATGAAATGAACGACTGACCGTACGATCAAAAGACGATGAAATGGCTTTTCCTTGGCTTCAAAGACAAGTGTTTTGTGGGTTCAATGAGAAAATGCAAATAACTCTCTTTTAAGAGCTATTTTCTCTATTTGGCTTCTATACTTAATTATGGTTATCTTGTTGGCTCAAATGTGAAAGTACAATTTTCAATCAGAGAAAATCTTGATTATTGGATCTTTCCACATATAATTATATAAATGATTAGATCATATATATTGAAAACTAAATAATATTATCAAGGATTACATATACACAATTTTCGATTGTCGCAACAACAATTCACAACAACAATTAGATCGACATGTTCTGATAAATAATACAATCGTTAAACTTAAATTTTATCATGTAGAACTACTAGACTATTTAGAATCAAATTTTGGTGGAATATTACAAATGTGGATTTGTAACTACACTTACCACATACAATTATGATGAATTTATTAGAAATTTTTTCTACGATTTTTCTTTTTGTCAAGTTCTATTTGAAAATGTAATATTTTCTTATAGTTAATTAGCACTATGAAACTGAAAAAATAGGATGAGGATTAAAAACTGGTTCGTGGTTAGTTGAAATATTTAATTAAATGTTGAATTAAGATGAATGTTCAAAGTATATAGTCTCTTGACCTTTATAAGAATTAATATATTGGTCGGTCTAGTAACATAATTTAATTTAATTTTCATGTGTCAACCGTTCAATAAAGTAGACCAATAATCACATGGCTGAAGTTTAGCTTATCCCCATGTAGCTTACACGATTAACTGCAACTCATAATTTATATTAATTTGATGTAAATATATAATATTCAATTTTAATTACATAGCTATATAATTTAGCACATGATTTTATGTAATGGAGGAGACACATATATATTGCATGGTTCGTGCATAATACAAGACGTGCCTCCCATTTTCTCATTCTTAATGGGTCATTATTTTTGTATATTATTGACTCTGATATTATATAATATCAACTACTTTTAAAATAACATGCTATTTGAAAACCTTTTATCAAAAACAATTATATATATATATATATATATTAACCTGCTATCTGTTTTTTTTGAGATTTTTGATATACTTAATATATGAACAAAAACTTTAATATTTACCCAAATAGAAATAAACAAAAAATGAAATTAATACAACACACTGTATGACTACATGTACAAACTAAAAAAACATATAGTTTTCTATACGAATTATTAACTAATATATCGATATACACAAACTTACAAATTTAACAATAGTATGTATAAGTTTGTGTATGTCTTAATTAATAATTCGTGTAGAAAATAATATATTTGCTTAGTTCGTGTATTTAGTATATATAGAGTGCCATAGTTTGTGTAATTGTCAAACATTTATCTTTAACAATTGACAACTTTTTTTTTTAAAAAAAAGATGAATTGGAAAACAACATAAATGTCAAATAAAGTAAATAATTTATTTTTAGATTGGTTGAGAGAAATTTAATGAAAGTAAAAAACATGTTACATCCGAAGATATAAATGCATGTCATTGATTACATTAAAGATTGAAGGTGAAAAAAACTTAAAATAAAGTGAGTTTCGTATTCTTGCCCATCACGCTATATAGCGTTAAAAAGGTTGATCAAGAAACCTAAAAGCTACGTTATTGAATATTGCTAATATATAGTCGACAAAACAATATATAGTAAAGAAGTCTTCCATTGATGAAACCTTGTCGTTTTTCCCATCCTTCTATCAACCTAAAATGTTTGCACAAAATCAGAAATCATATAAATGTTATTGCTCGTACTTGACAGAACCCTAATCAGGTTATGTAATCACCATATATATATATTATGAAAATAAAACAAATTCTAACCTTTAATTCTATTGTTTTAGTTCTCTTTAAGCTGATATTTGTTTGATTTCCGAAAGCAATAAAGCAGAAACCTTAACAAAGGGAGTTTCATTAGATTGAGAATTGGAGAAATCATTGGTTCTTCACTGTTTTTGCCTTCTATCTTCATTTCCCATGCTTTCCTCTGCAATTTGTCCTACAATAATCATTGTTTTTCTTCATTAAATTTGAGTTAGCACATATTTTGGTGGTCTTTTAAAAAATTGTACCCAAGTTTTTAGAGATTCTCGGTACAAATTTAAGATTAGTGAATACTGAATGAACCTGAGATTACCAAGCAGGATCGACCAAAAATAAATTTTGAGATTCTATGCTATTATTGTCAATGTTCTTGAACGTTGATGATAAAATTAACAAGATTTAACGAAAATACAAAGATCTAATTAAATTCTATGGAGTTGAGATATTTTCGATGCTAATTATTTGTGCTGTAGGTTTTAATGCTCTCCAACAAATTTCGCATTAACAATGAATATCTATATTCTATAGAAATGATGTCTAAAGAAAACTAGTTTGTAGGAGAGTTACTAACCGTTGCAATGAATCTCAATCCAACTTTGAGTTGGCCTTTAAAAGTATTGTCATCAAGAACAACATTGTATGGAGCTGGTTTAATCTCCATGTAACCTTTCTCACGTCCTTCAGTTATTAGCCCTCCAAGATGAATTCTGTACCCAAAAAGAAAGACTCACAAACACATGTTCTCATTACTAAACCACACTCAAATTCAGTTTCTGTAAACACAACTACTTACAATGTTTCACCGACAAATCCATTATCTTTAAAGAGCTCTTTGTCCATAACTTTAAATTTGATGTGAGTCAGCTTCTTCCATTGAGACATTGAGAAATAAAAAACAAACTTTTGGTTCCACAGTGCATTGTCAGTATCACCTGATTTCACAAAAACAACAGAAATTGTTTGGCTCAGAAGAACATCAAAATCATTCAGTGAGTAACAAAATTTGAGAACCTTTTGAGATTTTGCTACGGTATTCTTTTGTCCCACATTTTAACAACACATAATACACAGGAGTTCCTGCAATCACACAATTGAGAAGGAAAGATTTCAGATTGACATATAACATATATGAAGAAAGTTTTTGTCTCTTTATAATCACCGATAAAATTTGTGTGTGTGATTCCATGTGCATCAACAAGAAGTACTTCCAATATCCCTCTCTTCATATGTAACACTAGGATTCAAATTAGAGACTGAGAAGTAGTGAATTGTGAGCGTAAGTGGATCGATCTGCATTAACTTGACATTGAGTTTTATAGTGTAATATAACATTTACTACTTTATGAGTTACAAAGAATTCACCATAAGTAACGTAATCTCAAGAAAGAATCTTCAGTTTTCAATTAACACCTGTTTTAAGTTACATTGGCTAATAAATTATCAGTCTGTTTATTGAAGTTTCAGCAAGCAACTGGATCATGATTCTCTTGAGAAGAGCAATTCAGAGCAGAGAAACACAGAAAGTTACGACACAAACTTCAGAGCTTGTTTTGGCTCAAGGCAATTACTTGAGGTTTAAGGTATAGATGTTGGTTTTCTAGAAGAGGAAAGACTTCAAAAAAAAGGAAAGAGAAGACATAGTCGAAAAATCCAATCATTGGCCAACATTACATCAAAAACAACCCAGAAACCTCAAGGCAAAGCTAATGACACATCACATAAGGTTCAAAGAAAGTCTAAGTAGATATAGAATTGTATTCAAAACTTAAGATCTTTACAAAAATCATTAAGAAAAATCACCAATGACTCTTCTCAGCTCTCGTTTGATCATTCCTACTGACGCAACTGCAGCTCCACGGAACTACATACACCCACAAACATTACGTGTAAGTCAAGAAAACCTAGAAATCTGTTCTCTCCAAAACATTATGAAGATTTGGTAGGGTTTTCAAGATTTACCTTGGCCTTGAGGTTTAACGTGAGGAAACCATTAAGTGTGTGAGATCTAACAGAGAAAGCATCCATGTGAAGATTGCTCAGAGTTTCCATGATGTCTGCAACTATGTAGTCTCTGTAAGAACATCTAACTTCCATCAAAACTTCTGTTTCTTTGAGTTTAACTCTCAAATGTGCCTTATCTCTGCAAACAGTAACTTGTTCGGTTTCTCCTGAATTCCCATCCATCTTTGTACTATCATCGTAGTTGCCTGATGTCTCTTCAATCAACACAGAGTCATTAATGTTCTTCGTCGTCTTTCTTTGCTTTTCTACAAAATTAACAGACCCCATACAAGATTCTAGCTCTTCTACTCTTGCCTCTAGTTCATGCAAGTACTTGATCGTGTTGTTCAATATCGATTCTTTATCAATCTGCACATTGATTCAAAACAAAGTTTTGGTTTCTGAAACAAAGAATGCAGAGTCTTTTGTCTGCTTCAGAATAAGGTTTTGAAAATAGAGTTATTACCTCGTTGACAGTGGGAACCATTGTTCGAAGGAGACTGAACTTTTCGTTCTCTTTTCTTCTGTCCGATCGATCATCTTGATTCAGACTTGGAACCATTCTCTCTGTGTGCATCAAAGGGACATCGTGCAGTATCTTCCGCAACACATTCTGTGACTGTTCTTTCTCAACAAATCCTGAATTTGGCTGCTCACCTTGCTCCCACCGCAAGAAATTTGAGCCAGAATGAGAAGAATCAAAATTTAGTTGACGGTGATGAATGTTCTTATCGTTCTTCCTAGACCTATCTGCCGCGTAGTTGATTACTGTTGAAACAGTTCTCTTGTAATGCAAGTCATCATCATCAGATCTGAGATCAGAAACACCTAATGGAATCTGATGCTGATCTTCTTCACTGATCTTAATCCCCATTCTTGTCTCGTCATCGCTGTTTTGATGAACAGAGATTTCCAACAAGCACGTTTTGATGTGTTGAAGCAGATTATGATCTTCTGAAATCTTTCATTGTTCAAATATAAAACAAATTAAGGTCTGTAAATTTCTTGTGACGCAAGAAACCAAATTAAAATCTATGCTGCAGAGATTTACCAATTCTGTGACGCCCAGCTCGATCACACCACCTAAGTAAGGGAAACACACAACAGTCTGGAGAAGACACATAAATACATAAGAACACAGATACATTCTACATCGTTCTGAATCTAAAAGTTACTGCACTAACTAAGGTTTCATGTCTATACAATTCAAACCCATCAAAGAGATCATCATATATATATGTAAAATACCTGAATCGATGCACTCTGAAGGAGAGAATCCATATATATGAACAGGCATGAAAAGAAAAGCGGATGGAAAGAGATCAGATTCGATTCTTGAGAGATCAACATTCAATAAGAAGTGATCAAAAGGATCTAAGAACTTACTCTAGCTAACAAAGAACGAGAGAAGAGTTTGTTCTCTGCATATTGAGCGTTGCAGAGCCATATGGTCTCACCAGTCGCTAGAGCTCTTCCAGGCAAACTAATACATAAAGAGCAATAATCATTCCACTATTTTGACCAAATTGTTTTGTAAGAGAAATTCAAAAATGGTATCAAACCATGTGTTTTCTTTGTATAAGTATCTCACATGACATTTATATTAATATAATATTATATAGGAGAGAGAGAGAGGGAGAGAGAGAGAGAGAAAACAAACCATTGAGAAGGAGAGAAGATATAAGACATGGAGACTAAATAGTACCACTCTTCATCAGAGAGGTCATCAGGTGACAGCATCATAGTAGTACTGTCACAATTATGATGATGATCATGAGTAGTACTAACAGTAATACTACTATCTCCTTCAAGCATACACAAATAAAGTTTTCTAAGCTGTTTGCTTCTCTGCAACCCATATTTGTAATGACATTCATATCTCTTCTTTCTCTTCTTCATATCTCCATTGTAACATCCTTCTCCCCACTCCAAAACCCTAAATTTTAGAGAAAAGTATTAGTGTCAGTTTTTAGCTAGTTCAAAGGAAGAGGACTATATATATTTAAGAACATAATACTTATGTCATACATAACCCAAGATTTAGAACAATGTATTCGTATGAGTCTAACTCACACCCAAAAGCTAGTTTGGAAGATTGTCACACACACTTATATATTACCCAATAATCAAAAACCTGATATGAGACAAGATTCTAACAGAAAAAGGGCAATGCGAAGATGAGATATATAAACAAGATCTGGTAGTACTTTTGCGTATAAGATTATGACTTACCCAGGTTGAGAAAGTGAAGAAGACCAGAAGATTGCATAGTTCCATTGAACACTTCTTACAGCTACTGCAAGTTTTTTTCTTAATAAGCTGTTTTGTCTTTTACTTCTTCCTTCTGCAGCTTCAACACCAATATCAGCCATTGTCAAAGACATCAATGTCTTTCAGAACTGAATTCAAAACTTATTGATAGAAAGGAGACAGCCAAAAGGCAAAATTTATTAAAGAAGTTGAAGTTTTATCTTCTTCTTCTTTTCCTTTCTTATTGCTTTCTCTTTCTCAGCTTGGTCCTTATGGAAAAGACTTAAGGGAGTGTCTTTAAAGTTGAAGAAGTACTGTTTTGGAGTGAATTATCTTTATACAAGACACATGGTAATAGTGTTGGATTCTATTTGGTGAAACCCAAGGTAATTATATTCTTCTATTAAAGTCATATATATGGTGAAAAATATGCAAGAAAAGAAAGATTCGTTATATATCTAGCTAGTGGTTTTTTCTATTCGTCAAAACATATATACACGAGTACGAAATGAAGTTAGTTCGTAGACATTTAATACCTTGCATTTATATGGATACAACAAGTAATTATATTTATCTGACCCATCATGTTTAATGTTTACCAAAACATTAGTTTTGGCCTGTCGGTTTATATAGTTCATACTTACTTACAATACCGTAATCTCTTACACTCTTTCTTTCACCATTACTTTTAAGTTTATGCATAGAGCGAGTTTGGGAAAATGGTTGATGATTTAATGCCCATATGTGTAGATTATCCTAGAAACATAAGTAACCTTATGTTTAGACCACTATTTCATCACACAAAATATAATTTTTACCAAAAAAAACTACAAAATATAGATAGAAATTCGAAAACTTTACTCTATTTGTAGTAGGACCAAGTACGTTGGAAAATATAATGTAATGTTTAGAAATAGTATTTACTCTGTTTATAAGGTACTACTTTATTATTTATATGGCCAAAATGTTAAAGGTAGTGTAAGACCTATAACATGGAACTAGAAACTAGTGCATGGTTTGTAACTAAGTATAAAATAACATGTCACCTTAGTTTATGTCCTTTATATTTTGACCTATCTTGTTATGTGGAAACATGGAACTTTTTGTCTTTTTTCTCATTAATGTAAACAACAAATTTTTTTTAAAAACTCGATCTTAAATATATGACAAACATAATGTACTTATATACGTAGTTGCAAGAAAATGGAATATACTAGTTGGATATTTAAGATTCCAATTTCTATGAATGATAAATATTAAAATGCGCACTTTACTCGCATGATAATACATAATAGATTATACACTGTTTAAGTTTGATTGATTACCAATCGTGGGACATCAAATTCTACTATTTTATTTATTTATACCTTTAAAGCACTATTTTGTCCTAAGTAAGTAAATATAGCAAGTTGTGTAGTAAACAATAAAATCGTGAAAATAAATAATCGAACCATCATTGCATGCACATTTATTTCCATAACGACAAAACTTTCTATTTAATTTTAAACTCCTACTGTTTTCTCTTTTAACCATTACACAAACCACTATAAACCATGTTTTTCTGTTTGTATATTTGTTTAATTTTCATAGAGTTATTCTCAGTCTGCTAGTTAGCATAATTCAAATAATGACTTGGCACTAAGGTTCGATTCCTACCTGCTACATTATGGTATCTTAAAAAAAATATTTAGAGGTGGACTCTAGGCTATGGATCGAATTTTATCGATCTAATTATTGATAAAAATTTTTTACTAATTCACATTAATTTAGATGCTCTAGACTTTTTAAATTTTGAATTATTTGATTGTAATAAATATACAGTCCTAACGAATGGGAACTAAAAATAAAGCTGCATTTTCTATTTTCTTTTCTAGATAATTTTAATTAAATGCAAGGAAAAATAGTTAAATTTAAATTGAAAGAAAGTGGTCTTTAGTCGAGTGGTAGGTGATAAGTCTACTAAAAATAGACGTATTTGTATATCTAGAAATTGAGTCTCACTTATACATGATGCAGAAAAAAAAGCTTCAATGATTTTGTTAGACATAGGGCATTAATTATGAATGCGACATTACTGACACTCAAAATTTTCCACTACAACGCACGTCTTCATATATTTAATTTTTTTTTCCTTTTTTTGCATCGTTGAGATCAATATTACATTAATATATATTCGAGATAGCAAATTTTTTTCTATTCTTAAACATATTTGGAAAATCATATAAAATATTGTAAGTACAATCAGCTAATTACATATACAATGCAGTGACTCATTGACTAATTAATTTTACATTGAATAATGATAAATTGTTCAATAGGATATCAGACCTGAGATTTTGACTTTATAGGCCCAATAAAATATCTGAATAGCCCATTAATAAACTTAAGTTACGAGCAAAAGTTGTCCGGCGTGGAAACTCGGACCTCACATAGTGCCACGTTACTGATAAAAAGTGGTAAAATACAAAACTCTTTATACTCAACGGATCTGAATGAATCCTGATTTTCTTCTATTCAAAATAATATCTTTGATTTCAACGAATGCTTCGACCTTTGCGTAGGTTTGAATTTCCATGCCATCTCGTCTTCTGGCATTCCCAAAAACAGTTTTGCTGTGGAACTGAGAGATTTTTGATTTTTTAAAGTAATGGCGATTAGGTTGACTCACACTGTAATTCCAGTGAGCGTGAAACTTGGAACTCCGGCGAGATTATCAGCTCGGAGCTCGTTACCATTTAGCGTTGGAGATTGGCGTGGTGTTTCTATATTTTCTGGTGCTAAGTCGTTGGTTTCTTCCGTCAAGGTGAGACAGAGAGCAGAGAGAAGTGAGGATCAAGTTCCAACTGAAGAGTCTATGGACGACGATTCTACTGATCAGCTCGTAAGTCATGTGAAGATATATGATTAGTTTGTGCCCTACTTCACTTGTTCGTAATTATTATTAGTTTGTGCCTAAAATCATGTAAGATATATGATGGGATTACTCTTCTTCATTTTTTAGGTTGATGAAGAATTTGTGCATATTGAAGAGCGTGATTTTTCCGGCACTGCTTCTGTTCCAGTGTATGTTATGCTACCAGTAAGTCTTTTCCTTGCTTGCTTCTGTAATTTTTTTTTGTGGGCTAAAGATGTGTGTTTTGATTGATTTCGCTGTTGAATGATAGTTGGGAGTGATTGATATGAACTCGGAAGTGGTGGAACCGGAAGAGCTTTTGGAACAGCTGAGAACCTTGAAGTCGGTTAATGTTGATGGTGTTATGGTTGACTGCTGGTGGGGAATTGTGGAGGCTCACACTCCACAGGTCTATAACTGGAGTGGTTACAAGAAACTTTTTGAGATGATACGTGAGCTCGGACTTAAGATACAGGTATTGATCATTCATTCAATTAATTGAATATTTTCTCATGTATCTCCTTTTCTGTTTATGGTAGATTGCACAGAAGCATCGAGTTATCATTTTGTGTTATAGGTTTTCGCATATACTGATGTATAGCACACTCCTTTGTTTAATAGAAGCTGAGTGAGCTTACTTTATAATTCCAGTTTGGTGAAATGGGACTTGAGGTAACTGTTTCGAATATGTTTTGACTTGTATTGACTTCAGGTTGTTATGTCGTTTCACGAATGTGGAGGCAATGTTGGAGATGATGTGCATATACAACTCCCTAAGTGGGTGAGAGAAATTGGTCAGAGCAATCCAGACATATACTTTACTGACAGGGAAGGCATGCGTAACTCTGAATGCCTTACTTGGGGAATTGACAAGCAACGGGTTTTAAGAAAACGGACTGCTCTGGAGGTACGTCTTTCTTACTCTATGCTCGAAGAATCTTAAGCAAATGATTATAACTAAAAATTTTAGTTCAGTGAGAAATAGTATTTAATTTAGAAGACTATATAGAGTAACTTTCCTCCTACATTTCTAGGTTTACTTTGACTACATGCGAAGCTTTCGGGTTGAATTTGATGAATTCTTTGAGGATAAAATCATTACGGAAATTGAAGTTGGATTAGGTGCATGTGGGGAGCTAAGGTATCCTTCTTACCCTGCACAACATGGGTGGAAGTATCCAGGCATTGGTGAATTCCAGGTACTCTGTTTGATGGATCATAAGCATATACGAAATTACATTCTATCTTCCTTTTGCTACTTGGATCAATACTTTATTAGTGTACTTACCGATTTGTCATCTTGGTTGTGGTGTCGCCTGTGTGAGCAGTGTTATGATAAGTATTTGATGAAGAGCTTAAAGGAGGCTGCAGAAGTTAGAGGCCACAGCTTTTGGGGCAAAGGACCTGATAACACAGAGTCTTATAATTCAACACCACATGGAACTGGATTCTTTCGGGATGGAGGCGACTACGACAGCTACTATGGTAGATTTTTTCTTAATTGGTACTCAAGAGTTCTTATTGACCATGGTGATCGTGTTCTTGCTATGGCAAATTTGGCTTTTGAAGGAAATTGCATCGCTGCAAAGGTAAACAAAGATTTCTTGGTGAGGCAAGTATAAGTTTATCACCATATATTTATTGCTTGAGTTAAGAGAACCGTTTTGTCTTTTCATTTCTGGAAATCAGCTCTCAGGTATACACTGGTGGTATAAAACAGCTAGTCATGCTGCTGAACTCACTGCTGGCTTTTACAACTCTTCAAACCGTGATGGTTATGGTCCTATAGCTGCAATGCTGAAGAAGCATAACGCTGCTCTCAACTTCACATGTGTGGAGTTGCGAACACTTGATCAACATGAGGATTTTCCAGAGGCACTGGCGGATCCAGAAGGTCTAGTTTGGCAGGTAAAAACTACAACTTACAGAAGTGATCGGGCTTTAACTGATCTATACCAAAATCTTAAACTTTCCAGTTTTGCTTTCATTTTAAATTTCTTCAGGTGCTGAATGCTGCCTGGGATGCTAATATACCTGTTGCTAGTGAGAATGCTCTTCCTTGTTATGACAGAGAAGGCTACAACAAGATACTTGAAAACGCAAAGCCTCTTAATGATCCTGATGGTCGCCACTTATCTTGTTTTACTTACCTGAGGCTTAACTCAACTCTGACGGAGTCTCAAAACTTCATAGAGTTCGAGAGATTTGTCAAACGAATGCATGGTATAGCTTTTGTTTCATGTTCTCCTAGTGGAATTTAGTGTCTCCTCAAGGTTCTATAACCTGGTGTAACTTTCACTTGCAGGGGACGCAGTTCCAGATCTTGGTTTAGCTCCAAGGACAAAAGAGATCGAAGCCGAATGAATTTACATAGCCAGTCACGCTACACAACAACACTGGATCAAGTCAAAATCCAAGACAGTAATTGTAAAATGAATAGTGTATATTTAAACATGTGTTATATGTCCACTGGAATTTCAGAAGAAATTGCTAGCAACAGTACAGGCTATGATACAAAAGAGCTGGAACAATTTAACATCACCAATTCAATAAACGTCACAATAATGAATTTTCGTCTACTTTGCTTCTCTTATTCTATATCCTAGATTCTACATGTACACCTATATAACAAGATTCTGCAGATTCCTTTTACTTTAGCGTCGTATGTCCATCGTCCTCATCTACAGGAAAATGGTGATCTATAAATTTATTCCATTTTTTCCTCATTCCTTTGAAAGACCATGGGGACGAGGATTCTTCCTTGCCTGATCCTGCAGAGCTTTCTCCTTCTCCTGGATCTTGGAATGTTCCATAAGACGGTGATGGAGAAATGGGGATGTTCAGAGAAGCCGCCTTCAATATAGCCGCTTTGTATTCTTCATCATGATCCTCAACAATCGATTTCTGGTGCACAATTTTCTGCTCCACCGGAATCTGCATAACTTGGTCATCTTCCAGCATTAACTGATAAAGTTAACCAAACCAGAAAGTAGTTTGTTAAACTCACAATCTCCGAAGCTGAGGCAGTCCCAAAAGGCAAAACACATTTCAAGGTACTCACATTGAAAGCTCTCTGCGATTCCCTTTCAATCCAAATGATGGCATGATCTGCTGTTGCATTACAGGAGAGAACAATCTGCTCGAATCTCCCATCAACTGGGACAGCTGTTCTCACAACAGGTGGATGTCTTCCTAATCTGCACAAAGGTCATGGTTTTCAATTTAAATCCCATCTTCGAGATGCAGAAAAACTTAAAAGCACATGAGCATACATCAAGTATAAATACCTCAAGGGCTTGCGCACTATGATGTGATATAACCTGCCAGGAGCATATAGACGCCTGGTATCTTTGAGCTTTTTCTCCTCGAACGTGAAGGTATCTTTCAAACATGTGAAGCACAACACACATGGCAAGCTGATGATTTAGGGTGTAAACAAGAACATAAGTATTTTCTTTTCATGTTTTAAACTTAGGCTAATATTTTGATATTTAGTTTTGAAATTCAAATGATTTCCTTACCAGATAATTGACTTAAAGACATCCTCGAGAGCTGTGGTAGTACGAGGTAAAAAATCATCCTATGCTATTCAAAATGGATCAGAAAAGGCACCTAAACAAGTCAATGGAGGCCAATTTATACAATCATCTTACCTGTAGAACGACAGAGTTTATGACATCTGCATATGTCACTGCTAGATGGAGAGACATACATCTCGGAGGAGCAATAGCGAAACATCTTATTCTCTTTCTCTCTATGTTCCCCAACTTAGCCCGGTTCTGAACTACGTATAAGACAAGCAAAGACACAACTCCTGCACCTAATGAATGCCCAACAAACGTCAAGGAATAGCTTGGGTTTGCCTCGAGTAATTCCCTTAAAACCTCATGCTCCTGCTCAAAAACCCACATGGCCGCTTTTAACAACCCGTTGTGTACATAACCTCCATCAAACTTGGTTTGCCCAAGTTTGTTATCAAGGAGAACAGCGTAATCACACTCCTTAGCCAAGTTCAACCCTCTAATGGCCAAAACTACAGCGCTATTTTCGTGATCCAAGTAGATCATGTAAGGCGTCACACGTCCTTCAGTTTGGTCATAGTCTTTCTTCAGAATAACTTGATATGGGTTAATCCCATAACCATCACGTGGTGCCCACACAGGATTGTGGAGATCCTCCTCATAGACAGCTAAGATCAAGCGGCAAAGTCTAGGGATTGGCTCAAACTCATCTGAAGTAGCTAATCCCCAGTTCTCGCTCTCGTGACCTGCTGTGTACAGACATTTCTTCCACAACCAATGGGCACAACCCAAGCAATATACACATTCAAGTACAGGAACACAACACAGTATTGACATGTGTACCTATGAAGCAAGCTAGCATCCTAAGTTAGAGATCCAGATGAATTGGAGAATTTTCTGGAAATGGGATCGGGATTTTGCACCAGAACCCACTGACAAGAGACTAGTCAGTGTGGATCAAGGAGTTCTAAGAACAAAGACAGAATCATAAGCTGGTCGGATCAGGCTGAAAGTCCACGACTTTTGTCCGAAACCATCATGAACAACTGAAAATAAAACAAAGTCACAGAGAAGAATCTCGATGTCAAGTGACTTCAATCCAATCCAAGTCTTTTGGTGCTAAAGAAGACACATCAATGTAATTAGGAAAGGAACTGGAGGGAGAAGACAAGTAACAATTGTTATCTACGAAAAAAGTCAAGTCAAAACTAGTTCCAGAGAGTCATGAGAATCATCTACGTACCATAGATGCTTGGAAGATTCCATTAGCATCCTCTTGAACATCGGAGAATTTGGAATTAAGAAAGAAGACGTGCAATTTCGTCTTTGGAAGGTGACTGGTTGGGTCTAATCTGGCCCATATTAAGAATTAATGTTTAGTTGGGCTTTAAGGAATAGGCCCATTACATTCAGAATCAGAATCTACCATACACAGAAGTGCACAAGATTATTTACCTGCTTACACTAAAGTTGAACGTTTGACTTCAGCAGCCATTTTATTCAACGCTTAAACGACTCCATCATGAACACTGAATCAGGTATTCCGAAATTTTGTTTTTTTTTCTGATCGCCGAAAAAGGAACTGATGTTCGACTGAGAATTTGCTTTGGTTTTCAGTTGTCGAGTTCCTTGGGAATGTGCCCTTGTTGAAGCGGTTACCTACTTCGTCTCTGAAGAAAATCGCCGAAGTCGTTGTCTTCAAGCGTTATGGTCAGTGTGATCTCCAAGATTCTGGGATTTTGATTTTTTTTTTCCATTGAAATTTCAATTTGATTGGTATTACCGTTATGTTTTTGTTATTCTGTATTCAATCTGTGCTCTGGAATTGTAAGCACGCTACATTAGAGACGGGAATTATGTTCTATTTTCCCGCAATGTGATCGCCTTTGGCTATATTCTCCGCAGACAAAGGTGACTATCTGGTTCGTGAAGATGAGGATGTGGATGGAGTTTACTTTGTCTTGGAAGGAGAGGTGCGTGTGAAGTTTTACTTTTGTGATATAGAATAGTCACAGGCTATTGCAAACGGGTTCTTTAATTACATGTGTTTTTTGTTTGCAGGCTCAGGTTCTGGGATCAGCCAGCGAGGAAAACTGTCCGGAGTACCTCTTGAAACAATTTGATTTCTTTGGTGCTGGTGAGAATATGATTCTTTCGATACTGACCATTATTCAATTTCAGTTGTTTAAACTTTTTGTCAATTGAAATTGTCGAATTAGCTTTCGTTTGATCCTACGCAGGTATTTTTGGGGATGTATACTCAGCAGATGTCATTGCTGTGTCAAAGGTATTTGCTGAAAATGATACCTTCTTTGCTTAGACGGCGTTGATCTCATGAGTATTGTACTGAGTTCTGTTTTTTTTTCCTGTTCTTGCAGCTTACCTGTTTACTCTTGATGTCTGATCATTGTGCTTTGCTTGAGACAAAGTCAGTCTGTCATCCAGATAAGGAACCTGAGACACACTGTCCTGTTAAAGACATATTATATCTTGAACAATTAGATGTATGAATCTACCCAAACTTCCCTTCAATTTATTCAGTTTTTTCCCTTATGCTCAGAATTCTAGCCATTCAATTTTATCATTCTGTGGAATCGTAACTATAGCATTGTTTTGATCACATTACTACAAATTTATCCCTAGCCCCTCTTTCTCTTGGTTCTTGTAGTTGAATGTATTCCGAGGGATCACTCTACCCAATGCTCCAACCTTCGGAAAAGTTTTTGGAGGACAGTTAGTTGGACAGGTATGAAATTTTCTCACTGAAGGCTACATAACGTATGTTCTAACCCTGCTAATGTGATTCATTTGCATATCTAGCTTGTTTTTGTATTATTTTTATCAATCCATGGAAATAACTAGTAATCACTGTGACACAGTTGCATACACTTCGCAGGCACTTGTTGCAGCAACGAAAACTGTTGGATATATGGAGATAGTCCATAATTTACATTCCTATTTCCTTCATGTTGGAGATTTAAATAGTAAGGACATGACTTCAATGTGATTTTGCAAGCAAGCGACTGCTTTACCGCCTTACTGAAACCATGCTTGTTGTTTTCTCTGAATTTTTCTGTACCTCAAGCGTCTGTTACAATTTTCATATTATTATAGTTTGTAACGCTTGCAGTTCCCATCATATATGCAGTTGATCGCTTACGTGATGGCAACAACTTTGCCACCCGAAGAGTAGATGCAAGACAGAATGGAAAACCCATATTATCTTGTTTGCATCATTTCAGGTTATATTCCTAAAAAAATTCAGAATTGAATCTCTGTGCTTCTCTTACACAACAGTGAAAAACACCTTGGAACTTCTTTTTTTCCTTGGTTTTTCAGAGCGAGCAACGAGGTTTTATTCACCAAGAGTCGACCATGCCTCATATGCCATCTCCTGAAACGGTAAATCATTTCTCCTACTTTGAGGTTTATAGTGAATTGTAATGATTTCATTTCATCCCTATCTATTGCAGCTTCTGCCAAGGAAGGAGATATATGAACGTCATATGACTGACCCTCTGCTGCCTATGTAAGTCGAAGTTCTGTGCAAGGCCAATTATTCCAAGTGCTCAGAGTGATACGATTTTCTATTGTTTCTTCATTTCAGGGATTATCGAAAACAAAGTTGCAACTCAAATTAATGCTCCACGGCCTATAAATATTCGCTTCTGTGAGCCAAATTATTCCACAGAACAGACAAAGTCTTCTCCAAGGTTATATAGCTGTCTAAATTCTGCATAGATCAATTTTATTGTTTACTATTGTTGTTTAATATAGCAACTAATACTATAAATTTATGTGGTTCCATAAAAACTAACCACTCTTCTATCCTTTAAATCATATTGCAGGCTGAGATATTGGTTTAGAGCAAAGGAAAATCTTTCGGATGATCAAGCTTTGCACAGGTGAACAACTCTACTTCAGTGGTATTAAACTGAAGACCCTTTAAAAAACTTATTCGTATGATCTAGATGATATGAATTGTAGTGCTCACCTTTGAACATTTTAAGCAGTTTACCTATTAGTATAGTTGAAGCGTATTTTAGTGTAAAGTCAGATCATCTTAACATTGCCAACTAGGGGTTTGTCTGGACATAGATCTCTTGCGGTCTTACTGATTGTCTTGTGCATGCCATTGTTATACAGATGTGTGGTTGCATATGCTTCAGATTTGATATTTTTGCCTGTGTTAGTTTAAACCCTCACCGCAGAAAGGGCATGAGTGTAGCTGCTCTCAGCCTGGACCACACGTAAGCTTTTTCTTTTCTTTTGGCGAAGTGTATCTTTGTATGATTCCTTATAACATATGTATGAACCACGTAATTCAAATATACACGCAGGCACACAAATAATTACATATGTTGTCTATCATCTATGCAGTGTAAATACAACTAGAATGTAGACTTTACCATCTCCGAAAAGAATCCCTCAAGTAATTGTTTTTGACTCTTCTTATTTCCCTTTCCAGGATGTGGTAAGAAAAACTCATGTGTGTTCTTGTTATTTTCTTACTGAAGAATACGAGAAGTCTTTCATAAAAGTTATTAATAAGAGAAATCAGAACGTTTGTTTTACTAAACTGAACTCGAATTGCCTAAAAACACTAAGGCCAAATCTATAAGCTGATATTCTTTTTCGTCTAATGTTAAGATTCTATAAGCTGATATTCGTTAGCTTATAGATCTACCACTTATGAATTTATTTCTCTATTTACAAACGATAACTGTGAACAAGACAGATATATTTACGACAGTTCCCTTATGCAGATGGTGAGTCCTTCTGCGTCCGAAAGCCGCGGTTTTGCCACTGGGGAAATGTTCAACAGAGAGGGAGAGGTACGTTGCTGCATTGCATCCTTTAAGCATTAAATATGATATCAATATAGCTGATAATCTCTGTGTGGAGCTGGTGGTATCATTGACGCAAGAAGCTTTGCTAAAAGAAGCTGTGACTATTAAGCCCACCTTCGGGGCCAAGCTCTGAAATCATGGCCATGGGACTGAGACTGATACTGATCAAGTTTCTGCATTTGTTAGTTGTTACATACATCTCAACTTCAGATTCTTGTACATTTTGCATATGGTTTCAAATAAATTTACATATCTATATTTGTTCTAAACTTTGATGTTTCAACAATCATGAATTCAAAATAATACATAATTACTAAAATAATCTTATCAAATTCTAAAATATCATTTTACCGTTTTTTATGTGTAACCAAAAACATAAAAAAAAAAAATCATTAATGAAAAATACCACGAGGAGCACGACTAAGTATATCAAACGAAGTACCACGTCAGCGCAAACTCCACCCTACTATTATCTAACTCCTCCAAGCACTGTCAAAGAACTACCGTACTAACTTTTGGGTTTTTAGGAAGTCGTAATGCTGGGGACAAAGTGTATGAGGTGTGATGACAAAAGTTTCAGTTTGGTAGAGTTGATAGAGTTTAGTAGACGTTGGACCATTTGTAGTAGATTTTGGAGGAGTTAGTAACGACAGTGTAACAGACTTTAGTAGATTTTGTACTCATGTGTGACAGATTTTGGCAGAGTCATCTCTCATAGCTTGGCAGAGTTAGTAACGACTGTTTGGCAGAGTTTGATATATTTTCTACACTGTGTGACAGATTTTGGCAGAGTTATATTTGATAGTGTGGTAGAGTTAGTTACGACAATGTGGCAGATTTTAGTAGATTTTATATCCATAGAAGTGCTAAACTCTGCCATGCATCATCTACACTCCACAAAACTCTGTCATCCATCATTTACACTCAACCAAACTCTGCCATGCATCATTTACACTCCACAAAACTATACATCTTTTAAACTCTACCAAACTCTATTAAGGCAGTTCTAAATTATGCTAAGCTATTTCTAAGATTTACCATGATGTAGATAAACTTTAACTCAACTTAACTATACAAAACTATAGGAAAACTCTACCAAATAAATCTACACATTCGAGACAAACTCTGCCAAGCTCTAAACAAACACTGTCTAACTCTACCGAGCTATACCAAACTATAGGAAAACTTTTCCAAACTTTGTCAAGCTATAAACATACTATACCTAACTTTATCAAGCTAAAGTAAGCATTATAGGCAAATCCTGCCAAACTATCAACTAACTCAACCGAAGAACCTCAAAATTTGAGACAAACTATACATAAACAACCTAATAATTTGAAACAAACCCAGAAAATTCATTTCTAAACCCTATGAAAAAATATAAACAATATCAATATGTTAGAAATCGAGTTCGATTTCGTGAAACTCCTAAGTTTTCGAGTTCATTTTTGTGAAAACCCTAAGTTTTCGAGTTCGAAATTGATTTTTTATATATCAGGTTTCAATTTTGAAACATAAAGAGAGAGAAAGAGAAAGAGAGAGAAAAATAAGATTTTGTTCATGAGATGAGAAAGAAAAGAAGAAATGGAATAAGAAAATGGAGAAGAAGAGAATGAAGAAGAAGATGACGTGGAAGAAAAAAAATGAGAATTTTTTTTGTAATGACAAAAGTGTAATATAAAACACAACCCTTTTTTGTGATATTTCTCTTAAGTATTTGAATAATTAAACAGAAAATGTGGAGTATTTAAGTCATTCTTTCTTATTTTAAATCTGATTCATTTTTTTGGGTAATAAATTAATTTCGATTTTTTTTTGGATTATTTTTTACAGAAAATTTATTCAAAAAAAAAACTATTTTGGTCCACCAAATAAGTTGAGAGCAGACGACGTCGTTTTCAGAGCATCATCATATAGTATTCCTAGACGACACCGTTGTCCTTTTCAAAGACGCTCTGAATTTTGAGAAGGGAAAAAGAAGAAACCTACTGAGCGAGCAACTAGAGCTATCGGAGAAGCAACCACCAATCTCATCCATGGCTCTAGATCCCGAACTTGAGGACCTCGATCTGGAGAAATTGGAGTCAGATGTTAGGCAGATGGCCAAGAAGATTTCCGAGTATAGGCAAACCCTACCAAATCATCTCAGGCACACTCTCGATTCTGTGCTTTCAGGGTCGGATTCTCTGTTGCCTTCATGCCTCACTATCGCAGGCAAGTTCCTTCTTTTCCCTGCTTCACTATATCCTTTCCTTTCTTCGTTTGGTTTCTGCGAGATATTTAAGGCCTCTCCTTGAAAATCGCTTTCTTTTGGGGTTTAAGATAAAATCTTTTCGTACTATATTGGCACTTTGATTCATGTTTAAGCTGATTAGAGGCCTTTACATTCTGTTCAAGTTATGCTTGCTCATGTATCATCAGTTGGAGAAATGGTTTATGTAAGGAAACGTATTTCTTGGTGTTCTAAATGGACAAATTTTAGCAGAGCCAAGTGTAAGAGTAATGGCTTCTGTCTAAGAAACTGATTATGAATCAATCAATTACTCATTGTGTGTTTTAGCAAAAAATTTACTCATTGTGTGTATGTAGTTTCTTTCAGCTAAAAGCTAAAGTTTTTTTGTCGTCTGCTATGTTCCCACCGTAGTTCATAAGAGACTTTGATTTGAGAAAGGTTGATAGTTCATAAGAGGCTTTGTTTTGAGAAAGGTTGATAGTTCATAAGAGACTTCGTTTTGAGAAAGGTTCGTAGTATTGTAGATAAACACAAGAGCCTGCTGTGAACCTTGTCTTCTTCCTCCTTTATCAGTATGCATATCATTAAATCTGTGGTCTTTCTTTTGCTATGCAGAAACACAAGTACCTCTTGTATTGGGAACTGAAGAGCAAGTCTGTGGGGAGAAGATAATTCAGCTTAAGGAAAGAATATCGAGGAATGCTGTGAATATACCTAAAGTTGTAAAGAGAGTGCGAGAGTGTATAGAGAATATGGACAAGCTTGATTCTTTAGATGTAACCATTCACCCAGCTTTCAGAAGAAGAAGAATTAACTGATCGATTTATCAATTTCTCCTTCAGGTTTAGGCTTTCCATAAGAGAGTTAGGTGCTGAGATTTTGTTAATATGTAATTCTAGGTTAACTTGGCATGTACATTGGTGAGTGGGTTTGGTTGAAAAGAACATCTAAGATTAAGACCAGTTGTTGAACAAAAAGGTTACATGTTTGTTGATCACAAAAGTAGATCTAAATCTGTAGCTTCATGCTTATTTTGCAGTGTCAGATTGGTCATCTTTCCTAGATTGCTCTCCCTTTGGTGGAAAAAAGAAATCCTTCACAGAATCTTGGGCTGCAAATATCTTCCTTTTGATCTGCAGATACACAAAAATACCTTCTTTAAGTAAGAGCATCTCAAGACTCATTCTGAATGATTCACAAGCAAGTGTTTCCACATTCAGATCACCAAAATCCTAAGAATCACAACCCGATTCGATGACCTAGTGATTTCAATTTGACAAAAGCCAATCAGCTAAGAAGGTCAAAATTATCAAGGGAAAAAAGGATTTTTTTTTCCATCCAGATTCTTCATTGATACAAAAGTCAATTCACAGAGGTGAGACTAAAAGTTTAAGGAAGATATCGAAAACTGACGGGATCAAGGACGTTGGGTTCAGGACCGTAATCGCCAGTTAAGAGAAAGTAAGAAGCAACAGCAGTCGCCACCATCGTCGTTCTTCTCACGATCTTATCGGTTTGAGGATTCATCTCTCGTTTCGTCTGAGCAAGAAGTAGCTGCAAGAGAACAACTATTTATGCCTATTGACTATGATGTCTGTATTGAAGACGAAGAAGATGACAGTTTCCCTGGTGCCGTTTTTATGTTCTACACAGAGACTACACTACATGTTTTCTCCATAGTTTATTCCTTGAGCGTTCCTGATGAACATAAACGACACACAGTGCCATTAGAAATGACCATAAAGAGTTTATGGGCCATTAGACATTTTTGGGCCTTATTACGTTTCTGAGACCCATTATGTTCCTTTCCCCTTTTTATATGATTTAATCTATTTATGATAGAAGAACGACTACCACGCGCACAAATCGCGCGTTGAGCGCGTGTTCTAATATAACCCACATTTCTGGCCTTTTTTGACAAAATATAAAATTTAGAGAACCTGGGGCGCGTGAGCGTTTCATTTAGTTTGTGCTATTTTGCTAAATATTTAAATGTTAGCCAAAAGAAATCACATTTATAGTTTTGTACTTTTAAATTTTATATAACTTATTTTTGGTAAATTTGATTAGACCCTAATGGACTACACTAAAATTAACGTATAAAAATTATTAATTTATCGATATATTAATTGAAGCAAAAACCTATTATGAATATTTGTATAGTTTGGTTTTTAACATTTGTGTACACTAGGTTAACTCTTTTGTATATAAGGCTCCGCCTTCGTTGTTAATATAGAAAAAAATCATTTTATCCAAATCTTGATTTTTTGACAGTACATATTTATAAATTTGTGGATTATAGCCTTCATCATCAGATATTTTACTCAATTTTATGCTAAGTTTTGGTCATTTAAATTGTTTTAATATAGTCCTTTTTAATTGTTGATTGAACATAGAAGTAGCTCAAAACGGCTTAACGACATGAACGGACGTTGTGGCCTGGGTAGTGACATCGACTGCACCTATGAACTCTATTTCCGCATAAGGATTCTGCAAATTCGATGCAACACATATTATTTATCGACTTAATTACATATATGTGAAATAAATAAGTATGTGAGTAAATTAAAGACATTACTTACAATCTTGTAGATGATTGGATAAGGACAAGTGATGCAGTTATGTCCAATCTCTTTACACATTGAACATATTTGATCCTTCTCTTCTTCAGCTGTTTCTCTGTTGATCCACATTTCGTTCTTCATGTAATCATTTGAGTCGCAGATCATATGATAATAGTTAGTATCAACTTAAGTTGGATACTTGAATGTAACAGTCAAAAGGGTTTTGAATGATCAAATAACAAGAATCCAACTTAATCTTAATTAACAAAATCCAAAATCCAAAATGTTGCAGATCTCACAATGTACTCATGCATCTTAGCATACATATATCCCCTTTCTTGCAAACCGCCAAATGATCAGCGATTCTCACAAAATGCCACACAACAACATAGTCTCCATTCTTCTCGTCTACCCATAAATGACCTCTCACATCTTCAACAGTAACAACTCGTAATAAGGACGTTTCAATTACAATATCCTTGAATTTCTTGTCTCCTAAGTGTTCAATCGTATAAAATTCACCCTTCATTGATTCTAGACGTGGAAGACTGATTTTCTCATCGCTAAACACATCAACAATATAGAGATTGGCTAGGGAATCTATCACGAGGAACCACTTACCAGAGCTTCCAAGGAATCGGTAACCTGAAAAGTCACCCTTGGTCTCGTAAACCTGATCTTCTTTTGGGTTGTACGGACGACAATCATTCTCTTCGAGCGATAGCATCAGCAATGGAGATCCTCTTTGTGGCTGAATAATCAAAGTCGAACGCAGGGCCTTAGCAGAGTGCGGATCCGGACAACACGAGGGTCGTTTGAGCGTAGATATCTCCATTGTCACGACGAGATAATCTCAACGTCAAATTATGGGAAAGAAAGATTTGATTTGATAGACTAATATGTATGAGAAACGACGACGTATAAGGAGGTCCTTCTATAATGTTCTTTTGTCGCAGACGCTATCATTAGAAAAAGAAACCCTAATTTTGGCTTTTTATTATCTAAAGACATATGCACTTTAATCTAGCGTTACAAACCTGGCTACGACCAGATCCAGATCATTTTGAACGCCTCTCTAAATCTGAGCAATTGAATGAGTTTGTCTACGTTTTGACAATGGAGATATCTACACTCAAAAGACCCTCGAGTTGTCCGGATCCGCATTGTTCTAAAGCCATGCGTTCCACTTTGATTACGCAGCCAAAAAGTGGACCTCCATTTCTGATGTTATCTCTCGAAGAGAATGATTGTCGTCTGTACAACCCAAAAGAAGATCTGGTTTATGAGACAAAGAGTGACTTTTCGGGTTATCGATTCCTTGGAAGCTCAGGTAAGTGGTTCCTCGTGATAGATTCCCTAGCCAATCTCCATATTGTTGATGTGTTTAACAGTGAGAAAATCAGTCTTCCACCTCTAGAGTCAATGAAGGGTAAATTTCATGAGATTAAACGAGTAGAGAATAATAATTTCAAGGATATTATAATTGGTCATCCGTGGTTTCCTCATGAAGATCGTACTATTGAAGATTTGAGAGGTCATTTATGGGTAGACGAGAAGAATGAAGACTATGTTGTTGTGTGGCATTTTGTGAGAAACTATCATTATATAGGGTTTTGCAAGAGAGGGGATGATCATTACCATGAGATTCCAACATTTAAAAATGTTCATCCCTCGGTACAAAACCAAATAGATGTATCTCTCAAAGGTTACACTCTTTGCATGCTTTCGAAACGATACTATATTCGAATCCTAGATTTGTCTGGACAAGATGGTTATAAGGATGTGCCTGCGAACATTAGGTTTGGAATGCCAGATCCATTTAGGGCTTTGGTTGAACTCGAAAAATGGAAAGGATATAAAAAGCTCTCATCTCATCATAGAATAGCTATTACAACATCAGGAGATATTTTGCTGGTTCATAAGAGAATATATGAGTCAACTGTTGATAGGTATTTGATTTTCGACATGTCCAAGAGGGATCCTAGACATCCTGCTCTGGTAGATTCTCTAGGTGATGAGGCTTTGTTTATGGATTTGGGTTTCACTGTGCATGCTGATCATACACTTGGTATTGAGCTCAATTCCATCTATTTCACTCGTGACCGTTTACGTCCCAGGGATGGTTCATGTCTCGACATTTGTGTGTACAATCTTGCAACAAAGACAACCAAATGCTTCTCCGGTCTCACTAACTTAAACCTCAAGGATGCTCAAGGGTTTCTTCCAACTTGATTTGTTTCCTTATTATATATTTTGGTGGTCGCTAGAGACTTTTTGCTTCATTTGCTCCATTAATTAGATTCTGCTTTATTATCATTTTTTTCTTTTGATATATATAATTTTATGACACTGTCAAAAGTGTTTGAATATTTAAGAAAGACTTATAGATGTTCCAAATTTCAAGTCATTACTTTGAATTAAACATTCATATATACACTCGAAGCATTAGAGGCATTTCCAAATGACATTCTACCCAAATCTTATTCCAAACTATGTATTTGGAGTAAAACCATCTCCAATAGAATGATCCCTTTTTTCTACTTCTAGAGGCAATTAGTGTGTTATCATTTTGTAACTAAACAAAATTATATGATTAAATTTTATACTAAGATATAGTTACTAAATTTATAAAAATAAAAGAAAATGCAACAATAATAAAGGAGATGGCAAAAAAAATTATAATAGACAATATAAGGATATATTTGCTTAAATAAATAATAAACAAAAATTAGATAACTGTCACTAAAATTTTTAAACAATCCCAAATAAGCTAGATTTAATATTTATTTGCTTGATATATACAAATGAAAGACAAATAAAAATGCATAAGTCAATTTTACGTGGTGTAATGAATTTTTTTTTGTAAGAAAAAATTTAGTATCCATTATTTGTTTAGAAATAATATTAATGGATGTGATATATAGATTTAAATAATTATATACATGATATACTAGAAATAGACAAATAGGTAAACAAAATTATTCTTACATAAAAGCGTTCTATATGATAAAAACTACATTTTTAAATTGTGATTGTATACATTAATGTGCTTTCACAAATTGTGACAATCAAATTCTTAAATTGAACAAAAAGTTAAATTTAATCATATTTTTAAAAATTCGTGCAAAAGTTGTACAAAATGTTGGTTATTTTGCGGAGGTCATCTTATGTCAATTGGACCGTCTTGTGAGAAATATTTTGTTAGCCCGCTTGTCTCATAAGCGGAATCACAACCGCTTATCCCTATGGTTTACTAACCATTATGTCTATCTAATCTAATTTGGTAGTTTCAATATATAGGTCTTTTTATCTTTTTTTGAGACCTTAGAACCTGTTTTGGAAAACTATTATAACTTTTTGTAATTAAACTTTTTTTTTTTGTAATAAATTTACAGCTTAGCAAAAAAAATGTTGGTTAATCTAAGCAAATAGAGAACGGATCGAAAGATGACTGAATACAACAATGTGGACACCACAAATTGTATCTTGGTAAATCCACACAACCTTAAAGGATTTGCAATCCATATTGGTTAAAACAGTTTGAAATTTTGATTAATTATTTAAAGATACTTACAAAGGAAAGAAAAACCACTTGAAAAGAAATTAATAATTTCTAATAAAAGTTGTGACTGTATTAGCTAGATGTATTTCCACATATTGTGACAATTGAATTCATAAACGGAACAACAACACAAAATTTAATTATACTTTTAACACTAATATACAGTTTTATCAAACCATTCGAAAAGATTTAAATGACTCAATAACAACAAAAATTATCATTATGAGTTTAAACTAGTATCCTAGAATGTTGAACAGCTAGAAAGAGATAAACTCTATCGGATATAGTTTTTCAGTTATTATATTTCGACGACTGATAAAAGACAAATCTTTAACAACAAAAAAACTCAAAGTCTAACACCTTGACGGGTTTGCTTATGTAAATTCGTTCATGGGAAGTTGTTTGAGATGGCCTGAATCTTGAAAAATAGAGTTTGTTGTACTAACTCTCAATTGGTCTCTTTAAGTTTTGTGTATTTTTTGCCATGTCAATTCAAAATTATACAAAAATTTAAAGTCATCAATGGGTAAAGTGACAAGCTTCTCATTTATATATATGAAAAATTAAATATTTTTCACTACATATTTATTTCATGAGTAATTTGGATGTATATACAAATCTAAAATTAAGGATCTGCGGCATATCATATGTCATCCTATAAATCATAGCCACCTTTCCTTTTTTATATGACTATTTTACCCCTATATCATTCTTCTCATTTTCTTCCTTTCTCTTCTTTCTTTCTTAGAATTTCTTTCTTCTCTTCCTAATTCTCTCTAACGAAATAGTGAAATTGAAAATCAGTAATAATTAATGATTAGCTCCCGAGCAGGGGCCAGTTGCAGATGAGGTGATGCGATTACTGTAAGCTAATAATATTTAAAGCTCATTTGGAACATTGCTATATAGATTGCCTCTAGATTTGGGTTGATACGATATTGGGGCAATTTGATTAATTGATTGGTTTGTGTCTATACAGTTGGATATTGTTGACAACTTTTATGCCAAATTGTATTGGTTGATGAAATGCAGATCCTTTTACTATGAATTGGTGTTTGCTTATATGGTAATTGATGAGTCAATTTCTTTTTGGTTCAACCCGTGATTAAATTCTTGAATGCAAAATCAAGCTTGACCCCATCTGTGTGACGTTTCCTCAGCCTTTTGAAGTTTACCTTGATGATAGTTTTTTAACATGTGTTATCGTATTTTTATCAGATAATAAACAGGTAATAAATATATTAACATGTAATAGATGTTTTAACATATGTTTTAGCGGGTAATATGTGCGTTAACGGATATCATATGCATTAACACACAAAATATATGCTACTCAAATACATGTTACCAGATAATATATGTTAATCGGTGATAAATATGTTAGTTGTATAGTCTAGTAATATATATCTTATCGTATAATATCTATGTCAAGTATTTTGTTAGGTATTATGTGTTAATATATTTTTTACTAGATAATATACGCGCCGTTAACGCATACGTTACCGGGTAGGACAGTCTTGTAATTAATCATATGGCCACAATGTCAATCACTTAATTTTGAAAACTGAAGTGGTAGTTACCAGATTTCCAATCTACTTAATTCACTTTTATTTCATCTTTTAAGGTTTATTTAACCGAATAACAGTGACCAAACCGAATAACAACATAAAGATTAAAATCCTTAAATATATGTGAAATCTAATTTTCATCTTACTATAAACCATCAAAGTTACGCCAAACTATTGGTTAAATAGTACAATGATTATACAACACAAGATAAAACAAACATCACGAGTTACATTTTTATAAAAAAGCGAATGGTCAGTCTTCCTTGAAACTATTTTCGGAGGGACTCTTAAACGACAAACCAAGATCCCTACACAACTCTTCATCAGGCTGCAAGCTTCCAGGGATAGCACCAAAAGCTCTTCTTGAGGCTTCAAATCCAGACGCCAGGAAATGAATATACGCAGACATATCCTCCAAGTTTTTACCCACACTAATCGAAGACCACGCAAATACACTTCTCTTTGATATGCTCGAATCAGCTCTTGATAACCGGCTTAGATCAGAGGCTTTTATAAACCGTTGAGTTGCAGCTTCCCAAGATAGTTCATGCCTCTGTTGCTCTGTTGGTTGTGATGGTTGTTCCCTAAGAGCCTTGAGCGTGGCTCTTACAAAACCGTTTCCATCGACGTACATTCTGCAGTTGGGAAACTGTTTGAAGAACTCGTTCGATATGTGATTTGCACACACTACGGTTTTACCCATCGCCAAGGCTTCTGCTGTTGTTGTGCAGACAACATCTGTCGTGCTGGGGTTAAGAAATGCTTTATAGCTGAAAAAGAAGACAGAAAGTTTTAAACTATATAACTAGAACCCGATAGACTGCAAGGAAATCAATGTTGGGGGCATTTCTTATATATAGATAAGGGACATGAATCATAGCTGAGGCTGTTAAGAGAGAGACTTACTCATGAAATAGTGAGTCGGCATGATCCCGCCCTGGGTTAACATTAACAGTCAGGTCCAGTTTTTGGGCTGCTTCTTTGATAGCTTCAGAGTCCTCTCCATCTCCATATAAATCAACTTCTATCTCAGCAAGTTCCTTTTGGTGTTTCTCAAGTAGTTTAAGAAGCTCTTTGTACCCTTTGCTCCAGACCATTTTACCAATGTAGTATGCGCCTTTAGTGAAAGGTTGTTCATGGAGTTTTTGATGTTCTAGCTTTCTCAAACCAATCTCGAGAAATTTAGGATTCACACCGTGAACATTGCAGACTACAGAGTTAGGGTATTCTTGAGTCGCAGCAGATAATCTGATTACCTGCAGAAGCAACATCATTAGTACAAGTCCTAATTCACATGAAAATGCCTGGGCCATAACAGCGGTCACAGGCCAACACACTGTCTTGATCCTCAAATGAATTTTGGTCCCCGGATAATCATTACTTAGATACCAACATATTCACAGAACTAACAAAATCGTTCCATCATGTCTACTAGTGGCTGTAAAGAAGTTTACCTTGTGGCAGTAAATGCCAACAACCCAACCGTTTAAATACTTAAGGAGAAAAGCTTTGAGACGGCCTTGTTTTTCTCTCTTTACGTATTCCAAGTAGTTTGTGTGTACGATCCCTATGACGTAGTTGAACTTAGTTTTCCATTTTTTGCCATGATGAAACCATGTGAGATGCTCAGGCTCCTCAAGGACAGCAATATCTGCCTCAGCATCAGGAATAGCATCCGATATATCCCCAACAGGAAGAATACTTCTTTTGTCTATAGCAAACTGCAACACAATAAAATTTATATTGCTAACGAAGGTAGAGCACATTTACATTGTTTTCTCATCAAAAATAACAGTGAAAGATTCTCATCAAAGAGTAACGAGAAGGATATGCAGGTACAAGTAACACAGGACGTATATGCAGAGCCATGTAAATTACACAAAGACATGAAACTTAGACAAAGCGCATAAGCTAAAAGAAACAATGTCTTCGTGAATAGTTGGAGACTTGGCGCCAAAAAGGGATACTTATGAGCCGTATGTTAGAAAGATCACATTCCATACTAACCGAAAAGTATACATAAAAGTGAGAACAAGAAAGATAACTTACATAAGTTGAGAATTAAGATTTACAATGATCTGATGTTAAGGAAAAGCAAGAACGAAATGGAAAGAACTCAACTCTATTCATTCAAGTGAATAGAACTACTCTGTGAAACGAATTACTATGTGTTTGGTACCGAAAAGAAGATTCTTGAGAAAGGCAAAGATGAGCCATACCTTTCCTGGATAGAAGCGTATCTCAAAGCCTAAGGGAAACGAGACTCTTTCCTCAAGCCACTGACGGACATAAGCTTCATGCATTGATAGGGAACTAAAGGTGATGCTTTTTGGGTAGACAAGTTTTTGGTGCTTCAATGTCAACCACGGAATCACCAATGTAACTCGTCTTTCCCCATCTTTTGCAAGGTAGGCAGCACGAAACAGAGGATTAACGGCAGTTCCCGTCAGCCATGGAATACTAGCTGTGGTAAATATCGCAATGTGTTGCTGCTGCTGCTGCTGTTGTTTCGTCATATCATCACAAACTATACCACCTCTACTGCTGTAAAATCCGTACAACTCTAATGTCCTGTAAACAAAACTAATGAAACTAAATTATATTTCCAGTTTTGTGCCATAGGGAGTTTCAACAAGAACTTATCTTTTTCAAAGCTTCTACTAAAATGATCATCCAGTTGAGTAATTACCACACTAAAAAAATCCAATATAATTTTATCATTTGTTTGATCTGATTATCGTATCTGCCCAACAATGAGAATCTATTCAACTGCAAATTAAACAATTTTTGGCAGAGCCTACACGGTTCAAACGATTCATGAACACTCAAGATTTCCGATTACATCTAAAAAGTCTCAAAGATTACATCTAAAAAGCCTCAAAGATCAAATTACACAAGAGAAATGGAGACTCTATTCAAGTAAATTACATCGAATCGAACCAAAAAATGAAGACATACCTGAAGGATTCCAATCCAGAAAAAATTTATGGATAGACAGAATTTATAGAAGCTGAATCGCGTCGAGTTGGGGGCAAAAGCAATCGTAAAAAGGAAAGAGACGAAGCAATATTCTAGGGCTTGCGTGAGAAAAGAGAATATTCTTTGAAAGGTATTCGTCTCTTCGTTGGTTATTCAAGTCTTTGTTTAAACACAAGTTACAGGCTGGTCTCTTCTCTTGCTCATCTTCCAATCTCAACATTCTTTTTCCGCCAAGTCTAGAACGAACAAAGAAGACTACGGTGCCGTTTGTTTTAACATTTAAAACATCATCAAGTTTCACTCTTTGAATAAAAAACGGCGGGTCGGATGGCAACTATTGTCCAAACTGTGTGCCGTTTTCACATTAAAAAACCTCATTAATTCCAAAAATATATCAATTGTAGTTCATATGATTTTTCTCACAGATTTTTATCCATAAAAAGAAACAAAGAAAGGGAATTTCGATCTCATTGAATGTGAAAATGAGATTCAGACTCAAACAGTGTTGATCTAACACCATCTTTGAACGATGTTGGAGAGATCTCAAGTGTCTGAATCAGTTTAGTTATGTCCATGGATATATCTGCTGGTGAGACTACGCCTCGATCAACCTGAGAAAGACAGAATTCAGTGACTGATCTAGCATTATTAAACAGATAAGTGAGATCATTGATGAAAGCCTTATACATACGGATGATGCAGACACATGTTTAATCAATGACAAGTCGTGTCCTCTAACTTCTGCAACCATTTGAGCCATCTGAACACGAGATAGTCTCTCAGGTCCACCAGCATTCAATACTAGCCGCATCTGTTTATCATCTGTGAGCAAAGAAATGTTCTGATTCTACATTTTATGTAGTATTATGATGCAGAGACAGAGAAAATCTACCTGAGTTGACCCATCTCTCCATTAATTTTAAAGTGATGCTCACGAGGTCCTTAACATAAATGGGGCAACGATACTCATCGTGGAAGAACTCTACTGTGTCTCCCTTCTTTAAGGAGCTATCAATCCACTAAACATCAAGAAGATCAGTTTCATGTTCAATCTAATGATCTCAAAGTGTATATATGTTTGTTAAGAGGCACCTGAATTGGGAGATTCTTAGGCAGAGGTGATACAGTCTGAGGACCAAAGATGATACTACTTCTCAATATTGCAAAGTTTTGACATGTCTCTTTGATGAGAAGCTCTGCTGCAACTTTTGATTTCCCATAAACGTTGACAGGAACAGTCTCATCTTCTTCCTTGTAGAAAGACTTGACACCATCATAAACTGAAATTGAGACAGTAAACCAAGTCAAAAAGCCCAAGTCCTGACATGACTCATGATTGATATTGGCTAATGCAATGCAACTAACCTTGATCAGTGGAAAGATGAATCAACAAGCTTCTGTTTTTCTCAAATGTTGATAACCATTTTACAAGAGAGGTAGGTACGTTGATGGACATAGCCGAATCTGGATCTTGCTCGCAAGCTCGTGGAACAGACAAAGCAGCACAATTCACGACCACATCGGGCTGTAATCAAGGTAACATATTGTAGCTTTCAAGGCAAAGTAGACTTGCTAGATCAAATTCAAACTCATTTATTAAGTAATAAAAATTAGGTGCATTGATCAAATTCAAGCAATTTCAAACAGATTAACAGAGATTTCGGCTAAAGAAAACAGGTTTGTGAAATGGGCGAGAAGTGGAAACCTGACCAAAGTCCAGGGAAATGGAATTGAACCCTAGACCGGATTTGAGATCGACAGGAAACGCAGGGAAATGAGGAAAAGCATCGAGTAAACGAAGGGGGAGTGGAGAAGAGTGATGAGTGAAAGCGACGTCGTATCGATCTCCGCCATTGTTGCCGGCGAGAGCTTGAAGCAGATGCTGACCCAAGTAGCCTGTACCTCCCACAATCACAACTTTCGTCTTCTCCATAGGTATTCAAATCTTCTCTTCGTTTCTAAATTTTATCTTTATTCTATCACCAAGTCTAAAGTTAATTCGTCTGGTCCGAAGGATTAAGAACAATAATGGTAAAAGTCAAAATATATTTCAAAGTTTTGATCTTTCAGATATGATTGTAAAATGTTGGAAAGATGTCAAAAAAGAAGACAAGTACAGGTAACCTAGAACTAACCCTGTTCTTGTTCTTAAGCCTTCTTTTGGCATTGTATTTCTTTCTTTTTTTTTAACATATCACATTTTGAAGGAATATAAGAATGTTGATCACAAAGAAAAAGGGAAGGTGTTGTCTTTGAGCTTTCTATGAAACCGCAGAGAGAGAGAGCCTTTGTAAGCCTATTTCTCGTGAACTAGAGGGCTGTAAATTGGGAACCACATGTTACGTGTGATGTAATTTACTGTATCCTCCTGTTGGCATCAAAACATGTAATTAGATTCCATTTTCAACTACCTTAAACATGTTTCTGATAAAGATCTCAGTACCTTAGACATGTGGCTGAGATCTTTGGCACTAACATCACCATGCCCTTCTGCAATGTCATCAGTAACTGCAGCTCTTAGAACAGCAGCCCCAACTTCAGCTGTTATGTGTCGGATGCTGCATTTTTGTATAAAACCAATCACTTAATAAAAATAATTCAGAAATGATTTTTCAGGTGGAAGAGAATGAGAAGGAATTAGAGGAACTACTTGTTGACTGAAGGGTAAAGGATGCCTTTTTGAACTTCTTCGTCGGTCATGTAAGATGCAAGGCTGTGTACATTTAATAATATTGATTATTCTAAGCTCTTTATTTCTTATGGTTGTAAGCAAAAGAAGAGTCCAAAGCAATCAGTACCATTCAGCAGCTGCTTGCAGCATTCCATCAGTGACAATACGAGCGCCAGAGAGAAGAGTCCCTAACCCAATCCTGGAAACAATAATGACTGCATTAGTTCTGTTAACTATCTATAAATTGAAAGATGAAACAGTTTTCTAAGAAAGAAAACGGACCCGGGGAATAGGTACATGTTGTTGGCCTGGTTCACATGTCCTACTTTACCATTCTCTACAAGTTGGAAAACAAAAAGAAATACTTAACATTTTCTGCAGATTCAAAGACCATTGATGAATCACACCATTACGTACCAAGTTCAACGTTCTCAAACGGGCTTCCACTTGCAAAGACTATATTTTCTCCAGCGTGCTTAAAAGCATCAGCAGCAGTGCATTCGGCTGTTACATGGATTATTCTTCAGAGCAGATTATTCAAAGGAAATGTTACATTATATTGCAAAGATTAAAGCACAAACCATTCAAGGTGGGATTCGACATAGCAAAAATGGCGGGCTTGCATGAGTCAGATTCTCGCATTGCCTTGAGAACCTTTGATAATTGAAACCAGTAAACCATATGAGTAACTGTTACATTAATATGTCATGAAACTATTTGTTCTCTAAGAAAGTCACATACTTCTTCATGGAAGATTCCACCAACTCCAGATAAACCAAGAAGAACATGTGGCCTCACCTTCTTCACCTGAACAAATATTATATATTTGAAACATGACAATGTAATTATGTCTTACTTTTGGTAACAGTAATAATATGGTAGATGTTGTGTAGCTGGTTAAGATGTAGTAGCAAAAGAACATAAAGTCAAATAATCGGAAGGGCAAGAACAAAAGCCTTAGGCTTACCACTTCAACAATACTTGCTCCCTCACGTATCTCAGCTGGATCTTTGGCAAAACATACAGCTGCTGGGTCAATTTTTGTCCTCTCCGTGGTGACAAGACCCTGAAGCACAATCAATCGTTTACAATAGGTTGACCAATGCAAAAAATAATGGTAATGGGTAACTTTTTAAACATTTTTTTGACTTCTTCTAGGTAACCTCTTAGATGATAGCTTAAAACAGAATCCAAAAGCAAGCTCTAGAATTAACAATAATATGACAGTTTCAAAGTCAACTGAACATGGAACTACGCAAGTTTAATTGTTTATTATGAAGCACGACAAACCCATTCAGAAGTCAAGAAAGAAACTTACATCTTTATCTATCAGGTAAAAGTTTTTCGTTGCAGCGGTCTCACTGATGCCTGCCATTCTCGCAACTGCCTGTACTGCCATCTTAGTTACACCAAGCCCAGCACTGAAAGTAATAAGAGAAATATACATTGCAAAGATGAGAAGAAAGTTATTGCAAAATTATAAATACATTAGTAAGAAATTTCAAGTGAAATATCCAAGTACCTTCCAGCCCCCACCACAACAATCTTTTGGTTCACAAAGTCGGATAAAGGCCGACCTTGTGCTCTTACAGTTCCCAATAGTCCAGCCAGTGCAACACCAGCAGTTCCCTGAGAAGTTATACACAAACCTTATTACTAAAAAAAAAAATACACATAACGAGTAGCTATTACGCAAAAGCAGCTGGGTTGCAATGATGAGACAGTACCTGGACATCATCATTGAACATGCAGAATTTCTTTCGATATCTTTCCAATGTTTCAAAAGCCCATTTGGCTTGGAAATCTTCGAACTATCATGATGGTATGAACCATTTAGTCATCCTTTTCACAAAAGGTAAATCCAAAGAAGAAACTAAGAGACTTATACCTGTACGACTGCCTTTGGCCAACGTGTAAAAGCAGCTTCCATGAATTCATCAATAATCTCAAGGTATTCCTCTCCTTCCAACCTAGGTTGTCTAACTCCTAAATCTATAAATGTAAAAGATAAAAAGGATGAGATATCAAAGACACACATCTACAACACATCGACCAATTACTGTCAGCTTACACAGAGGGTTCTGGAGGAGCTTTTCATTATTCGTGCCCACATCTAACATAATTGGCAAAACCTGCAGAAGAACAAGTATATAACTAATAATAAGGAGATGAAATCTTTGTTATGTACAGCAAATAAATACAACCAGATCATGTCGAGAAACACGTACTCTCTGTGGATTGATTCCTGCTGCAGACACATAGATATCGAGCTTTCCAATAGGAATCCCAATTCCCTGAACTCCAAGGTCTCCTAAGCCGAGAATACGGCTACCATCTGTGATCACAATCATATCTACTTGGTGAGCTGGCCAGTTATATATCATAGACATCATCTCTCCTTTGTCTTTGGCACTGAAATACATTCCTCGTGGTCTTCTATACAGACCCGAATAGTTCTGACAAACCAGTCCCACTGTGGGAGTATATATAATGGGGGCAAAATCTTTGATGTTATCGATAAGGACCTGCAGAGAACAAGAGTTTTGTCTCAGGGTTAATAATTAAAAAGAAAAAAAACACTTTGAACAAAAGAAGCAGCGCCAAACTCACGCGGTAGTACAAAGTCTCGTTACGGTCATGCAATCTATTCAAGATCCTCCATTTTGCTAATGAGACAACATTTTCAGGCTGTCCATGTGTATTCCTCTCTAGCGACCGAAAAGACTCAACTACCAATTTTGTTTGTTACCAAGTCTCAGAAACCCAGAAAGAAAACATAACATTTTATGCAAATTGGAACCAAAGGTCTCTCATCACTTACTGAAACGATCATATTGTTGCTCAAAGGAGATAACACGAGGAGGAAGCAAGCCTCGTAACCCCAATCTATCTCTCTCAGTCAAAGGAAAACCTGTGTCCTGCAAAGTAGAAACCCAACAGACGAAAAAAGCATTATCAGTAGAGTTATCAAGATTATGCAGAGCTCCCTGAAGAGAATTATTACTAAATCAAACGAATAATTTAGAACCCTAAAATAAGAAGATCGAGAATATGATAGAAAACCTTATTGAACCATGGATCGTGAAGAATATCAGCACCACGCTTATGAATGATACAAGGACCAGGAATCGCCGTGGACAAGCACCGGCGAGATCCGTGGGTTCTTGCCGCTGACACGGCCTTAGAGAACCCAGCAATGTTCCTCCACATCATCGGTCCTCAGAATCAGTCTCAAGATCCAACCCAACACTAGAGAATTGCGAAAGCGCAAATTCAATGATATGACAAGCTCAAACAAAGAAAAAAAAGGACACAAAATGAAGAAAGAGAATAATGAGTCTGCTTGTTATATAGAGTGAAATTAGTCAAAATTTGAAGACAGGACTTAAGCTTTGATCGATTCTCCTTACGGTTCGAGTGTGAATTGGATGCTCTTCCAGTCCAGCTTTAAGAGGACGAAGCTGTCTGAGAGACCTGCCCGAGTTTTTATTATTGAGAACGATTTGGTCAGACAATAAATAAGGCTTTTCCAAATTTCTTTTCACATTTTCCCATTTTCAATTCTGAGGAATTAATTATTTATATACATTTATAGTTTTACACAATATTTATGAAGTATTGACATTTTGAAAGTCATAAATAATAATTGAAGTTGCCCGAAGTAAAACGGGCAGAGGGTAAAGAGGTCAATTTAAATTTAGAAATTGCCACGTGGACGGTTCTGATTCATTTTCCACAGATTTTGGTATATCAATCACGATTAGAGAAGAATGGACATTGATCAACTTACCATTAGATTATTGCCACGTTGCTTCATATTGTCGTATTCCTCTTTTACCCCTGCGTGTGCCTCTGGTAAAAAATTATTAAGTTTTCCTAAAAAAGAAATTAAGGAAGAATAAAATGAAATTCGAGTATGTTAAGTAAAAACCATTCTTTATAAAAAGTATTCTCTGTGGCGACTTGAGACCGTCAGCTTTTTAACTCTAACCACTGCTTTTATCTTCATGTCTAGATTAATGTGCTCTTGATACCTATAAGCAAAAAAAGCAAACCTTTTAAGAAAACCATAAAAGTTAATTGCTTACATAAAATAAATATATATATTTCATTTATAGAAATAGCTAAAAACATGTATATAGCCTAATCTTTTTATTTTCATAGTTGTTGAAGGAATTATGACAAAAGAGGATGAACATTCATTGAACATCGAATGTTTTTGATGGCCATTGTAGTCATAATCTAGATATATTCTGCATTTGGTGTTTCTTCAATTTGGTCACGTACCTGTAAATGCAGATTCTTGAAGCATTGATTCCAAGGCAAGTCAAAGTAAAAAACGTATAACGATGATTTAAAACTAAGATGGATTCTGCCTTAGATAAAACCCACCCCTAGATTATTCACCCACAGATATACAAATAAGGATTCATTGGTAACAACAACAAAAAACAACATGAAATTTCTTGATTTAGGAAGACTCCATGTGTCGTACATGGTATGGCAAATTATTATGGTCACAGTACTATGAAATTCAAAGACAGATCTAGAAGGGTTTTTTTTCTTATGCTCACATTGTCTGCAAATAAGAGACAAATCAAAGGGGCTCCTTTTGGAACGGGGAAAAAAGTTTAATGCTCTTTTTCGTATTCGTCCTTGGTTCCAAAGTTCTTGCACCACATCTGTGAAGGAATTGGACGTACTGGCATGTGTGGCCTTTGCTGAAATCATAACAAAGCTTTCTCAAATTGTGGTCATCAAACAAGAAAGTGGAAACTATAGAGTAGCATGGAGATATACAAAAATATAACAATTTAAGTGCTACATTTGCGTCACAAGGAATTCAAGCATAAGGTTACAAAATATAAATGTAATGCATGTCCTCACATATTTGCATCCAAACCACTCTTTAGAACATATTGGTGCCACTAAAGTTCCAGAATTTCGGAACAATAAAATTCAGTGTTGAACTATATATTCCAATCAACTCTTCTTAACAATGTTGCAAAAGAACAAAGAACCAGGCAAACTAGAAAATAATTCAAAGAAATCTCTTAGAGATGTTACAAAAACATAACACAGAGTAAAATGGTTACGAAAACAGGGTTTAGAGCCCCAGAGATTCAAAGGGTCCAAATCTAAATTAGATCAAAGGAAAACATCATGAACTGGCTCTCCTTATGCGGAATATTATATACAAACTATTCAGTCACTGATACACTGATGGCCAATAGAATCAATGGCAATGACTGAGACTTAATAAATAAGCAAATGAAACTGGGTAGCTGAAGACATAAAACCACGTTAGAGATTTGCACTACCCACAAGCAAAACACACTAACCAATGCTATTTGTTGCAACCGATTCACACAAATGGAATGATCAAAAACGTCCAGTTTGCAGAACGTAGACAGCAATTATTCTTTACAGTTGAACATTTGATAGACTAAAGAAGTTTATAAAAGATAATGGAAAGGTTTCCTCAATCATGTGCTAGACATTGAATTGGAATTGGGGTATTCAAATCTATTTCCACAAACCCGAAAACTATTGACTAAGACAGACCAAGAACAAAGGAAGATGTGAGGATTGAAGACAATATAGATTCCAGAATCAAATTCCAAGCCTTCTACTCTTTGAGTATATATGTTACTTATAGTGATACTCTTGTTATTCTATTTTAAGGAGGACAAAAGAAAAGAATTTTATACCTCGAGCTCAGCAGACTTCATGGCAATGGGGATGCACACAAGGAAAACACCGAACATAGCTATGGCGGTATTCCGACGCCAATGCTTGGGTCTACAGTAAGGCCCACCAGACATACTCCAAACTTTGGCTCTGAAATCGCCACCTTCTCCTCCATGTCTATGCTCAGCCCCTCCCATTTTTCCTAGATCGGATCTATTAGTTCCACAATACCGATTCCTTTTCCTAATTCGACAATGAAGATAGCCAGATCGATCAGTAACAACATAGAATCAAAATGCTGTAAAACCAATCAAACCCTAGCCCCGCTAACATCTAAATGACTACATACATTTATGACAGACTCAAAAAATTGAGTAATCAAGTAGAATGATTCCGGCGACCAAAACTCGGCGTACCTTAGCGAAATCAGAAGGATCGCAAAAATGAAAAAGGAGAAGAAGACGATGAAGATGATGCGACTTCTTCTTCTATCTCTGTGCTAAGTAAAAGAGTAAGTAAGCGGGTGCATGAAACAAGTTATGGCATTTGTTTGTAATTTATCTGAAGTCTCAGGGCCTTTATGTCAAACAGTGATCTTTATTGGGCCTTACAAATCCCTTACTTTCTCCAAGCCCGCTTAAAGTCCATATCATCTCAATTTTTTAAACGGCATGATGTTTGCGTCTCTAATTACAGAACGGTGGACGTTCTCATGTTGACATCAACTTCCCTCTCTGTTCACTGAGGTTTTCGCCTGAAAGCCGATGATTAACGACGGAGCAGATAAACGCCGGCGTTTTTTCGTGGCGGTTCACGTCGGTGCCGGATATCATGCGGTGGCTAACGAGAAATCTCTTAGATACGTCATGAGACGCACTTGCCTAGCTGCGTCGACCATTCTTCAGCAGGTCCTATTTCAGTTTCAATTTGTTTTCTTTTCCTCTTTGTTTATTAAGAATCCATGTTTTATTGAATCTCTAAATTGCATACCTTGATGTGTGAACTTTACTTTTATGCCTTCTCTGCTGAATCTAGGATTGTGGTTGTTGCATTGATGCTGTTTCAGCTGCCATCCAAGTCCTGGAGGTACTTGTTTGAACTTTTTTTCCTGTAATAGCTGCTTCTTCACTTTTCTAATGATTCCTAGATGAATCTTTTGCTGTAATAGGACGATCCAAGCACAAATTCTGGTAGAGGCTCTAATCTGACAGAAGATGGTCATGTGGAATGTGATGCTAGTCTTATGGATGGCGATTCAGGGATGTTTGGAGGAGTTGGAGCAGTTCCAGGTACTTAGAAAGCTCTCATGTCAACCTTGTTCCTTTACTTGTGTATCAAATAAATTATACAACTCTTGGAATTGCTGAAAATGTTGAACGATCAACTGTAGATCAGGTGTCAGAAATGCCATAAAGATTGCTGCTTTGTTGCTGAAGGAGCAGATGGATGGATCAAATTTGTTAGGCCGCATACCTCCTATGTAAAGGATCACTCTCCTTTCTTCTGATATCAGCCCAGCTTTGAATTTGTTTTGTTGCAAAACGTTGAAGTTTCTGATCTGCCTCCCAGGTTGTTAGTTGGTGAAGGAGCTCGACGATGGGCCAAGTCCAAGGATATTCTGTTGCCTGAAACTGCTGTGGAAGCTGATCAGGTTTGAGATTTCTGCATTCTCTTTTCTTTACTGTCAATCATATCTGGTTGTTTTATTCGATGAAAATGATTTGTTTTTCCTAAATATTGTATCTTTTATCAGTGGCTGGTTACACAGAGAGCAAGAAATCAGTGGAGAGGGTTCAAGACCATGCTTTCTGAGTTAGAGGCAAAGAGTACCCTTTTGGCTGATGAACATCCCATAGAAACTGAGAAAAATGAAACTTTTAAGGAAAAACCATCACTCTCGGCAACAGTAGACGAGGATAAGATCATGGACACTGTTGGCGTTATTTGTGTTGACAGTTATGGACACATTGCTTGTGGGTCCTCAAGTGGTGGTATTGCAATGAAGGTAGTATCAACCAATTCATATTTCTTCTTTTGTGTAGAAAGAAAACATGATCATATGTTTCTGATAATCTATATCAGATAAGCGGCCGTGTAGGTTTAGCAGCAACTTACGGTTCTGGTTGCTGGGCATCCTCTAAAGGACCATCTGGAGCTCCATTTTTAGTTGGCTGTTGTGTGTCTGGAGCTGGAGAGTATCTTATGAGAGGATTTGCAGCTAGGGAATGTTGTACATCAGTGGCATTGTATATTTTCTTAGTTGGTGGTAGTGCTTTTTTTGGTGTCTTGTTGTTTTGTAACAAAGCTAAGAAGGTATTTGTTATGCTCTTAGGTCTCAGGCTGGTCCAGCATCTGCCGCCATGAAGATTTTACGCACCGTAATGCAGCAAGATGGTTCAAAGAGTGGAATCAGTGACAAAACTGCTGGAATCTTAGTAGTTCAGGCGGATGCTTCTGTTGCTGTAAGCAAGTTTTAGAAGAACCTTTTCGTTTTTCTTACTTTATTCTGGTTGTGGATCTTACTCTGGTTGTGGATCTTACTCTGGTTGTTCTGATTTCCAAAGGTCCCTGGAAATAAGCCAGAGCTGAATGCTGTTGAGATAGCAGCTGCTTACTCATCACTGTCTTTTGGTGTGGGATACTATGGGAACTCTATAGAAAAGCCAAAGGTATGTTTGGCCTTCCTCTTACATAGACAAAGAACTTGACATCATTAGTGGTTGAGCTTGAGAACTAAGTTTAAGATCATTGGGTCTTTTGTTTTTCCTTGAACAGATTTCGATTCTCAGGACAAGGAGACAGATGAATGAGGCTGGAATTGATCATTTTGAAGCCCGGATTGATCTCCGCTCAACCTGTTGATGATTGATTTCTGCAATCTTGAATCTGATTATGTATGCAGCGTGGACAAAATTTCAGAATGATAAAATCTGTAATATGACAGACTACTAATATTTGGATAAAGTTAAACTAAAACCAAACATGTTCAAATACGATATCTGAGTTAGAACTACATGTTTGTTTTCATAGAACAAAAACGGAATTTACTATTTAGACCAGTAGCAAAACCATTGGCTTCAAAAACCAGAGTATGATTTTATTATCCAAAACGCTCATCAAATCTACATTTAAGGTTATTGGAAGTTGTGAATCCTTTTAGCTGATGTTAAAGTGTTGGATAGAAGCATGGCTATGGTCATTGGTCCGACACCACCAGGAACAGGCGTGATGGCTGATGCAACTTTGCACGCCTCCTCATAGCACACGTCTCCAACCATTCGATATCCCTTGGTAGCACTTGGATCCTGCAGTTTCATATTATGTACATATATGAACCTCACATTCTGAATTGATTGGAAATACTGAATTACGCCATTACCATATGTGAAAATCATCCACTCACCTCAACAGGGTTAATCCCAACATCGATGATGACTGCGCCTGGTTTTATCCAGCTTCCTCTGACCATGTTTGGTTGTCCAACAGCTGAGATTATGATATCAGCTTGTCTTGTGTGTTCTTCAGGGTTCTTGGTTCTTCAATGGTAATGGTAACGGTTGCATCCTCCCTCTACATATACAAGATACATCAATAAAGAACACCAAACTTCTAGCTATAATCATCAAATCTCAAAAAAATGTAGTATCTTTCATTACCTGCAGTAACAAAGCAGCTGGCATACCAACAATGTTACTCCTTCCGATAACAACAGCTCTTTTTCCTTTGATCTGAATGTTGTATCTGTGCAACAACTCGATGCATCCAATCCTTTTGGAGTACAAGGAACAAATAAGGGTTCTCTTCCAAGCATGGCAAGCCGTCCAATATTTAACGGGTGAAATCCGTCAACATCTTTCTCTATACTAACCGCATTCAATATGTTCTGTTCGTCCATATGCTGCATATACACACAACATTCCAAAACACTGCTGTGATTCACTGTTTATTGAAGTTCAGAAAAATGATGGATAGAATTTTGTTTACCGAAGGTAATGGCAACTGAACAAGGATTCCATGGACAGAAGGATCACCATTGAAGCCTGAGATAGCTTTCAACACCTCCTCTTCTGAGGAATCTTCAGCCAGACAGACTTCGAATGATTTAATTCCAACGTTTTCACAAGTTTTCTTTTTGTTCCTCACATAAGTTGCAGAATCCTTTCTGTCCCCAACAAGGATTACTGCTAAACCAGGAACTTCACCGACTGATTCCTTCATTCTTTAAACTTCGATTTTGATCTCATCTCTAACCTTTTTTGCCCCAGCCTTTCCATCAATTACATTTGCTGCACCCTCTGATTTTGTATCAGCTGAATAAATAAATAAACCAGATTTATGATTCCAACAAGAGAAAAATATACACTATGTATAGAATTCAATTATCCCGAGCAAGAACAGTCATTTGCAACAAGAAAGTGTATGAAAAGTTTATTAGGTCACACGTTTTAGTCTATACCGGAAATAACAGAAATAGGAGACGACAAGGAGCGAATGGAGAGAGAGCAGCCACGGCCAGAAGCAGTGGTTTGTATGGATTACCAACGCAGCGACGGAGGAGGAATGTACCGGTGTGGTGGTTCAAATGGATGAGGCGCGACATCGTGGTGGAGGAATAATTGGTAAACATCAACGACGCCATCTTTTTACAGGGAAAAAAGAACAGTACTCTGCTCGTCGTGGCTTCGAAGAGTACTAATAAGTCTTTCAGACTAAATGTTTGTGTCGTTTGAACTCTCAAAACTAAAAAGAGAAAGCGGAATCGAGACTGAGCAGAGCAGAGCAGAGACTATAAATTTGGAGAAGACGAAGAAGAAGATGCCTTCGTCAATCGGAGTCTAGGGCTTCTTCTATTAATTCTACACGATAAAGGGTTTAAGTCCTGAACCCAAGAAACCCGGTTCTTTTATTTCATCCGAATTTTCCGGTTATTGGCTATTTGGTTTGGTTAATAAAATCTAACGGGACATTTTCTTTTTTTTATTTGCTGTGTTGTGGATTGTTTTTTTTTTTTTTTTTTTCACTAAAAATCATGGGATTGAAATTGTTACAAACAACAGAGAGTTACAATAAACCACATGAGAATAACAGATACTCTCAATCCTAAAACTTAAAAAGGAAGAGATTATGACGATCCATTGAGAATACCATTCGCAACATGTTTCAAGTCATTCGATGATCACCAAAGGAGTTTTCCACACCAACAACTTCATAGGCCGACTTCAAACCTATAAGTGATAACTTGAAGATACAATGTCTGGCTATCTCCGAAAATGAAAAGTCTCGTTCTTTGAACTTGTCTTTGCCAACAATTTCTCAATGAGATAGTTACCCAGAACCATTCAAAGAGTCAACAATCGATGACAGCACCCTACAATCCATTCAACCTAACACCGGTTTTACTAACAACATTGGGGAAAGACTACTCCCAAAACTCTGCTCCATCATACCATAGACAAGTATTTCTATCGGTAGAGGTGAAACCTATGAGGCCTAATACTTAATCACATTAACTAATTAAGTGAAGTATAAGCCACCAAACTAATCCTTAACTGAAATCTGTTCCTCACCAACAATAGATGATACCACAAACGAAAAAAATTAAAAGCAAATCGGAGCTTTTGGTACATCGTAAAAGGCCAACGCCAACCGCAAAACCACTCGTCCATAGTATCTCCGGCTTGAGAAACGGCCTCCTTTATTAACAAGATCAAGTCGAGAAAGGATGCAACTCCATCGAGGCTGGAAAGAAAATAACCCCCTCGTCTACGGCCAGCTCATCCTTCACCACCACACAGATCTTTTGGGATTTGGAAAACCGCCTTCATAACCGAGGAAACCCAAGCTCCGTCGACAACCTCATCTATGACCAATCACCCACAGTTCATTTCTTCCTCTCCGTCCGAGACAACAGATTCCGCTAGAATAACAACACCGAAGCCGGCGAAAACTACAGGGAGAGTATGAAGAGATCGAACCAATCCGAGAAGAAAAGTGTTAGAGACCACCTAAGACAGACCCAGCCACACCGTAACAAGCTTCGGGACTCCAAGGAAACCTCGCCGTCAACACTAAACCCTACTTCCAAAGCGGCGCGACCGCATCATCAGCTCTGATGAAATAGGGGAAGAGGACCAACAGCGAGCCTTCATAAAGACTCCACTCCATCTATGGTGTCTCCGGTGAAGCCTTAATGACCCTCTCCTTCCTTTTTGGAACAAAATGACCCGAGACCCATCTCCATAGCTTCCGATTTAGACCACGCCTAACAACAAAACTATGCTTAAAAGAAAGAGAATCAAAAAGGGGCAACCGGCGACGACCAACCAGAGCTGTGTTGTGGATTGTTATGTGATTACTTTTTTCTTCCTTCACAAAATTTGGATTCTTAGAATCTGCAAGTATGAGTTTAGTTTATTTCCATCTCGTGAGCTTTGAAATTCTGAATTAAACGTTATATACATTGTTTTTTACTTTGATTAAAAGAAGGAAACGTGAAATAAAACAATGAGATTTTTCCTTCTGGTAACACTTGAACAATCTGTAACAAAAGAAAGATAGTATTAGAAACTCAGTTCTTCAAAGCTTTTGTGATTCATCCCAAGAGTTCGAATATAAGTATTTTGTTACTATGAAGATTATGTCTAGCTTTTGTGATTCATAGTAACTAAAGCTTTAATTTTGTTACTATGAAGATTATGTATAACTATTTGCTCCTTGCAACAATTAGACCCAAACTTCGTCCCCATGGAAAGTGCAGACAAGTATGGCACTGGTTCAGATAATAGACAGGGTTTCAATACAATATAATTTGTCCTCCCCCCCCCCCCCCCCCCCAAGAAACAAGGTAGAGAGATTCAACAGATCATCCCATCAAAATTTGAGAATTGGATACTTATTCTCACCATTACGATTCTTACAAAATAAGGGAATTTGGTTTCTGTACAGATTTAAGCAAATGAAGTTGAAATGTGGTCATACCAGAAGCGAGAAGGTTAGATAGCGAGTGTGCCTTCAATAATCTGGGTATCGTCAGATGTATCAGCTGGTGATGGTGATGGTGATGGCGATGGCGATTTTGGTTTGCTTGAACCTCTAGAGAACCCGTAACCTAGAGAGCTCCCACTTGCCTCACATAGCTGTACCATAATGGGTTCCATTAAACAAGATAATAAAAAGAAATAGAGATCCTTTTCTATATTGACAAAACAAACCTCAGTTAGTTCAGACAAGTGACTAGATCTGAACTCGTTGATCGTTGTAGCTATTTCTGACGCCGGTAATTTAGCCTGAAAAGGAAGCCAAGAAGGTTAACACAGATGATTTAATCTTTGATGGCTTATTGTTACAAGAAAATCCTATTAGAGTACCTGCGCAAGAACAGCAGCTGCCAATTGTAGACTTGGCTCCAGCGTCTCAGGGACAACCTAACGCGTTTAAGTGTCGAGATTATTCATACTATAATGAACATGTTGTCTAATAACATAAAAAGATACAAGAAAAGCTGTGAAAATATTACAGCGGTAGCGCCAGCTTTTTCAAGATTGAGGCCATGATCAACATCATGCGCACGGACAAAGGTTTTGACATTGGGGAAATACTTGCTAAGAGCCCAGACACATCTGTAGTTTGCTCCAGGCGTGTCTAAAGCAATAGCTGCAGCAGATGCTCTCTCTGCCCCAATTTTGTGGAGAACCTGCACGTAAAATGTTTAATAACGTCAAGTATTTTGGATAATGTGTGCTTATACTTTTGAGACAATTCATCGGCTCTCTACTCCTACCTCTCTACTACCAGCGTCTCCAAAATAAACCGGGAGGTCAAGGGAACGACCAATTGCTACTCTGTCACTGTAAGATACAAGATTTTGGGTCCAGAATGAGATATATTGAAAGCTGTTCAAACAAATTGAGGAAACACATGGGAAATATTATTGTGTTACCTGCTGACATCGAGGGCAACAAAAGGGATTAGTCTTTCTGAAAGAAGTTGAGCAATTATCTGCACGTAGATTTGGAAAGAACGGTCAAAACAATGTTCATCTTTTAATAACACCAAATTCATCCTCTGTCTATTAGAGGCGCTTTGTATTCTCAAAAAGAATATAAAACAATACCGAACCTGACCAATTCGCCCAAATCCGCAAATAATGATGTGATCCTGTAGATCATCTGTCTGCAAATAAATTCAGACGAGAGAGAAGGATCATTCATCTTTACTTGCCTTGTAATGATTTTCTGAACCCAAGAATGAATGAGCTTCAAAAGGATACTGAATATAAGCAAGGCCTTTTTATTTTAATCTGAAATTGGTAACAAATGAATTTTTTTATCAAAGTATTATAAAAAAGTACCTCGCTTTCAACTGGTAATAAACTCCGAACATCTTGTAACTCAAATCGAGACGCAATTAGTTGGCCACCGGCAGCTAGCCAAGGAGTAAGAGCCATTGATATACCCACGACGAGAAACAGCAACGAAGATAGCTGTGGAGTCATTATACCCTGGAAGAAACGCCAATTAAGCCTTAAGGAAACATGGGTATAAAGTAGAATGATGCCCCAGCTGTCTAATCCATAATGACAATTTCGACTTCTAGTTTCCATCTACATGACTAATTATAAACTACTCGAACTACTTGCATCATGATGCATGTATTTAACTTTCCCAAAAGTAACAGATAGGAAGCTCGGAAAGATTCAAGAAAATATTACAGTTCCATACGTGATTAAGAAAAAAAAAAGATATCATCATTTATAAAACGAACCTGATTGACAGCTTCTCCAAAAGCAACAAATGCAAATTCTCCACCTGGAGCCAGAAGAAGACCAACTCTCACAGCAGATATGACTGAAATGCCAAATAATTTTCCCACGATCGCCACTAATATAGTTTTGCCTACTAATAAGAGTCCTAAGGTCCCCATTATGACAGGGAAGTTGGAGAGAAGAAGTTTTGGATCAATGGACATGCCAACCTGAATATTACACAGCTCGTCCCATTAGTTTCATGCAAGAGAAGAACTGTACTTAACAGCTGAAAGCAAAACCAGAATCTTACAAGAGCACATAAACAGATCATAATATATTTATTGTCTTCAAAAATTTATAGAAATCTCCAAGGAAAAGAAATATATTTCTCGATCAGCTATTTCCACGACATAGTTCACAAATTACCGTCATGAAGAAGAGTCCCAACAGAAGACCACGGTATGGAGCAATATCTGACTCAACTTGCAAGGAAAATTCAGTCTCCGCAAGAAGTAGACCCGCCAAAAAAGCTCCTAACGCCATGGAAAGTCCTGCCTGTTTTAAGGAAAGAAAAAAAAAGTCACATTAATGAAACAAAAGACATGGCAGAATATTCGGGCATGCCAAGGATCAACAAGGAAAATCAAAGTCATACCCTAGCTGTCAGCAAACTAGTCCCAAGAATAACGAGAAGTGTATTGGCAGAGAATATCTCAGCATTTCGGTTTTCTGCAATTTGCTTGTAGATCGGCCGAAGAAGCTGTGTGTGCCACAAAACGGGTCAATGCACTGTATGACTACAATTCAGCATTGCATCAGCAGTGTTCGCTATAGAATATCATTATAAGTTCTTCGAAACCTTTTGTAGCAAATCAAAACTAATATGTTTTTCATCACTAATCTGGATCTGTTCTTTGTTGTTTAACTTATTTGGATATCTAGAGTCTCAAAAGAGAAACTGGAAAACCATTGAGACTTACGAGCCGGCCACCGGCAATAATGGCAGTAATAGCAGCTGCTGCTTTGATTGCAGCAAGTCCAAGAGCTTCAGCAATGGCTTGAAATCCAATCTGAGAAAAGCAGTTAGCATCTTAGCATTCTCCTCTTACTAATAATTTAATACATCCTTAAAAGAGCAAAAAGAATATTAACCTTAAGCTATTTGCCATAACATCACATCATGAACACAAACACAAAGGAAAATATAAGTTGAAAAAAACAATAGGAAATGCTAAGGCTAAGCTTACCCCTCCTTTGGATGAATTCGGTGAAATAAGTGGGATGAGAATCAGTAACACGACCACAGCCAGATCCTGTGAGGAGAAATAGATAGAATGACCAGAGCGACCCAGCATAATAGCAATTATAAATGTGCAGTAACAACTTCGTGTCTGAACAAACCTGAAAAAGCAAGACTGAAAATGTAGCTCGCCCATGTCTCGAGGTGCTTTCACCTCGTTCTTGTAGAACCTACAAACCGAGTACACCGTCTCATTTCAACCAATTGGTAACCAAATTACATAAAAAGCAAAAGGGACTATCACATAAATTATATCCTTAAAATCGTTTTAAAAAAGTAAAAATAGAAGCACTCACGATTTCTATTCTTCCCAAAAAACAGTAACAGGTTCCCCTAAACTCAATTGATGCAAATTTGGACTAATGGGACAGAACTTTACCTGAAGTACAACAGCAGTGGAAGACAACGCTAGGCCATTTCCGATTACTATTGCTGCAGGACCAGCTTGACCAGCAACATAGTGAGTAATTAAACCAACTACGGCTGCCGTTACCAGAACCTGGATTGATAATGAAAAAACAGATTAAAGGACTAGAACACAGCAATATAGATAAAAACAGACATGCATTGTAACTGAAAAAATACAACAAATGATAGTCCCGAATTACCTGCGCAGAGCCTAATCCAAAAACATATTTCTTCATGGAACTTAGCCTTTCAACAGAGAGCTGTCAAAAAAAAGAAAATCAAAGAATTGGCGCTTGCTTCCTCTAAGACATATCTAAGGAAAATTGAACATAAAAGAGGTCAAATACTGAAGTTCACCTCAAGGCCAATATTGAAAAGCAAGAAAACTACTCCAAATTCTGCAATAGCCTTGGTTCCATGCACATTACGAATTATTGAGAGACCATAAGGACCAATCAAGATTCCTGCCGCCAAATACCCAAGAACAGGGCTGCCTATAGATTGCAGCAGATGAAACCAAAAAGATAACATATAAATCTCTAAGCATCATGATTGCAGCACTAGAACTGAAATTGTTTTTCTAATGATAGCAATTAAATATTACAACTTCAATGAATGATAACATGAAGGAGGATGTAGGGACATTTTTTGATTGAAAATATTTAAGGTTATATTACATTACCTCCAGGAATTTTCTGAAACAGAGGCACGAATATGACACTTGCAAGCAGTAGCCATACCACATCGAGAAGTGAAGCTTCCTCCTCATTAATCTAAGAGTTACAGAAGTTGGACGCAGAAAGTTATTGTCTGTAAGGTTTGTATGGACTCAGTAAAAGAGTACAAAATCCTGTATAACCCACTCATACCTCTTGCTGAGGCAGCATCTCAAGTAGTTTCTTTATTCTCTTTGGAATTTTCTGCATTTGCCGGATCAGAGGCTTTGTGCTAGAAGACTCTTCTATGCTAGTGTTGACAATACTTGGCTGCTGTGTCAGCTGATTGTTCCTTCCTACTCCGTTGGAATAGAATGTCAATCTGGAAAGAATCAGAACACTTCCAATCAGCAAAACAGGCGGAGTAGAGTTTAACACAACTCTTCAAAAGTTAAAAAAAAAGAAGAAGAGAACATTCCCAACTAACCCTGCCCCAAGAAGTGCAAATCCAAGAATTAGCTTGGGCCATTGCTGTTTCACGGAGCCAACTAAACTCTCAAAAACTGTCACAGATCCATCCCCATTGGAAGAGAAGAAAGATGCGGGAAAGAAACGAGAGGATTTCTTCAATGATGCCTTGGTACCACTAAGAGATGAACTCTCCCTTGGAAGATCTTTCTGCACTTCCTGTTTTTTAGCCTGAATAACATTCTTTGACTTATCCACTTCTGCTTCAACCTCTTTAGAAAAATCTGCAGTTGGCTTTCCATTCTCATTATCGCTCGACTCGTAAAGCTGAGTTAGTTGTTGAGAGCTCTGGCCAACTTTACCAGGCACAACATCTGATGAATCTCCATCTACTGATAACTCTCTTTCAGCCTGAGGACTTATTACATCAACCATGTCACTCAAGACTCCATCCTCATCCAGAACAGTAGTTTTTCCATCCAGCACCTGGCCCTGGGTTATTTCTTGGGTTTGAGAACCAAAAAGAGTCTTCTCTGCTTTTTGCAAAGCAATCTCTGCATCATTTACACGCTGGGTAGCCTCAAGCTCAAATGCCACAGCTTGTTCAGCCAATATCATAATATTCGCGACATCTTCCTCGGCTTTCAATGCGCTGATCTGTGCTCTCTCAGCAGCCTCATTCAATCTGTCTACTTCCTTCTGCAGCTCATCCTTTTTAGTTTGCAAATTCCTGAGTTGGTTCTCGCAACTTGCTAAATTTTCTTGACATTCTTTTATGTCGTCCTTTGCAGATAACAGGGCTTCTTCTATATCTTTGGCACCATCTCTAGCCTCAGTCTCTTCTGAAACTTCTGGAGTATCGTACCCCGCTACTTCTTGTGATTCCAGTACAACCTGCAGCCTTGCTTCAGCCAGAGATAAGGCCATCGTAGCCTTTTGAACAGCTTCTTTGGCAATACATTCTTCATCAACGGTCTCTTGAACCACATTAAGGGTTTGGTTAACATTATCCCATGCACGGGCTGCTTCATCCTTAAGTGCTATCGCTACTTCTGATATTCTCTGAGCTTTTTCCTCGAACATGGTACTGTTGAGACTAGCAACTTCCAGTTCTTTAGTAGCCTTCTGCAGTTGATCTCTGAGTTCCTCAAAACTAGGTATAGAATCCTGCTCTTTCGTTTCTTTATCTTCTTTAAACAACGTAACCTCCCTGTCATCACCAATTTCTGCAAATTCCAAATTCCGGTCATTCCCATCCATATCTCCAACAGAATCATTACCCTGACAAAGTAACCTAAATCCCAACGGAACATTTTTCTGTTTTGTAGGAAGCAAATGACCGTAGAATCTTCCAGTGAAACCAGCATTCAAGGTCAAAGGAGCACGATACAATGCATTCCTTTTCAATCTACTAGCCGAACGGACTTTAGAATCAATATTTGGATCCATATATCTATTGCCGAGTCCTTTGATACAAAATTTCCCACTTATCATTCGATTTGGCAAGCAGATTTCCGCACCATGAAACATAGTCCGCCGCTGAACGCTACACGCAAAATCCATATCTCACCTGTGGAGCAAACGAAGTATCTCTACGAAAATTTTACTTCTCTTATCTAGCACCTGTGAATCAAAGGAAGTTTCTACGGTTCCTCAATACCACATTCGATTACACAAAAAATAAAAATAACATCAAATGTGCTCACTAAATTAGGTGAAAGCGTTAAAAAGAGTAAAATCATAAAATCAATAGAGATACGAAGACAATCGAAAACAAGAGACTGACCGATCATGAGAAGAGAGTGTCGAAGAGGACCTGATGAAGAAACAAAAATGGCTGTGCGAGAGAGAGACTCCGAGAATATCGGAAAGACTGATAAGAAGAAATGTCTATCCGGAGAAATAGTTAAGAGAGTTCATGTCAACAGTCTTTCTCGGCGGTCTTCAGATTTCCCGTCCAACGCTCTCTTTCTCGCAGTCGTGGTAGGACTTTTTATATAAAGTTACAAAAATGCCCTTTCGTGCGTAGAGATTCAATTCGTATACATAAAATATGCCGTGAATATACCACCAACTCTCTTTCTCCTACTCGCAGATGGCGCGTATCATGTTTATCGTTTAAACCGCTTTGCACAATACAAGATAATTTAAATAACCGGTTTTCACAATGCAAGTTAATTTCAATAACTGATTTTCCCAAAAATTAATGATTGTTTCACATGAAAACCATTGAATTTCAATCAAACTCGCGAGACATATGTTTTACATACAAATTTTAATGCAAATTAAAGTTTAAAACCAAAGTTATATATGTTATGCTTAAGCCGGTTAAATTAATTAATTTATGTAGCTGGTTTAGTTTCAACAGCCTTTAGAGGTGCGTGTGACGAAGTCCTTTTCTGATTACTTTTTTAAAAAAAAGGAGCGACGTTGTTCTTGCAAGAGGGAACGACCTTCTCCAGATTGCGTAGAGTCGTTTTCGTTATTGGGCTTACTCAGTCTCATCAGCCCATCATCTTTTTCCCTCGTGCCCAATATCTTTTCGCTTGAACATTGATTTAGTTCAGAGTTTTGGTCTGAGGAACATTGATTTATTACTCTTGTTTTCCATAACCAATGCAAGCGAAAACACAACATATAAAGATACATATATAGATGATAATCTGTATCAGTTGATCTTATAAGCAGCAGAAAGATGACTTCTTTGAAGGAATCTGTCCTGTGGCTTGAAACTTAGCAGCTTCTTCTTCCGCATCAAGGATCTCTCGAGCACGTTTTGTTTGAACCTCTGCCTTCTTCTCTTGTGCTTCTTTGTGAACTGCTAACTTCTCGTTCCTTAGTTTCTCTGCTTTCTCCGATGTGTTACGCTGCATAAAACAACAATCTTATGTTTGTTTGTTTTATAGACGCAAGTTTGATTTGCTTCTTGTATTTGGAGTTAGTAGGAATGTTATTCATTCACCTTGAGTTTAGCGAGTTCAGATTCGATCTTTGAGGCTTTTGTATTTTCCCATGTTGAAATCTCATGAAGCTTCTTCTGAGTCCTGCAATTAGAAAATCGTTAAAACGGTATTTAAACCGCGATTGGAAACGCAAAACTCTGAAAATGGTTTGTTTTGTTTCTTACTTGATTATAGCCTTTGCTATCTTACGTTCCTTCCATGCCTTAATGAGTGATGATTGCTCTTCTCCTACGTAGTCGTTGGCGTGATATTAAATTGCGTTTGGAGTCAAATGCGATTTTTATAATATCGTATGAATTTCAACAAAAGTTAGTGATATAGTTACCTCTTAGCTTCGGATTATTCGACTCCATTTGATAAAATAAAAATTTGAGCTTAAGCTTTTAAGTTATGACTGCAGGTATAAATGCTCATTTTATACAAATTATTGATATGTTCGAATGCAAAAAGTGAGGGAATTGTGAGGACAATTTCCAATGAGTAATCTCCACATGTCTTTATTTTTTTCTTTTGTTGGAATATTTCATCACTCTTAGTGGTTTTTAACGCAAAATTTCCGGCAATGTTTCGTCTTTTTATTTATTTATTCGATATGTCACAAGGAATATATATTACAGCTTGCAAACATTACGTGTTCACTTGGTTTTCGATTTTTTAAATAAATACATACATTCCACATTCCATTAAGTTAAATTATATATTAGAGACTTTTCAATAACGAATCGTACAAATTTATACAGTAAAAATCATCTAGAAGTTTACTAAAACTTAAATCAATAAAGAAAAAGCAATTAAGGAGAATAATAGCCTTTTGATGCCAAGTTTAGTATCAAGCAAAACATTACAAAAAGGGCAATTGGGCTTGATTGATAGAAGATTGATAATTGGGTTTGATAGAATTGGGCCAATTGGCCCATATTACAACGATGATTTGCTCTACATTACACGTGGCAAGAAACCCTCTATAAAGAGTGAGCCGTCTCAATTCACCGGAAAATTTCAAAATCGGCAACATTCCAGCCGGACCGTCGCAGTCTTCAACTTCAGAGGTCAGTTTCCGAATTCTCATCTCTTGCGGAAGCGAAAGACCTCTAAGAAGTGGAGTTTTCAGGTAATATGTCTCATTGCTGAAATTTTGGTTCGATGCTGAGATTTTATAATGGTCGATGATCTTCGATATTTAAGAAAATTAAGGCTTAATGCGCAGAACTAGAAATCATTGCGCTGGGGAAGATGAACAAATTCAGCATCACGAGGTATGTCTACTCACGAATTATGATCTATAATGTTTCACTATTTCAAATCTCTGTGAAATAAACAACACCAGAACAAAAAAAATTTGAATCCACCACACAGAATGCAAATAGCAGACAAGCGAAAGCAGAAATATCCAGGAAACGATAAAGATGTGGTCATAGAAATGGAATGAATAGAGTTGTATTTGTTGGTTTCGGATTTATTTTCAGAGAGCTCTTCCTTTGATGATGTCAATGCTCATCTCACTAGGATCAGTTGCTTGCAATTCGACTTGAATTCCATCCATTTCTCTCTTGAATCTGTCTTTTGAGCTTGCATATAACATCTTACTCCGTACTCTTGATGTATCAGGTGACCTAACGAACAAAGATTCTGAGATCATATGCAATAACAAAGGAGACAAATGTAGCAATGTAGTTACCAGGCGATGAAGAAGATCTTGCTCTTCTGACAATGATCCTGTGTCGTGAAATCATAATCATAGATTGCGTATCGACACTCGTCCTCTGGCATGGAGCTGGTAAAATCATCATAAGTATCATCTGGATTCCCAAGCTTCTCTATTTCAACTTGTTGTGCCTTCTCATCAATTTTGAACACAATGAACCTGTAAGTTCTCTTTGCTTTTAACTCCAAGAACTTGAGCTTGCATTCATCGCCCACATGCATCCCTGATGCTGAATTAGCCTACACACCACACATTTTACTCATTTATTTATCCATTAAACTTCTTCTTAGAAGTCAACTTATACGTGATCGCTGATCATGTTGAATGCTGCCAAACCAAGATGCCACAAAACTTTGTTTTTTGGTATTGAATCATAACAACATATTTACATATCACCCTATATTCAACAACATTACATGCTTCAGATAATAATCTCTAATTCTGTGGATGTGAAATCAGAGCATGAACAGAATCAGTGTATCATCTAGATTATAATATTAGACATAGGAACTTACCATGTTTTCTTTGAAGAAGTTGAAATCCAAACCCAGATTTGATGATTGGAAATATGGAAGAGTTTTTGAGGATTTGTTTTGGTGGTTCTTGAGGTTGAGGAAAACACACAAAAGTTGGGTATTTTGATCTTTTCTTTAGGCTGATCACGTCTTACTTTGATGGTGGCACGTTATGCTTATATTTTCTAACATATATGTAGTTTTACTCCTTCACATCTTTCTTTTGTCATGATTGGTCTGAAGCAGCTAATTTTGTTTTCTATCATGTGGTTCTTCTTTGACTTTAGCCTTTAGGCAATCTTGCTACATAATTGATTTATGCGGCCCAAGCGAATTGAATCCAATTATTGCTTTTGGGATTTTGAGAGGCTTCTTAGCTTGTTCTGATATGAATCATTAGAGATTCATCAGAATTTTCAACTATCTTAAGAGTAATAAACGAGTTAGAGGAAATTACATAAAGAAGAATAACTCGAGGCTTCAGCTTAGGTGTGCATCTGGTTAGTTGGGTTTTTTCGATTTTCGGTTTTTGATTTTTTCGGATTTTCCAAACTAAACCGAACGGTTCGGTTCGAATACACATAGTTATATCTAACGAGTGCATGCATTTAAAAACAGCAAAACCTTAATTGTGTAACTAAAAGATTATTGTATGCATATACTGGAGACGTGTTGCGAAAGCGATACGTCTCCTAATAAGAAAACGATATTTAATCGTTAATACTAGTGGTGGGAATTGTGATTAATCGGGTTGGATTGAGTCGGGTTAATCCGTAATCGAGTTATTCGAGTGGTAGAAAATCGGTCCAAAATAACCAAATCAAAAAATTGGGTTGGGTCGAGTGATTCTAAAATATCCGAAAAAACCCAAAAAATCCAACCCAAACTAATCTGAACCGTCCGAAACCCGACCCGAATTCTAAAAAATAATTTTTTTGGAAAAATTCTAAAAAAATTTGACCCGACCCGAATCGATCCGAACCAATCTGACCCAAATTTTTCAATAAAATTATTTACTGAACCGACTTGAATTTTGATTTGAGTCGGATCGAATAAATCCAGCCGGGTCAAATTCTCTCCCCTAGTCTCTTTCATTTATTTTTTAGACTTTTAAGTAGACTCTTTGTCTTTTCTGTACGTAAATAATAAGTACTTATTTCTTTGACTTTTATTTGGCGTTTTCTCACGTTTTTTTTCCAATTTAGTTTTTATAATTTCCAACAGTGCCTAACTTTTGGCACTCACCTTCAGCTAGTTGTTTCCAACATTGGATTGGTCCTTTAGATGTTTAGTAGTACTTGCCATGTCATTGTGGGCCAGCTGAAGAAGATTGTCTCATCATGTAATGGGACACGTGTCAAGATCGGACGGTGGTTCTTAAAGCAAAACAGAGGTACGACCAACTTGGTTTACACGGTAGAGTAGAAACAGACCACCACGAACTCTCAGAGAAAAAAACAAATCATTAAAACTTTGAATTTTCTGCACTTGTCTTTCTTCGACTAAGAAACTAAGATTATATATTCATTTACCAGTATGATTAAGACAGGTGATTGATCTTTATAGACGAGTTATGTTTTTTTTAGTTCTTGTCCTCTGTCTTGGAAGAGCTGATAAGTAAATTACTCTTGATTCATCTTCTAACTCGTTCTTCATCTCTTGTTTCATGTTTTTCTCTAGATTCTCTATGTGGCTTGGTTGATCTTTGGCTCAAAAACCTGACAAAATCTCATTACCTCTGCAGGTGTCTAGTCTTGTCTTCTATTTCTGTTAAGAAACAAAAAGCCTCAAATGAGCAATTTCAAGCTCGGCGTTGAAGTGATCGGAGCATATGGTCTGTTTCAGAGAGACAAGCCAAACTCATGTAGTCCGTTCGTGGAGCTCAAGTTTGATAACCAGATATTCCACACAGCTGCCAAACCTAATGACCCAAATCCTGTCTGGAACGAGTGTTTCTACTTTGTTGTCTCTGATCCTTCCGTCTTGTCCAACCGTACACTAGAAGCTCACGTCTACAGCGAACAAAACGAATCTGATCCTAAGCCTTTTCTTGGCAAAGTTCGAGTCAATGGTACATCCTTCGTTCCTCGCTCTGAAGCAGCTCCTTTCAATTACCCTTTAGAGAAACGCAGTGTTTTCTCTCGAGCGCGAGGAGAGCTTGGGTTAAGAGTTTTTATCACAGACGATCTTTCTATTCAACCTTCTGTCCCAACCTCGGTTCCAGAACTTCCTCAAGCTTATAGCCAAAGTCCTCGTAAAGAAACTGTCAAGTCCATAAGCACAGCTGAAGCTGATGAGAGAACAGAGCTTAAGCCTAAAAGACGTACCTTTTATAACGTTGCTCCTTCAGAGAAACAGCAGCCGATGATGAACTATGGCATTCACGAGATGAGAGGTGGACCGATGCCTCCAAGAGTAGTTCAGGTCAACGGTCCAGGTCCATCCTCGTACCAGTTGCCATCAGATTTCTCTGTCAAAGAGACGAGTCCATTTCTTGGAGGAGGACGGATCGTTGGAGGACAAGTGGTTCGTGGTACACAAAGGCCATCAAGCGGTACATATGATCTCGTTGAAGAAATGAGATTCCTCTACGTGAGAGTTGTGAAGGCGCGTGATCTTCCCAACAAAGACCTTACGGGAAGCTTAGACCCGTATGTTGAAGTAAAAGTCGGAAACTTCAAAGGTGTTACTACACATTTAGACAAGAATTCGGAGCCGGAGTGGAACCAAGTCTTCGCCTTTGCTAGTGATAATCTTCAGTCGAATATTCTTGAAGTTGTGGTGAAGGATAAAGATATTATCCTAGATGATTTTGTTGGCCTTGTTAAATTCGATCTCCGTGAGGTTCAGCTTCGTGTTCCTCCTGATAGTCCTTTAGCTCCTGAGTGGTACAGATTGGAGAACAAGAAAGGAGAGAAGAAGAAATCTGAGATAATGCTTGCTGTTTGGCATGGAACTCAAGCTGATGAAACTTTCGGGGATGCGATTTTCTCAGATTCATTGGCATCTTCAGACAGCTCAAACATTTTACCCGCTAACCTGCGCTCAAAAGTGTACCATTCTCCTCGGTTATGGTATCTAAGGGTAAAGATATTGGAGGCTCAGGACGTCATCATCATGTCAGACAAATCTCGTCTTCCTGACGCCTTTGTGAGAATCCAGATGGGTAATCAGATGTATAAGACTGGAGTTTTTCAGAGAAGCATCCATCCAAAATGGGGCGAAGAATTCATGTTTGTAGTAGCAGAGCCGTTTGAGGACCCATTGATTTTGTCAGTCGAAGATCGCTCTGCTCCTAGCAAAGACGAGCCAATAGGAAGAGCTGTAATTCAGCTGGCTAAAATTGAAAAACGTATAAACGATAAACCTCTTCGTCCCAGTTGGGTTCACCTTGAAGAATCCATCTCAGACGCCATGGATGAAGATAAAGCCAAGAAAGTGAAATTCGCTAGTAGGCTCCAGTACGCAGCAGTTCTTGAGGGAGGCTACCACGTTTTTGATGACTCCACATATTACAGTGGCGATCTCAGGCCATCTGAGAGACTGCTCTGGAAACCGGCAATCGGAGTCCTGGAGCTCGGGATACTTAGCGCAAATGGGCTTCAGCAGACGAAATCTCGAGATGGTAAAGGTACTTCTGACACATACGTTGTTGCCAAATACGGTCACAAGTGGGTTCGGTCAAGAACTGTGATCAACAACTTGAATCCAAAGTACAACGAGCAATACACATGGGAGGTTTTTGATCCCGCAACGGTTTTAACCATCGGTGTCTTTGACAACGCTCACTTCGCAGCTGGAACTGGCGAAGTCAACAGAGATCAGCAGATTGGGAAAGTTCGCATTCGAATCTCAACTCTTCAAACGGGAAGGGTCTACACAAACGCTTACCCTTTACTTGTTTTACAACCTTCTGGTCTTAAAAAAAGAGGCGAGCTTCACTTAGTCGTGAGATTCACCTGCACATCGGTCTCCAGTATGCTGATAAAATACACCAAACCACTCTTGCCTAAAATGCATTACATACAACCTATACCAATAGACCAACAGGAAAGGCTTAAGCTGCACGCTTCCAGAATAATCGTGGCTCGTTTAGGTCGGTCAGAGCCTCCTCTTAAACGTGAAGTCGTTGAATATATGACAGATTGGTCAATTAATCTGTTCAGCATGAGACGGAGCAACGCCAACTTCTTTAGGTTCACGGCGATGTTCTCCTGGTTGCTCTCGGTTTGGAAATGGATGGAAGTCGTGTGCACGTGGAGAACTCCGGTGACAACAGCTTTGGTGCATGTGCTTTACACAATGCTTGTGATGTTCCCAGAGATGATTTTGCCGACTGTGTTTCTGTATATGGCTGTTATCGGGTTGTGGAATTACAGGTTTAAGCCCAGATTTCCTCCTCATATGGACTCCAAATTATCTTGTGCAGAAAGAGTTAATGCTGATGAGCTTGACGAAGAGTTTGATAGCTACCCAACCTCAAGGCCTACGGACGTTGTCAAAATGAGGTAAGAAATGAACCAAATTGGTCAAAGATAGTTTGAATAAAGAACAAATTTGGGTTAATGGTTCGTGTGTGTTCTTGTTTCTCAGGTACGACCGGCTTAGAAGTGTGGCTGGGAAGATACAGTCAACGGTTGGAGATATAGCCTCACAAGGAGAACGAGTGCAGGCGTTGCTTAGCTGGCGTGATCCACGCGCCACCGCAATTTTTATAACTTTCTGTTTCATCACTGCCATGACTCTCTACGTTACTCCTTTTAAACTCGTTGCTCTCCTCTCCGGTTACTACTTCATGCGACACCCTAAGCTCAGATACCGCATGCCCTCCGCTCCTTTCAACTTTTTCCGGCGACTTCCGGCTATGTCCGATTCTTTGCTTTGAATCATTTTATAGATAAGAGGATTCATTAAACATGTCTATATATATTACTCTGAATCTGTGTATATATCTATCTCTATGCATCCATATATACGTAAATGTTGAGAATTCTTGCATTCAAGTATATATAAGTCTGGTGTGTATATATCTTCCTGGTTCTCACAATCGCGATCACAGACAAATCCAGATGATTAAATCAATTGTTTTACAGAGAATATAAAAGCTCAAAATGAAAAGCAGAGGAAGACGATGGAAAACAGAGCCGGTTATATACTAAACCAAAGCTGAACCAGCTTAAAACCAAATAAGATGAGATCAACAATTAACAAAAGCCCATGGGCCATTTTGGGCCTTGAATAAAACGACGTCGCATAGCTAACAGATTAGTTCCCTCCTTAACAAATCTGTTAAGTTTTATTTTACGGAATTTGGAGGCAACGGAACAGAGGAAGATAATCAACTTGCTTTAACAGGCGGTGTTCTTCATTTTTGAGAACACAAAGAAAATAGTACAACAACAATTTATTTATTTTTATTCCATTTTTTTTGCTACAATGGCCAGATTCTTCTCTCACCATTAAAATATTTCATCAACTTGTCGGTAAATTATTTTTGGCTTATTCTATCTTTTTTTCTCTGTCTTATTGTTTCCAAAAATATAATAATAATTCATTTTCTGAATTTACAGATGTGTATATTATTAGATGCACGTATACATACTTCACTATCTCTCTCTGTATATATAAACTTTGTGATCTGATCTACTTTTAATGTAAATTATTATCCTAAGGGTTTCGACAATTTCGGATTGTTTATGCTACTTCACATGAATCACATACGTTCATGTCGATTCGATTGAGATAGGTCTCTCTCAAGTTCGGTTCTTTTTTTTTAATGTTTAATTTTTAATTTATTGTAACCACGTGGATTTGTTGTCCTGGTTTTGTTTGTTTCCTTTCTCCTCGAGCGTTTTGATGAAATCGAGGAACCTAAATACAACAAGTTCGTGGATCCAAAAACACTTTGTGGGTTTTTGATTCGTAGCTTGCTAGGTTTCTGCTTTTTATTCTATTGATTGGCTCCAGGTGCTCTCACAAATTTAGGGGTTTTCGTTTTTTGTTTTTCTTATCTCTGATTCTGCTTCAGTTTCAAAATCTGAACTTTAGATTTCGAGTTTTTCTTAGTCGAGTTGACTCATTAGAAGCTTCAGCGAGTTGACAAGGTACGACCTTTTTCTTTACCAAATCAAGTCTTTTTCAACTTTTTCTTTGTTCTTTGGTGTGAGTTTCACTACTCACTGATTCAGAAAATGGATCCTTTTTTCTTCTCTGAAAGATTCGATTTGCTAAGATCATTACCTGTACTAATTTGATTGCAGCTTCTGGGTTTTTGAAGAGACATCCCTTAATAATTGAAACAAAACCTGGGAACTGAAAAAAACAAGAGTCTTGGAAGACATTGGAATCGCGTTGTTTAGATGGGAGGTCAATGCTCTAGCCTCGGTCGTTGTTGCCGGAAATCATCACACAAGACAGCTGTTCTTGAAGCTCCTGATGTTGGTTAGTTTCAGTTTTTAAGACAGGTTTTTTTTTTTTTATCTAAGTCTGTTGCACTTGGATCTAAGAAAGCAAAGGTACGTCTGATTGGTGGTGAATGCAGAAAATGGAGAGCAAAGTGAGACCACTGATGTGCCTATTTTCCGGGAGTACACATTAGAGCAGCTTAAGTCAGCAACTTCTGGTTTTGCTGTGGCGTATATTGTATCTGAGCATGGAGAAAAAGCTCCAAATGTTGTGTATAAAGGTAAATTGGAGAATCAAAAGAATATTGCAGTCAAGCGTTTCACAAGAATGGCGTGGCCTGATGCAAGACAGTTCCTGGTACAACTTATCTCCTTGGAAATCCTTCTACTCTTTGTTCTATCTCTTTTGATTTCAATATTGGGAATGTGTTATTGCAGGAAGAAGCCAGGTCGGTTGGTCAGCTGCGGAGTGAGAGAATGGCCAATTTACTTGGATGTTGCTGCGAAGGTGAAGAGAGGTTACTTGTGGCAGAATATATGCCCAATGAAACACTAGCCAAACACCTTTTTCATTGTATGACTCTTTATTTCTATTTATAGCCTTTAATGTAATTATCTTGTGATGCTATTGTTGGAAATTAGGCTAGAGAGAATCTAAGTCTACGTTTTTGTTTTATGCAACCAGGGGAAACACAACCTATGAAATGGACAATGCGGCTACGAGTTGTTTTATATCTAGCACAAGCTCTTGAATACTGCACTACCAAAGGCCGTACTCTTTATCATGACCTCAATGCTTACCGGGTTTTGTTTGATGAGGTATTATTGACCTATAGCTCTTCTGGGAAACCTGTCCATGTTTTTATGCTATCCCTTCATTCTCTGACTTCCTTAAGGGCCTTTTAAGGAATGCAATCCAAGACTTTCTACTTTTGGCTTGATGAAAAATAGCCGGGACGGAAAAAGTTACAGCACTAATCTTGCCTTCACCCCTCCTGAATATCTACGAACTGGTACTTCATCAAGACTTTTTATTTTTCAAGATTCATATGGTTGAGATTAAGTTGCGCGTTCTGTTTTGTGTGTATCTACAGGAAGAATCACTCCAGAGAGTGTAATATACAGCTTTGGAACTCTTCTGCTTGACCTTCTCAGCGGAAAACATATACCTCCTAGCCATGTAAGTGTTTTTAGCTTAAAATAAGTTTGTTGCAGCTTTTATGTAGTGAAGACTGATTCCTTCAATCTGTGTTGTGCAGGCCCTTGATTTGATTAGAGACAGAAACCTTCAAACGCTAACTGATTCTTGCCTAGATGGGCAATTTTCTGAGAGTGATGGCACAGAGCTAGTACGCCTTGCATCTCGATGTCTTCAGTATGAAGCTCGTGAGCGGCCAAACACAAAATCTTTGGTTACTGCCTTGACACCTCTTCAGAAGGAGACAGAGGTTCAATTTGATTTTTCAATCCATTAGAAATACAGGGACTAAGTTTCTGTTTGTTGACTCACACTCAAGATTAATGCTTCCTTATATTGGAAAATTTCAGGTCCCTTCTCATGTTCTAATGGGTCTACCTCACAGTGTTTCGGTGTCTCCTCTGTCCCCTCTTGGTGATGCTTGTTCAAGAAGAGACCTGACTGCTATGCTTGAGATCCTGGATAAACTTGGATACAAAGATGATGAGGGTGTCACCAATGAGGTACTTTTTTCAGAATTGAGTTGGAAAAACTAATGTTGTGGCTTTATTAACAGTTAATAGTGTCTTGTAGTAACTGATGTTGTCTTAAAGGTTTGTATATAGATCTAACGTCTTGATTGGTTCGTCATGGTGTTGTGCTACAATATTTTCGGAATGCAGCTCTCGTTTCATATGTGGACAGACCAGATGCAGGAGTCTTTGAACCACAAGAAGAAGGGTGATGTGGCCTTCAGGCAAAAAGAGTTTAGAGAAGCCATAGAGTGTTACACACAGGTGAGTTTTTGGTTTGTTTTGGAACTTATTAAAACGAAGTATACATAGGCATAACAGTACTAATCGGATTGCTTTGTTTAAACATTGACAGTTTATTGATGGAGGAATGATATCTCCAACTGTATGTGCTCGCCGTAGTCTGTGTTACTTAATGAGTGACATGCCTAAGGAAGCTTTAGATGATGCAATTCAAGCTCAAGTGATATCTCCAGTGTGGCACGTTGCGTCTTATCTGCAGGCAGCATCACTTGCTTTCTTGGGAATGGAGAAGGAATCTCAAATGGCATTGAAAGAGGGCTCAAACCTGGAAGCAAAGAGGAATTGAAGTTCCAGAGTGTAGTAAGAAATCTATATAGATGTATCTTTTGGGAAAGATGAAAGAACATCTTACCACCACCAAAGAGAGTATTAAGAGGTTTAAATGTTTTTGACCACAATGACCGACTCAAAAGCGATGCAAAACTAGATCATCTTCTTCTTCTCCATATGAGATAGATTGGGTGTGTAGCGTTTTGTTCTTCTTTTGCCTCTTTTTATGGGCATTGAAATATCCATTTTCTTCCAACTTTATTGCGGAGAATTTTTGTTTCTTTTGATCCACAGATCACACTGAACTCTGTCTTGAGTAAAACTGGGTGAAAGACATTCTAAAGTGAGGAGTTCTGTAGTTCCATTCCAAAAGTTGGTTCCTTGACCATTTGGTAGATCCAAAAAAAAAAAAATTCTCTTTTAAAAGATACATTATTGTCATTTAACTCAACCATATTTTAGTGAATGGATCAAAAGCTATCATAGTAATTTATGTAAAGTGTCAATGAAGGTGTGCTTAGAAAAAGCTAAACTCTTATATATAATTGATTTGTACTTGCGTTAATAACAAAGAATAATTAATTTTAAAACAATGTTATGATATTTAATTTTCAATATTTATTATTTACACAAATTAGTTAATGTCAAAATATTGTATTTGTTAATACAATGAGTTAGTTTAATATTTATAATATAACTCTTTTAATAAACTATACGATGTTAAAATTAAATTTATAATTTTTTTTTTAACACAAATTTCATATTTACTATTGTCAAAATGTATCAACATATTCATTCACTTCCAGCGAAGTAAGTTTTAGTCTCTTGGGCGTTGAACTCCTACTTCTCACTCATTTTGTCTCGCCAAATGCTTACAGTCAAACCCAGTTCAAGGTTTCATTTCAGGCAAGTGGGGTCAATATTTGAATGAAAACACAGTTTACGAAATGACCAACTTCATGATCAAATATGACAAGACAAGACCATATGCTATCTGTTCCAAACGTTAACCATTCTATTCAATAAATATTATTTGAAAACAAGCTTGGGATATTTGGTAAAGGAACATATAATCTTGATGAAATTATAAACATAAAAAAAAAAATGATACAACAGAGAAACAGTGGGTCAGATTTGTGAACACCAAAAAACAAAAACAAAAATCAAAGTGAAGACGAAACAAGAGGAGATTAAATTGAAAGAAATGGCAGTCAGAAGAAGAAACTCCATGCACCCATACTAGTTATTTCACATATTCTTTGGGTCCCGGCGTGCAGATTTTCCAGACTCTCTTCCGGTAATAAACATTGGAAGCACACAAGTGGTTCAAAATTGATGTACACACTGCAGAATTTTTGGACACACTATTGAAGAATATGATCCTACGAGCTACTTCCTGTTCCCTGGCAATGCGCTGGTATTAAACGCTGTCGTAGCTCTGTTGATGCACCTTCAAGCTCTACAGTCAAATTCATGTAAACAAATCAATGAGAGACAGAACCAAATGTAGACAAAATCCATAAACATTTGTATTTGAATCTAAAGTTAGGCTAATGATTACTTCACAAGTTTTGTAAGGATGATAAAGACGAGGTAAAGATAGTTCATGGGCTGACCTTGGGCAGTGAAGTTAAACAATGGAGGCAGTGGTCTTCCATTTGGCAGTGAAGCATTCGGATCCCGTAAGTCATCGAAGAAGGGATGTGCACAAGCTTCCAACTAGAAAGATTTAAGCGCAATTTGAGTTAGAAAATTCTAAAGTCAGCCAAGGTGGTTTTATAGTATTAAGGTTTCCAAAAAGACATAGTCTTACAGCAGTGCAACGAAGGTTTGGTGAATACTGAAGGAGTCTTGAGACGAGATCCACTGCTTCAGGTGGCATTCGCTTGTGGAAAATCTGAAAGAGTTTTGAGCTACATTAGACTTCATTTTGAACATGCACATGCATTAAAGAAGGACCTGTTAATTATTTCACAAACCTTGTGCCACGGGTGAGCTTTGATTTGAGGAAACTTGAACTCCGTGTAGTTGGGATTCATACACCGTATTTCTTCTCTTGTAGGCGTCCCAAGAATCTGGTAGATGTACAAATGAATAAGATTGGAAACATGAAATATAGAAAAGATATGAAGGAACACAAGGGATCATTGACATTGTATGTACCTTGATAATCTCCACCAGCTGATCAATGCCACTATCCCCAGGAAACAGTGGCTGGAGTCAGAATACCAACAGTTCAAACCAGATTAAATGTGATTTCGAGGTCGCAACGTAATAACCAATCAAAAATAAATTGAAAAACAGTTCATCACAACCTAAACTCCACAATGTATAATACTCACTTGGCCTAGTAAAAGTTCTGCCATAACACAACCGCCGGACCACATGTCAATGGCATTAGTATACTCTGTCGCCCCAAATATAAGTTCTGGGGCCCTGTAGTACCGGGAGCATATATAGGATATGTTAGGTTCACCTGGTACCTGAAGGCGCACAAAAATGTAAGCCATCATTTTTCAAATGATAAACTATCTCGCAGGACACTTTAACAAATAAAAATTAACATACCAACATCTTTGCACTTCCAAAATCGCATATTTTTAGTTGATGAGTTTGGGGATTGACCTATGAAAGCCACATCATAAGAGAATTGAAGCATTATACTTTCATTTGACTTAACGTTTAAGCAGGAAAAATTCACACTATACCAGTAGATTTTGTGGCTTGATGTCACGGTGACAAACCCCAACCACGCGATGTAAATAGTTAAGTGCACGGCAAATCTGATATACAACAAAGCAACAGAAAGGACAAGATCAACATATACAATATTGAAAAAATTCCATGTACCTAAAACTTTATGATACAAAGATTACTAGACACAATCAAATGGAAAGCTCATAGTACTCACCTGATAAGTGTAGAGCTGAACAAAGATGACTGGCATATGCTGATTCATTTTGGTGTAATGCTTTGATGCTCTGTATACAGTTTCGGGAACATACTCAAGGACAAGGTTGAGATACAGCTCATCCTTGTCTGTTGTTGAAAAGAAAGAGTGCCTCAGTCGTACAACGTTGAGATGGTCTTGTACGCGCATTATCTGAAGTTCTCTGTTCTTGTATCTTTTATCCTGCAGAACCTTCTTAATTGCAACTTGTTCACCAGTTTCCAGGCACTTGGCCTATCCAAAAGTCAGAACGCAGGTTAAATTCTGGAAACGACAAATAATTATAAATTACTTTTGTTCTTTCTAAGAATTTCCACCTACCTGGAACACAACTCCAAATGAACCAGTTCCAACCACTCGCTGGGCCATGTATGAGATTGTCTGAAACAAGTAATGGAAATTCAAGTAAGGATACACCCAACTGAATGTACAAAGGAGAATAGAAGTGAACAGAGAAACCATGTTTTCGTAGAAGAAATGAGTAACATGATTAAGAATGTTTTCAAACACAATTACAATCAGCAAAACTAATTTGAATCACCTGCTTTGGCTTTCCATCTCTACCCCCCACTGTTGTTGTAATAACTTGTCCGGTTTCGGTCCCATTACCGTTTACAACAGTTGTTTCCATATCCTGCACAAACCAACGGAGATGTAATCAACAGCTAATGAAGATCAGGATGTTGTAGAATTAGAAACAAAGCAACGCACCTTCTCCTCACGGTTGGCATTTCGCTCGTCTCTAATCCTCATTTCGATCATTACTTCCGGTAGCTGATCATCCACGGGTTTATCTGATACTGCAGGCACATTTGACGTTCCAGCAACACTATCTTGTGAAAAAGTGTCTACTTTCATCTCAAAACAATCACTATTTTGGTCAACCTGCATTGGATCAGCACACATAGTTTCGTTCTCTTGATCCAGCTTGGCTCTCTTCAGCCCATAGTCTCCACCCTAAAAGAAAAAAAATCACAAACAAACATCATAAGATGAAATTGGTCAGGTCAACATGCTATCAACAATCAAGTACACACTAAACATCCACATCCAATGGAAAATCTGGACTGTGGAGATAGCATCAAGTCGTAAGAAAAACAAATACATCTATCTATTCTCGACCAACACTATTAGGATATCTAAACTAAGATCTCAAAGCCTCAGAAACACAATTTTGACTTAACATACTGTAAACAACACGAAAGACATTAATCTGTAATCAGAATTTATAAATCTATCTGAACTTCAAAGGACGGGAAAAAGAGAAAACCAAATGTCTACTTACAGGATCCGAAGAAATCGAGGTCCGACCCGAAGCAATGCTCTTGAGACGACGCATCACGTTCATCTTCGCTTCGTTACCAACCAAACCAGGACGAATTAACAAACCGTAAATCTCCGAGAAAGCTTCAGCAAAGCTTCATGTGGAGAGAGGAAAGCGAAAAGAAGATTCAGATATTCAAATTCGCCTTCTGCTACAGCAACTATAAGAAACTTCTTCTCCAACGAAAATCAGGAAAGAAAGAATCTGTTCGATCTTCTTCTTCTTCTTCTTCGAGCTTCGCTTTCACTTCTCTTCTCTTCTCTCTCCACGACCCAACCAGGTGGAATCTTTGCTCTCTTCTCTCTCTTTCGTGGCCAAAGCCAATCATGCCAGCCTCGTTCTCTATCCCCCTACTCTTTGGTCAAACCTTGACTCCTCACCGTTGATTCATCGTAGCTACACATCCAACGGGTTAGGATGAATCCGCCTGAGTTTGAGAACTTGAAATTCCGAACTTACCCCTGGATGGTGTATTAATTAACGGATCTGGGATTAGCAAAGCAAAGATGGATGGTTATGGTAGTGGAATTCCTCAACTGAATGATTGCATCTAAGACACGCGGAATATGCGGGACTGTCTCCTTTGACCAACTTTGACCACTTCCCTCTTTTGTTTTCCTTATCTTCATTTATTTTTACCATTTTCAGATATAATTTTTAAATTTAATAACGCAAATGAACTTTGGTAGAAAAGACTCAATATTAATTTAACCTAGTTTATCTTGTAAGTACTAAAAATGTTTGAACAAAATTTTGTTGTCATGTGGGCTTCACTCCTTTCATCAGAAAGAAAACCCAACAAGGCTTAAATAAGAACACAATAGTAAGGCCCAATAGATAAAAATGGCCCAACAAAAGACATGGATGACCCAATAAATATGGGCTTTCAAGAAGGCCCATGACTTTGTAGAGCTGTTATGATTTCTGGCTCCAGACTGTCAAATGGAATGAGGTGGACAACGAAAATGGCGGAAGACGTAAAGGACCCATAATCAAACAGCAAAGGAAGAAGCCACTAATTTGCATTAAATGAAACTGGGCAATACCTGAAACTACATTTAATGCTCCACGACAACCACACAGCTATTTTCTTAATTAACTTGAATCGAAACAGATCCATCCAAACACTAACCACATCAGAAATATCCCCAAGAGTTCGCGTTTTAGTAGCCACAACACGAACAACAAGTGTAGTTCACTCGCATTACATCTTGGCAACATTTCCGAAAACCGAACCCGAAAACCAAATGTCCAAAGCTATTACATATAATGATCATTAATCATAACAATACTCAAAGCAAAAGCAAGACACAAAAAGAGGGTTTCCAACCCCAGTCAATACCCGAACCACCAACTACTTTCACCGTCATCGGACCAGATGGTCCCATCACGGTGACAGGAGTTGGATTTCGCCACTCACGTGGTTCGTTCTTGACTCGACACCCCCTCACAAAGTACAAAAGTTATTAAAAAAAAAAAAACGCCCACAAACTCTTTGAGAGTAACCTATTCGGAAATATCCGGATCTATGTTTACTTTCAACTCCCCGATGCAATTGCCTTTATGAAGGCTTTAGCTTTCACATTGTAAAGCAGCTCGAATCTTCTGAACAGTGCAAGAGATCAAGGTGTTAACAGTTTCCACTGACTCGACCGTAAGTTTTGCCGTCGGGAGATTGTTAACTAAGATTTGAAAGGCCACCGTCAAAAGTGAACCACCACCAACAGGTCTCTGTTCACCATCACCACCACCACCACCGTCAATACCTCCGTCAGGTAAAACAGCAAAACCAGACGGAAGTAGAGCCACACACGATGAATCACCACCATTCATCACAACATGCATTGCAGGAATATCTACAGGCGCGTATACTACAAGCGCTCCAGATGCGTCTATGCAAGTCTCTTGAAGAATTAACATACTGCTCTGATTCGAGTTCATTGCCTGTAAAGTATAAGATTAAACCAAAGAATTGTTATGATTTACGAGAATGCCATTATGACAGTACAGTAACGCTTCAAGGTGAAAGAGTGAAACAAGTCAAAATAACTTTTCAGATAAACAAAAAAGAAGTAAAAAGTCAAAAAAAGGAATAGCAAAAAGTCGAAATTGTCCTATTAATTTTGACTTTTTAAACCCTTACAAAAGCTCTGACACACTTCTGTTTTCTAGTCCTGGATAAAGGAAATTTTATATTAATAAAATATATATTATAATGTCGTATTTTGGCACCACTCAAATTCCTAAATTGTCCTTTTCCAATCTATTCTTTTGTCCGTAATACTACCATCATCCCAAGGACAAAAACGTCACAATCACCTAATCTATATCTTTCCCACACATACCAAACCAATCACATACACACAAACTATATTAGTTAAACCGGAAACCGATATTACTAGACACATATCAGCTAAACCGGTCAAATTAGGTAGTTTTGGACAACACAATCACCTAATCTATCTTTCCCGCACATACCAAACCAATCACTCACAGACTACAAGCTCCGATTTTACTAAACCAAGATCAACTAAACCGGTCAAATTAGGTAATTTTGGAAAACTTACGTTAGACCGGAGCAGAGAGACAGAGTTGGCTTGATTATGACCTTTAGCAATGTGGGCCATTTCTTGCATGGGACCACCGTTGGATAGAATATCCCATTCACATCTCATCCGTTCATTTCGTAAGAAATCAAACAAGCGTTGTGGCGAAGCCGGAAGCCACACAGACGTAGAAGCACTCAAAACAATACCCGGAGGCTCTCCTGGATCATCCACACTCTTCCGGGTCATTACTCGAACATCCGGATCCACATTCCCGACAGTAAGTTTACTCCAACTATGAACTGACGGTGCAGTTATGCCCGAACAGAAGTTCAACGTCATTCGTCGAGCTAACTTCATCATGCTTTTTCGACAACCAGGCGTTATAGCTGTGAATTTCAATCATAAAATGTTTGAGAAATTGAAGATTATACGTATATTAATATGTTGATATGTAAGGAATTGAAACTGACTTGTGTTATCGTGAGATGTAACATTGGAGGACATGAGGATATCGAGACATTCGGACTCTCTTTGAAGTGTAGCTAACCATCGTTGTGAACCGAAACCAAGACCTGACCTAACCATTGGCCGGTATAGCTGGTGGATTTGGTTCTCGTCGTACTCTGCATGCTCCACCCACGTGACCTGCACCAATGTAAAAACCAAACCCTAATTAATAAACACATATATATATATATATACCAGTATTATTAGTTAACAAAAACTATATATACAAACATAATTAAAATCAAAACTAAGTATAAATAGTTAGATAATATGACAAAATTGATGATAATAGGACAATTGAATAATACGAGACATGGAAGATTGGAATAGAGACATGAAAAGTTTGATTTATTGAAACGATGATTAGAAGCATTTTTCAATGCATGCATATGAAATTAATGTGTTTTTTCCAAAATTTGGACAGATGCTTCATCGATTAATGGACAAAAAAATAAAAATAAATAACTAAATGGGATTTTCAATTTTTGGAGACAGACCCAGTTGTCGAAAACTTGAAATCCAATCCACAGAATCAGACAGAGAAAAAGAAGTATCCGGATCCATTATTTTTCAGCAATCTCGGAAGCTTCGGGGATCAAAATTCGAGGAAGAAAAAAACACTATTTAATTCAATTTTGCTTTTCTATTCTGACATAAAATCATATTTAATTATATATAAAATAAATAATAACATTTTAGAGTTAAAATGTTATTAAAATTTCAGGCGAAGAATAGAAAATGAAAAGAATTTGGAGAGCTAAGATTATAGTAAAAATGGAGAGTGACAGTGAAGTGGGTGCAGTGAGTAATGGCTAAAAAACAAGAATCATTGATGGTCGAGCTTCTTCTTCGTCTAGCCATCACCCAATTAAAAACCTAGAGATCCTAATTTTCTTCATTTTTTCTAGATCTTTTCAAAAAACCAAAAATAAAAAAGATTCCAATATGTTTCTTTGTTTTAAAATATTAAATAAATATATGTTATTATTGTTATGTAACGCTTAACTCGAGTCAAAACTCAAAAGAGTATTTTACCTTAGAATATCCATTGGACATCTCTTGCACAACACAGCCTGATGGTAATCGCCGGATAATAACCGGAGCTCCACCGGAGTTTTCTTGAGGATCGATCGATACATCGACCACCGCCCAAACTCCCTCCGCATGTTGTTTACAGAACCGGAGAAAATTGACGTTGCGAACCGGAACCAATGGTGACAATACTTGTAGTTCCGCATTCATCTGATAGTTAAACCGGTTTAGAATAACATAAACCAAATGTTAAACCGGAATTTGAATGATTTAAGTGATTAAGCCGGTTCTTACCAATTGAAGTGCACCGTTTATTGTTCCGGCCATTCCGCCGGAGATTACGTCAGTGGTTGTGGCTCTTGCGACGTTACACGGAAACATCTCTGCCCATCGATTCTGTTAAAATATATTAAATATTCAGAAGAAAAAATATATAATAATTATAAATTAGTTCAAAAAGATGGAGAAACTTACTGAGTCCATTAAAGTTTCGACGAGAGCTAAGCTATTGATGATGACCATACCGGAATTTCTAGAAGCTTCAGCTACTAAACCGGTTGGTTTAGTAGACGAAAATGTTCTCATGTACTCATCTTGGTTAAGCTCATCTCTTTCACCATCTAAGCTTTTAACCCATAACGGTTCTTCACTTTGAGCAAGCTTCACTAACTCATCCATGGCGGTTAAAGCTAACTCCAACAAAACTGACTTCTGATCAATCCCATTGATTCCAGTCGGTTGCGGCGGAGCTAAGCAGCCAACACCACCACCGAAATCAGGAGGGAAAGCGAAGTTTCCACCATTGTTGGTTCCAACAGCGAGCTCAAGAGAAGAGTTGTAATGGTTGTGATGGTGATGATGACCAAGGAATTTACCAGTGAGATTACAAACACGATCAAGTTCATCTTTTAAACGAGCGTTTTCGATACGAAGATGGTGTTCTTCTAAAGAAACATCACCAAGCATTGCAGGTCCTACACAATTTGAACACATTGGATTCCTCATTGCTTCACGAATTGACATATTCTCAGCTCTTAACTTATCATTCTCTTGTCTCAATAATGCATTCTCATGCCTCTCTAATTGAGTCTGCAACAACAAGAGTTCATTACAAAGTTTGAAACACAGGCTTTAATAAGAACGAAAGAAAGAAGAAAGCTTTTTACCTTCATTTGAGTACGACGATTCTGAAACCAGAATTTGACTTGTCTTGTTTCCAAACAAAGTCTTTTACTTAGCTCTAATCGTTGCTTCTCATCTGGATGTGGACACTCCTTAAACATACTGAAACACAAAGAAAAAGACTGTTTCAAATGGATTTCGAGATCGAATCAAAGAGAGATCATAGAAGAGGAATTATTACGATTCGAGCTCTTGGATTTGTTGAGGAGTGTGTCGGTGATAACGTTTTTTTCTCGGAGGTTTATCATCAGCAGCATCATGATCTTCACCAGAGATTCCTTCAACATTATCACTACCAGATCTACTCTCATGTTCCTCTTCTCGACTTCTTCTATTAACACTTCCATCGAAATTATTCCTCATCGATGCTTCTCCACGATTTGTTCCTCTCTCCGGTTGTTCCTATCCACAAAAAACAATCAAAATAATAAAAAAGGATTCTTTTCTACATAAGAATATAGTAGTAAGGAGAGGAAACGACGACGTACGAGGGCTAAAGAGAGGCCTGAAGAAGAATAAACAGAGTTGGGAGAGAAGAGAGTAGCTGCTTGAGACATTGAACAACCAGGTAAACCGGTTTGGTTACCATAACTTAAACCGGCGAGGATTCTAGCTCCGCTTGTTCCACCACCGCTTGTGTTATTATCGAATAAACTACCGAAGTTCATCAGATATAATCTGTGTTTTTGTTTAAGAAAAATACCCAGAGAATTCAAACGAGTAAAGATTGAGACTTTTGAACGGATCGAGAAAGAAGAAACCCAGAAAATTGATTAGTGAAATGGAGGAGAGAGAAAGAGAACGAAAGCTGAAATCTTTCTCATATGCTCTTCGTTCTCAGTCTCTCTCTCTTTGAAGAGCTAATGGTGTTTTTGTTTTTCTCTTTCTCTCTCGTCTATTGTTTTTTTTTGCAGAGAGTGATGGAGAAGAAGATGAAGATTGAAAACCCTAGTTTTGAGGTAACTGAAGAAGAAGAGGAAGAGACTCTCTCTCTCTCTATTTTCACAATTGCATGTTGATATTGACTCTCTTTTTTTCCTTTTTATTTTTATATTTTTTAAAGACAATGAGAGAGACGGTCTCATGGCTTTTTAGATTTTTTTTTCTTCTTTTTGTGAATTAATTTTTTTTATATTAATGCATTTTGACAATTTTAGGTTTAAAAGTGTTATATTTTAATGTGAATCTATTAAATCTAATTCAAATCTATAAAACAAAACAAAAGTTTCCAAAAAGTGACTTGACTTTATTTTAATTATTGAAAAATATTGTCTTATATAAGTAAATAAATCTATAAAAAAAACTAAAGAAAGGTGAGACTTCAACTTAATTTGGATTAAAGTTAAACTTGTTAGATATGAATTCAAATCCAACTTAAGTACTAATCTTTTACAAAATAATATAATGAATAACAATGTTATGTTTGTAAGTATTAATGTCTTTTAACCAAAAATATCACAAAAATTGGAAAGTATGTTTAGTCAAATTATTATATATTTATTTCTAGAGTATAAATAACGTGTGATAAGATTTAAAAAGTTTGTATTCTATTAATCTAATAAATTTTTTTAACTGGCCTGGCCGTCTTTAATTCTTTTCCTATTATTCTTAATATGAATTACTAACTTTGGTGTTTTGAGGATTTATAGAAAAATTACTATTACTAACTCACTTGTCTTTAACAATTATTTTATTTTCTTAAATGTAAAGATTGATCAAGGCAACGACTAATAGTGCAGTTAAAGTTCATAAAATTAGAGTTTTAGGTATCCGAAAATATAACAAATTTAGGAATATCAATTTTCTAAAATTTCATTTAGTATAATTGGTTGAAACTTTATTTATCTCCAAAGTGGTGAGTATTCAATTCCTTTTAGAAACAACACTTTTAAAAAAAGGTTTAGATACCATTTTAGATTGGGTCGGCCCTGCAACTACAAACCATATGCCTTCGTGTTTAGTTGTCAAACGATATCCAATTTGGAATACTCATATGCCCTAGTCATCTTCAGATTAATTTTTACACAATAAATTTTCATTATAAAGAAAAAGAATTTCATTAACAAAATTAATTAAATGGAAAATATTCAAAATAAACTATGGAGTTGATTTGTAATTGATGTAGCTAAATACTAAATTGTAAATTTGAATTTCATCAGAAATTAAATGGAAAAGATGAAGTAAAAATAAACAAATAAAAAGCAAGAAAAAGGTCAAGGATGAGGGAGAGAGATGTGGACTCTTGAAAACCTTACGAATGCGCCAGAGACGCTTTACCATAAGAAGAAGAACTCCGTTGACTTTTTCCTTTTTGTTTATTACATTTCTATCTCTACTCGCACTTTTTCATACTCGCTTGAAGATAAAATATTTTAATCAATATAACAAATTATTACAAAGACTATTGTCTATAAAGCCACACAACTTTCATGAATACATTACATATACTATGTCATTTTCAGTTATTGATATGCACTAATATATATTTATACTTTGATATATATATATAATACTCTTAACTTATGATCAAATAGGCTATAGAATCTTTTTGAAGCTTATGAAAGAATCTAGATATTATAAAGTAACGACATGAAGAAGTGAGCTTGTGTCAACTAAAAAGACATTCCATAATTAGTCTTTCTTAGCTCCATCATTGAGCTAAATCGTATGCCCTAAACGGTGTGATGATTCGAAAATTTAATGACTACAATTATTAGATTAATAATGAAGATAATTTAGCACTAACTTAATTTAACTTTCTTATATCCATATATACTAGTCTAGACCTGGGCATTCGAATACCCGTTCGGATTCAGGTCGGGTCATTTCGGGTTTCAGGTTTTCGTGTTTACACATATAAAACTCGTTTGGATATTTTAGAATTTTGGATCGGGTTCGATTTGGTATATTTTCAATTTTGGGTCGGGTTTAATTCTTATACAATGCCCTATTTCGAATCAAATTCGATTCGAGTATTTTTATTTAAATCTTTTGAAAAAAATAAAAAAAATCTTTAAAAAATCATAATTTAATTTTAAAAATTAAAAATTTTAGTTTTTTTCATTCATTTAATTCAAATTGTAATATATTTAGATTATACTTATAATTTTGAATATACTAAAAATTTATATATAAAACTATTTTTAAACTATATAATATATTTCAGGTATCTATTCGGGTTTCAGATTTTATTCATTCGAGTTCAAGTATCCAAATTTCTATGAGGTAAATCCCGTTCGGGTATCTTATCGGATTCAGTTCAATTCAATTCTTTTTGTTTCATATTGAATTCGGATCGGATTTCAAATTTTGGGTATTATATCCAAGTTTATACTAGCTTTCAATAGATAGTGGGCATGCTAATTAATGTGTGTATAAGTATATATTATGAATCATTATATTGATAAACAAATAACTAGTTTGTGCGGGAAACTCCTTTAGTGATCTTCGTAAGACTTGAAACATGTTGCGAATGGTATTTTTAATAGATCGTCAAAATCTCTTCCTTTTTAAGTTTTTTAAGTTTTAGGATTGAGAGTATTTGTTGTTTTCATGTGGTTTATTGTAATTCGCTGTTCTTTGTAACATTTTCAATTCCATGATTTTTAGTTTAAAAAAAAAAAAACTCTTCAAACTTAAAATCTTGTTACATAGGCTTATGCGTCTTTTTAAATCTGGAGAAGAATATTCAGTTATACCATTTGATCAAAACACTTCCCAACATATTTAATCCAAAAATTGGTACTTAGGTCAATTGACACAAAATATATAGTGTTTGTAATTTGTCTAAGTATTCTACATGTTGGTTACGAGCAAGATCAATTAAAAACTCGTTTTGGACAAACAATATAATCTGCCAATTCACTTGTTTAAATGTATAAACAAAATCTTGTTGAGTCAAAATACAAAAACTGAGATTGGTGTTGTTGATAATTAAAGTTTATTGAATACAAATTCAGAATTAATGGAACCGAATAGATTGATCATATTGGTTTGGTTTGGTTCGGTTAAGAGCACATGGAAATGTCGGTTCCAGAGAATAACCGACCAGGAAGCAGTCAACTTCTTCGATCTATCACTTCAGGTCCTGCCTTTGACTTTTTCTTCCATTTTTTATTTCAAATGTTTATTTTCATAATTTTGTCAGAAAATGAAATAGTAATCTGACTTCTCTTATTAGTCTGACAGAGTTAGTCGTGAAGACATGAATAAAGGTTGTAAAAGTCAGTAGGAATGTTCATTTACCTGTTTAATGATACAAAATGGGTCATTTTCATTGTTGGCTTCAAATTGGTAATTACTATAAACCATTCAACTTCAAATTATCCTAATTGTTGAATCAAAATTTTACAATTTGTATGAAAGTTAACATTAAAGAGGCAAAACTCCGGAGAAAATGTGTTGACCAAATGATTATTCTTCTCATAGGAACGTTATCATTAAAATTTGATTTTAGGTAAATCCAAACCGACACTAAATGGTGTATTGAACTATGAATTTTAAACAATTGTGAATGATTTAGATTTTGTAAAATTTTGGATGATTTTAGATAAATTTAAGAAATTTTTTATGATTCGTAAAAAATCCTCTAAAACTCGAAAGATTTGAATTTTTGTCTTTCTAACATAAAAAATCTTCTAAAATACCTTAATATCAAACTCTTAAATTATTTCAATAACAGTAAATTTGATTGTACTTTTTAAAACAATTAGTAATACACTATATTTTAGATGATTTTTAAAAATCCATATTTGAATAACCAATAGTAGATATTTGTGTCGTATAAAGGACGATTTATGAGTTCTGACCATGTCAAGGTGGATACCTCAAACTCAAAATAAAGTTTGAAGATGAAAATGACTATAAATAGCTTCTAAGGTGAACTATTAAATTGGTAACATAACATATCATGATTGTACATATAAAACATTATTGAACAAAGAAACAAACTGAAAGAACGTTGAGACAATAGCATAAACATTTTGGATATCAAAAGACTAGACTTTTCTATCCATCAAGAGTCACATCAAATCCTAATTCAATCCTCTAGTGTGTTCGATGTCACATTCAAACAGATCACATAATAAGAACATTTACTGAGACAGCAAAATATTGGTTTCAATGAGGAAGACGACCAAACCTTTGTTGCATTAATGTCCTCACCCAATCGGGGTCTTCTTCACAAAATGTCTTCTCTCACCTGAAGTCAAGTACTAATAAAAAGAAGTCTGATTCTCAACCAAAAATCAATAAAACTACAACCATTTTTTTTGTTTACTAAAGCATTGAATCAATCATAGGAATTGTCAGAAAGTTGGGATTTTTAATACATAAATAAGTATAGAGGACGTGCACCGAATACATGGGTCTCTCTCGTACAAAAACTATAAGCAGAGTCACATGCATACTTTACTCATGTAGGTCACAAGTTGCTTCTAAAACGTAGACCCCGCACTTATATCACTGACACAACCACATGTGATCAAGAATGAACAATATCAAGGACTTTATACGATTGTGATACATTTAGAAGCAATGTCATGAAAACAAAAATGAAACAAAGAAAAGTATATCATCAGGATTGTGTCTTTAGGATGGACAGATGGGAGTGGGAGAGAAAGTGACAGTACCTACAAGACTTGAGAAGTTCTTCCTTCTTCTACTTTCTATTTTTTAACTTTTTCTTTTTCTTCTTGTGATGTCTTCTTCAGTGTGAGTTCGATGGCAATTTCCAGAGAGATTTGGTTGCAACAAGGATCTTCTCTCTTCCATGGGATTCGGGTTCTTTCTCGTGGATTTTAGTAGACCATCTTACGGCATGAGCCATTCGTGCCACTTTGTCTACCACCTCAGGAGAGTCTCGAATCACAACAGTTCCTTCTGGACGCAGTATTCTGTCCATCTCCACCATTAGGTCGACCAGGCTACACCTGTATACATATTAGACAACTCAGTTTAGGCAAAGTGGATAAGTCAGGGAGCCATGTCAGCAATCGAGAGTACCTTGATTTTCTTGTGTCTAATCGTTTTATCAGTGATTCAATTCCCGATACGTGGATGAAATCATACGTGCGAGGATAAGTTGAAAAGGGTTCACACCTGCAAGAACCAGTAGAATAAGGTTTTAACTCTAAATTATTGTAAAGATAGACGATCTTTGGCGCCAAGACACTGAACAAGAGAAATAACATAGCCAAGGCTTTTGCTGTAATCAAATATATAAACAACAAAAGTGACTAACCAATCATGGTAAACACCGATGAGACCCCTGTCATAAATCACGTCAAGAGTTAATGGTTTCCGAGCTGGAATGACATTCATCACCCACACATCAGATGCAAGGGCTGCAGCAAAGCCTCCAAAGAATGCGTTCATGTCCATGACATTGCGGACAGCTGGAGATTTCAGCTCCAAGTTCAGAGAATCCCTGTAGTAAGCAACTCGTCTTGCCCACCGCCTTGCATCTGCTTCAAACACATCCAACCCGTTTTTCATTGCAATGGCCCTAGATGGAACTTTAGTAAGCCTTTCCGGCCACTTGGAAATTGTTCCCAAAGCATAATCTCCTTTGACGGACGATGGCCTCGTTACGCACTGCTTCAATTTATAATACCTAAACCAAGGAGTAATAACTAAGACTCCAGTTTTGACTTTTACATGATTTCATTTATAGGTTAAACTTCTCCACCAATTTATACGACAAGAAAAGCTCACCATGCATCGCTTGGGAAAACAGATTCATCACACAACTCAAGCCCAAACTCATTTTGGCTGGGTAGACATGAATCTCCAACAGGCTTCTTCCAGATGACAGTGTTTCCATCAACCGCAATTAACTCATAACACAAAGCTCTAGCCACGGCCTGAAGATCAGCCCATTCTTTGTCTTGTTTAGGCCATTGTACAGGTGGGCCAGATATTACAAGATACCCTCCTGGGCGCAATAACCTATCTACTTCAATGAAGTAAGTTGCATCTGCAGACAAATCGCCAAGCACGATAAATATGATTGCTGCTACAAATGGCAACACATAACACAAAAAGGAAAGTTGTATAACACAAGGGACTCACTGTAAGCTGTAAAAGGAATCAAGCATCGGGAACAATGCATCAGATCAAAGGAGTAAGCAGGAAAGGGGAGTCTACGAGTGCCAAGCATGGCAACAAATGCAGGCACTCCTCTTTCCAAAGCAAACTGAATTTGCGATTTATGTGAATCTCTTGGAGCAAAGGAGAGAGCTAGAATGCCTTGAGATAGTAGGGTACCTCCAAAACTTGCTACCTATAAAGGTTTACAGTAGCAATTGTAACAATACAGAGAAAACGTGAAAAACATGCTACCTATAAAAGACTGAAGATGATGATGATACATACCCCACATCCCATGTCAAGGGCTGTCCTCAGAGTTCCACCATTAAGAGGAATATACTGAGCCAGTTTTTCAATGTATTGGCCTGCACCGCCAGGAAACATCGTGCCACCGCCAGGGAAAATGAAGTATTCACCTTCCCTTTTCATCCATCCTTGGTGACCTTTCCGATCAGCTATTTTGTTATAAGGCATGTTTGCATGCCAAATCTGCAAGTTAAAATCCCCAGCTTTAAAATCCCCTCAAAAGACATGTTTTTAGCCATGCTAAACAAAACATTACCAAAACCTCTAACTAGCTCATAGCACTTTCCAGAGAACAAGTTTTACAGAAATTGGAATCTAAATTCACTAGTAGCATTGATCCACCTACACAATCCTAAAATATAATCTAAATAAAAAGAAAATCACCTTGTGCAAGCTCTCAGGCCATGAAACAGGAATTTTATATCCAGAAGGCGGAGGAATCAAACAGAGAGGAGTCTCTTCAGGCAAGGGACAATGTCTCTCCCGATAGAAATTCATTTCTCTACTAAGCTGACTATTCCTTCTAGGATCCTCACAAGGCATATGATCAACAGCTTCATTGGTACAATACTCAATCGGTTGCAAATACTGACCAGCCTCAACCAAAGTAACCAATCGTTGTCGTTGCCTTGGATCTGACGCTGTCGATAGAAGCAGCGTTTGACGACCAGAAGCAGCCATGGAATCGCCAAGAGGAGTAAATAAAAGGACGAAGAAGAGAAGAACAATACCAAAAAAAGTAGCGGTTACGATATCGAGGAGGCTCCATTGACGAGAATTACGCTTCGATGCAGGTAGATTCAAGTGACCCATAGCTTAAGCTTGAGCTTAGCTTTCGCTTCGTCGAAACCAGATCAGATGCAAATCTAAGGGTTGATAATTAAGGAATTAAGAATTTTGGGAGATCTGAAAAAACATTGTCGGCGAATAAAATATTACTTATTTCGCAAACCATTGAGTGAGTGAGTGATGAATCCATTTGATATCTCAGTGCTCGAGTACGCTGAATTCAGCATTAGTGGGCTCTTCTACTTCCGATCACTACAATAAATATTTATTAATTGGAATTTTTATTTTGGGCCGTGGGCTAATGAAAATGGGCCTTGCAATGTATTTTGGGACTTTTTATTTCTTCTTTATAAGATTGTCATTCAAATATGAAGACATTAACAATTAATATTTACGCGTCTCCGTTATAGGCTATAAGAATTATAGCAATATCTTTCCATTTTTAGAAATTTGAATATCATTGAATATAGAACAAAATAACACACTTCACAACAATATTCCACATTCCGATTGTACAATAAGTATGATCGAGGCCATTCACGTGGGAGGCGCGTCGTTTGGATGATAGGCTTAACTCAGAATTCAGTATCAATCAAATTCAAAGCCAGTTTCTGTAAATGGTAAGACGAATATAAATATTAATCCACACTCTATTCTTACGCGTGGTTACGTGATTTAAGTCAATACTTATGTGTCTATCGCAGTGTTGAATGTACAACATGTATACACTTCCTTTTGTCAAATCAACAAAAAAACTATCCATAACCAAAACAATAAAAATAATTAATGTAAGGAAAATGATAATTTCTTAAAATAAGATTATATGATTAAGTGGATCTATATATATGGAAAAACTCACTCGTATCGTCACCTCTCACACTCACATATTCCACTATATAAATAAAAACTATTCATCTAAACTTATAACACATTTCCAAGTTGCAACCAAAAACAAAAAATTATAAAATTCCAAAATAGTTATTTCTTTTCTTTTCTCCGGCGAGTCATGGCCAACGAACGGTGGCCATTAAAGCTATCAAAACTCTCTCTCAAAGCAAAACACACAAATCTAAACCGCATAATTCTAATCGCGATTCTCTGCGCCGCCTCTTACTTCATCGGAATATGGCAACACTCCACCGGAGCAACCTCAAACACTTCACTTTCAAGTCACGTGCCTTGCACGTTTCCTAATCACACTGATTCAGTTCTCAACTTCGCCGCAACTCACACATCTCCGACGGAAGTGCGTGTGGTTCAAATCCCGTCGTGTGATGTTAACTTCTCAGAATACACACCATGTGAGTTCGTAAACCGATCTCTAAAATTCCCAAGACACAGACTCATATACAGAGAAAGACACTGTCCAAACCAACAAGAGAAACTCCGATGTCGGATTCCAGCACCGTACGGTTACACAGTACCGTTCCGGTGGCCGGAAAGTCGTGACGTGGCGTGGTTTTCAAACGTACCACATAAGGAATTAACGGTGGAGAAGAAGAAGCAAAACTGGGTAAGGTATGAGAAAGATAGGTTTATATTTCCAGGAGGTGGTACGATGTTTCCACGTGGAGCTGATGCTTATATTGATGAAATCGGACGGTTGATAAATCTTAAAGATGGATCGATTAGAACAGCCATTGATACGGGATGTGGGGTAAGTTAGTTCGATCATTATAATAACTACTCTTCTGTTTTCTTCTTCTTAATATTTCTTTGTTTGTACTATTCTTGTTGTGACATGTCTCTCTTTTCATTGGCTCTTCTTCATGGTGCCATATGCATCCTATGCTTGTGATGTATTTAATTTTTAAAAAACTTTTTTTGCACCAATCATAGAGAAAAATATCATAAAAACTCTTTTTTTTTTTTTTTTTTTTTTTTTTTTGTTGTCAATGACATAAAAACTCTTTAACTTTAAAGAGATATTGACAAAAAAAAACCTATAGTTTGTAGAGTTTTTTTTAGTCTGATTGTTAATATGATCCAATTAATGAGTGATTCGGTTTTTTTCCACTGCAGTTAATAGATTGAAAATGAATTTTAGGAAGTGGATTTTAGGTTATGACCAGGTCTTATCGATATAAAAAAGATCATAATTTTGGTTTGGATTCTTACAAAATTCTTGTGCTTCAAATATATTTATGACCTTATTAATGATTATTTATTTAAGTTTTGCAATTGGGTGAATTTAGGATTCATGGTTTCTTATTCAAACTAGGCATTACGAGTTGTCAAATGAATTGATAGTTGTGCAAATTACATTGAAATACTCTTAATATGAATTGATATTCCCATTGTTCATATATTAATGAAAAGAGGTGTGTATTATATCAGTTGATTTAACTTAGGTAACATGTCAAGTTGGAGAAGTTTATTTCACTTCGCATGCAATACATAAAGTTTGTTTTATTAAAATTCCTTTTTGAAAACAAGAATTTTGGTCATAAATTTAGTTGAGAATGATAGATAGGATTTGTATTGATATGGAATTATAAGCATTGAAACTAAGCACAAGTAGATAAAAGATCAACATGATCTAATATAGAAACCAAAATTTTAAAGTTTTCCTAATATTCTGTTTCTCTTAAGGGCAACAAATATAATTAAATTCATAGTTTCCATTTTATATATTATTGTTTTATCAGAATGAAATACTTTAATACCTTTTTTTTGGTATCAAATACTTTAATTCCTTTTAATCCCAAACAATATAGAATTGTAGGACAGCCAAGTAGATGCTGTTAGATGGTCGTTAGATTGAAATTGTGGTTTACGTAGCATCAATAGTTTCAATCTTTACATTGAAGTAAACTAGTCAAATGACTTTTGAAAGCTGTGTTTTTGTATTATAGATGTAAATGGTTAAATTTAATTAATTATAGCGTTTAATAGGTAGCGAGCTTTGGGGCTTATCTAATGTCGAGGAACATAGTAACGATGTCGTTTGCACCAAGAGACACACATGAAGCTCAAGTCCAGTTCGCGCTTGAAAGAGGGGTTCCTGCGATCATTGGAGTCTTAGCTTCCATTAGGCTCCCATTTCCGGCTAGAGCCTTCGATATAGCTCATTGCTCTCGATGTCTCATCCCTTGGGGCCACTATAGTAAGTTTACACTCACCGTCTTTGTCACATTGTAGCGACTTGTTATATATATGTGTTTTGAACGTTTGGGTTTGAGCAGATGGGACATATTTGATAGAGGTGGATAGGGTACTGAGACCGGGTGGGTATTGGGTTTTATCCGGACCGCCGATTAATTGGCAGAAACATTGGAAGGGTTGGGAGAGAACGAGAGATGATCTTAACTCGGAGCAGTCTCAGATTGAGAAGGTCGCTAGGAGCTTGTGTTGGAAAAAACTGGTGCAGAGAGATGATCTTGCGGTATGGCAGAAACCGACTAACCATATTCACTGTAAGCTCAATCGGATAGCTCTAAAACGCCCTCCTTTCTGCCACCGGACACAGCCCGATCAGGCTTGGTAATTGATTACTATTATAAGTGAATGGTACCTATAAAAAGGAAGATCTGTGTTTGGCTTGATCATGGTGTTTGGGGTTTTCAGGTATACTAAGCTTGAGGATTGTTTGACTCCGCTGCCGGAAGTAACAGGACCTGAGATAAAAGAAGTAGCGGGTGGGAAGTTGGCGAAATGGCCTGAGAGATTGAATGCTGTTCCTCCGAGGATCAAAAGTGGAAGCTTAGAAGGGATTACTGAGGATAGCTTTATCAGCAACACAGAGACATGGCAGAGAAGAGTATCATACTATAAAAGCTTTGACCAACAGCTAACAGAGACAGGAAGATACAGAAACTTACTTGACATGAATGCTCATCTCGGGGGTTTTGCCTCAGCCTTAGTTGATGATCCTGTCTGGGTGATGAACATTGTCCCCGTGGAGGCCAATGTCAACACCCTTGGAGTTATTTACGAGCGAGGATTGATCGGAACGTATCAAAACTGGTAAGGTTCGTAATAACCAATCGATTAAGCACTTTAGTGGGACACTTACATTGATTTCTTTGATACTTTTATACAGGTGTGAAGCGATGTCAACTTACCCAAGGACATACGATTTCATCCATGCCGATACGGTGTTCAGTCTATACAAAGACCGATGTGACATGGAAGATATCTTGCTAGAAATGGACAGGATTCTAAGACCAAAGGGAAGCGTTATCATAAGAGATGACATTGATGTGTTGACCAAAGTGAAGAAGATTACAGATGAAATACAATGGGAAGGGAGAATAGGAGATCATGAGAACGGACCTCTTGAAAGGGAGAAGATTTTGTTTCTTGTGAAGGAGTACTGGACCGTGCCTGCGCCTGATCAGTCATCAGATCCTAGATCAGGCTGGGAATAAATCATAAAACTCCATTCTTTTTTAGCTTGAAATATTTTGTACACACTAAAAGACTTTAGGAGGATGATCAATGAAGAAACACCCGATCAATTGTTCCAAACCGAGATTCATAGTGAGCAAATGAAAGCCAGAAATCACAACACAGTATCTGACTATCCATTTAGCTACAAACGCACTTACAAACTTACAGTACACTGAAGAACTCAACTAGTTTCTGCCACTATCATCTCAGGTTATATTGCTACATCCAGTAGTTCCAGAAACAACGCTTCGTGTTTGTTAGTGAGACTGAGTTCCTCAAAAGCTAAAGCACCGTCTTGAAGGCTGAAAGCACGTCGAGGATATGATCTTACCTGTTTACCAATAACATTTACATCACTAATGAAGCTTGTGGTATCAGAAACTACAAACCAACATACGGGTGATGGCAAAACTCAAAATCATTAGAGGTGGCGTTGAAATAATGCAGGAGAATAGTCATCACGCATTACACTGCTTACCACTTTGTATGTACCAGGTTTAACTAATCCAGCAGCATCTATGAAGTCAAAAAGGTACTGCAATTCAACAAGCAACTGTTAGGAAGCTTGATTATGAGGAATGTCTACCACACTAGTCCCTTGAGAGTTAAAACTCAGGAACTTCACCTTGAGCTTGTCTGATTTGAGAAAGCGACGACCGTGGCGGCTGCTATCTGGCATTCTAACGAGTAGAGTGATGGTATCTTCATTTTCAACTGATGGCTCGATGGGAAGCGCTGCCTTCTCCGTAGTGGAAGAACTCTCAGGTTTCTGCACAAATGAGGTACACCAAAACAGTTGTGAAAATAAAAATAACTATAAAATGTATCAGATTTCACAACAATCATGCTTTATGATGACATATTGACTAAGCATATATAATTCATTGGTGGTTGAAAATCTATGAGTTCACTCTGATTACAAGCCCCAAGTTGATAGGCTGAGTTTTACATCCGGATATAAGGCGGACTAACTGGATTAATTTCATGTCAACTTTAATGTTTCAAGTTCCAACTAAAGAATGCGCACAAGAAAATCAAATTACCTCTTCAAAGACTCTCTTATTTGGAGATTTTGACTCCTTGTGAATTCCGAGCTGATTATTATTTGAAGCATTTTCTTTACCTACTCCACTGAATAGTGCCTTTTCCAGCATTATTGCCTCTTGTAGTTCTTTTGACGGAATGCCACCCCACTAGTACAACAGCAGGTGAAAACAGGGTAAGCAGAACGCATGATCAACTAGAAGCTACTCATTAAGAAGATGTTAATTTGTTTGTTGCCTTGCTACCTTGAAAGAGAAATCAACTTTGTTTTATATAATTTACCTCTTCAGGATTAGAAGCTTCAACATTCTGGAGATAATGTCCATACTGAGAGCTAGTATCATTTGGTTGCTTACGCTTGTCTTGCACTGAAGAGCTCACCAGCTTTAAGTGCAAAGGTTTTTAGTTAGCAAGATAGCTAAAAGAGTTCCAGCACATTCAATCAAGGAGAGAGTTAATAAAAGTTTGGTTGACTTAGCATGTAACATGAATGTATACCAAGCATTCAAAACTATACCAATGAGCATGCCTATATAGTACACTATAGATTAAGAAGCAGAAAGCTAGAAAATTAAGGCTTACTAAGATATATTAGGTTACACACCATATCTCTGCTACTTTCATTAGTATTAGATTGACATGAGTTATGATGCTCCTCAGAGTGAGGCATAAATTCAGCTAGCTGCTCTCGCAATGCATTTTCTTGCTCTTCCATCTGAAAGCCATTTACGCAAAAGTGAGACATCACCTATATCGGCAGGTACATAGCAGGTGCAATACCTATCAATACCTCTATGGACATTGAAATTGCACGTGCAATATCCTCATCTTCCCGGTTAGTGACCTCTCTGGAAGATAAAACGTTAGATGGATCCTGCATCAATAGCCAAAGAAATAAATAATAATAATATTTGATGCTCAAGCAAAATAAGAGCTAGACAGGGTGAAGCTAGAATTCCATACATTGTCCAAACTATATCTCGTGTTGTGACGATCCTCTTGATAATCCTTCTTCGAAGCCTCAATAGCAGCTCTGATCATTTCTTCTTCTGCATCGTTGTTATAGACATGCGATTCCATTTCCCTATGTGGCCCACCATTGATGTGAGATCCATAGCTCGGTGAATTTCTAGCATAACTGTCTCCAACCTCTCCAAGTCCAGGGCGATGAATCTGATCATTTCCCCAGGTAGGGTGAGCAGGGAACCCTGTAACTTCACCTGTGTGGGATGATGGAGAAGGACTTCCAGAGAGAGAAGAGCCACTGAGCTGCCTGAAGATATTTCGTCTGTAATTGGGATCTAGAAGCAAAGACGGTCTAAAAGCCCGAGCAGCTGAGAAGAGAGATGGAAGTGCGCCTGGAACTGGCCTAGACTCATTACTACGGACCTGATTGTTATCTTCCACAACATTGTATTCTGAACGACTGTCTAAGCTTGTGTCACTGTCACCGTAACTGGAAAGACAACCCAAAAAATAAAGAAGCTTACACTATGACAAAGAAGAGAAACTCAAAACTCTGAAATATTTTAAGAAACATACATGCTTCTTTCCACATCTCTAAAGTGGGAATTGACTGCTTCAGTGAGGTTATCGCCATGTTTCTGGTAAAATTTTACAGAAATGTGAACTTGAGAACGCAACAATTCGAAGATCTATACTAATAGACAAACGGAAATCACTCTACGGATACTAATGCTGCATGTGATTTAGCAAAAACCTAAAACCTTAACACTCCCAATTCCATTCCAATTCAAATCGATCAGTAACATTTACTCATCTGATCGCAGAACTAATCATATCTTCTCTAGATTACATATGTCAATAGACCGAAAACGAAATCAATCTTGGTGAAGGCATTTCACGAAAGTGTCAGTCATTTCCTTTCAGAGTACCAGAGAGAGAGTAAAGAAATTAACGAACCTCGAGACTCTGAATCGCCTGTGACTCAGACGCGCCAGTGATGCTCATATAAGACTGGATGGCGTCTCTCATCGGTCTCACCATCTCCGTCGAGAAATCGGTGGCTGTTGGTCTAACTAGCCGGGAATTATGGAAGCAACGGCGTCTTTATATTTGATCAGCAAAGATTTAGTTCAACTGATTCGAACCGACGGTGATGAGTCGGCACAAGAATGATGTAATCACTTAATTATATAATTTCTCTAAACTACAATTAAATACAATACACAAAATTCTTCGAGTGACAAAAAAAAAAAAATTCTTTTTACCAAACTTTTACTATTTTTCTTTTTTTTTTGTCAGGGACTTTTACTATTTTCTAATACATAGCTTTTTCTAATAAAAACATCTTCCATTTCTAATATATACTTCGACAACATCTTTCAATTTTTTTTTTTTTAATATTAGGTCACAACTGACCAACCCATTAACCAAATTTCTACATAATGTAGACAGTTAAATTCAATTCTTAGTTATACAAATACATATGTCATAGTAAACTTACTGCCTACCACTAGAATAAATGCATTTGCCATCTTTCAATTATATCTTACACTTTGTTTTTTCCCACAACATCTTTCAATTATGTATGATAAATAATTTACAAAGATATATTTATTTATTTAAATAAAAAGTAAAGCTATACATAATTTTTTAAAAATGTTCATAATTCTATAATTTGTTTTACAACTTTATGGAAGCTACAAATAGAGGAAAAAAGTCAAGCCTTCCACACTGTTATTTATTTTATTTTAAATTAATTATATTTATATTTATATTTTTGGTTAAAGATGCAAAATGTATTCTTCTTCTTGGATACTTATGGGATAATCATGTTATACATTACGTATTAAATTTATCTAAGTATCTAATGAATTATTTATCTTATAATTTTATTTTCCTACTTGCAAAAAAATAGGTGTTAAGTCATTCCTAATTAATTAATTAATAACAAGTGACTATTGACAAAAAAAAGTTGACATGATTTTAGGTTGAAATGACGGAACTAACCTCGCTGTTTACGAAGTCGGCCTGTCGTTACTTGCCTGAATCAAAACATCATCGTCTTCGAAGGTCTCTCTCTTTCTCTAAAATCTATTAAAAATTTTAGGGTCACCATCGCTGTATCTGATTTTCGATAAGGAATTAGGTATTAATCTCGTACCACTACTCAAGTTTGCTTATTTAATTCACATTCCGGCTCTCGTTCATCGTCGATTTCACCCGATTGCGTGTAATACGCATCGTTTGTCTTTGTTTATTAATATTTTTGATGAACATTTTAGTGTTTCTGTTCTATGAAATCTTCCTTATGATTTATTGATTAGTGTTCCTTTGTACAATCTAAACCCTTTCTGCTTTGTTATTTCATTGCTGATCTGTTTCGATTGTCGACAATTTGACCAAATTTCTGTTCGTTTCCTGCCATGGGACAAGTGATTATATGCCCTCATTGTGATCGTGTAGTTGATTTTGTTAATTTCATTGTTGATCTTAAAGTTTCAATCTTTTTTCGTAGGGTGAATTGAATTTGATTGCACAGGATGGATTTCGTAAACAATCTTGATACCGACACGTCCTTAGCGATCCTTTCGTGTCTAGATGATCCATCAGATCTTGTTCGTGCTGGTGCTGTCTCACGTACGTGGCGAGAATTTGGTAAGTTCAGAATCCTCTTTAATGTTTATTTATCTTCAGTGTCTAGTTCCCTTTTCAATCTTGTTTTTCAATGTGATTATCTGGTAATCTGAGTTCTCTCTGTTGAATCTTGGGTATGGTGGATTGGAATTTTACCTCTTGTTTCCCTAAAACAGCTGTTAATGTTCAGAGAATTGTATTGCGCTTGCAGTGATTAATTACAATCTCTCCAAGAATCTTTGCTTGAAGTTGTTTCATCAGCTATCTAATATAGCTCATATCAAAGAGACAAGTACTGATAGAAATGGAGAGTCCAATGAAACTGGGTCAAGCAGGCTCATGGATACAAGGGTACTAGAAAAAGAGCATAGGGCGTATGCTTTATTGGTTAGAGGATGTACATCGTCTCCCATCAGAAGCTGTATTGCTGACGCCATTGTAGCTTCTAGTACTGATAACTTCCCTTCAGAAAGCATCTTAAACACACTTGAAGAAAGAGATCGGATTGGTCCAACCCCTTCATATTGGTCGAGTACAGGACAACACAGAACTTCAGTGCCCGAAACGCTTCTTTACAAGTTAAAGGGTGATTTGTGTGTCATTACTGAAATCAACGTTCAGCCTTTCCAAGGTACCAATGCCACCCTTCTGTCAAATTTTTCTTTTGCGTTTCTAATATGATTTCTGTTGCTTAACGATTCCCATTTTTCTGCAGCTTATTTTCAGCGTGGTTCTCCGATATACTCGTCACATTATGTTCGTTTCCGGCTGGGTCACCAAACCAACGATTCACACCAGAACAACAAAATACAGGATAAAAAAGGTGAGCCAGATAAGAGTTCAGTTGAAAGCAATTATGTATGGACTTACACTTCACAAGAGTTTCCAATGGCTCAGGTGTGTTACACCAATCATTGTCTTCTTTTAGCTTAATATCAAATCCTGTTCCCGACCTGTTATTAATCAATGACGTTTCCTTTATGAGTAGGAAAATCGATTGCAGAACTTTAAGCTTCCGGAACCTGTACTTTGCATTGGTGGGTATATGCTACTCGAGTTCCTAGGTCGAGTTCAGACACAAGAAATGGATGGCATATATTATATCTGGTACATATTCTCTCCTTACTCGTCGAGATTGTGTTAAAATACTCTACAATTTCTGCAATGTGAAACTAGTTTATGTTGGTTATTTGTGCAGCATATCTCATGTTAAAGTGATGGGAAGATCACTAGCAAAATCATTTCAAGTAGAGAATCTGGATGACAGTGAAAAATTTGGACTGGAAGTTCTGAGTTACGCTGATCCAAAAGAATTGGATGAGATTGATGAAGAAATGGGGCAAAGTCCGTTTAGGCCAATGAGAAACCTTGAACAACTCTTGAATTTCTTGCACAGGCATCCTTTGGACGTCGTTGACTATGTTTGGCCTGAATCAGACAATGAGGATGCTGAATCAGATGATGAGGTTCTTTAGTTACTGAGCTACTCAGATATTTGTTTTTTGGCTTGTTAAAAGAATCTTTAGTTGTTTCTTTTGTGAAAAATACTGATTTAGTATATCATGAACAGAAAGTTAACAGCCATTTTTGGCTTCTGTCTTTATCTTTCGGTGTTGTAAAGATTGTCAGTCCTCGGAAGTAATAATAATTGTGTGCGAGGTAGTACCCAATACCTGTTATTTCGGGTCGATTCCGGTTTGGACTCGATCAATGTTTTATAACACAACTAGCAAACATAGAAGAAAAAAACACAAGTTCAAACCAACTACAAACAAAAGATGGGACGAAAATTTCATACACATTATAAAGGATACATAGAAAGCAATGTAGACATTTGTAGTTTACGGTTTATGCTTATTGGAGAGATCAGTGAAGATCTCATTGAAAAGCTCCTAAATAGAAGAACACTGTTCCTCCTACAGATGGAATTCGAGGTCAGAGAGGCTGATTCCATCCTGCATCACTTCTTCATCCAGCGATACATCTCCATGTGTCTGCATTTGTAATTGAGCAGCAGAATTATTCTGGTTTGAGGACTCTTGCGGACTCAATGTTATCTCATGAGGATCCATAGACTCCCCAAAGCTCTCCGAAGGCTGTAAATCTGGCTCTTTGAATTCGTATTTCACTGTCCAAGACCAAATTTGGTTACTTCCAAGTACATACACCGTTATAGACCAAGACTAGGTTTAATAAACAACACGTTTCACATAATCTTACACCATATCTCAAAGATCCTATGACAAAGTAGAACTGCAACCTTAAGTAACCTAAACCAAATGCGTACATAGCTTCGAAAAATATTGTAATCACTCAAAAATATTATTTGAGATTTGAGAGACTCACCAAAAGCAGCTAAATCGGTGACAGGTTGAGTGGACCACTTTTTCAGTTCCTTCTCCATACAGACCGGTTCTTGCTTCATTTTCTCACTACCTTCTCCATTCTTCTTTACCTCAGTTGGTTCCTTTCTTTCTTTGTTATTTTCTTCTGAATGGATCATAAGAGTTTTCATAATGATGGTTATAAGTTACAGAAAAAATAAAGACAGAAATGTGAAACTCAAATATAGGAGACCTCGATATTCGTTGCCTACTGTCTCTGATAGATTTGCCAGAAAATTATCTGAGGATCTCTCTCTTCCTTCAGTATTTTCCACACGAAAATCCTCTTCTCTGTTCATGATTGATTAAAACAATGAGGTTAATGCATCATAATCAGAAGCCTCATATAACTAGAGAAGATGATAGAGGTAATCACATGGAAAGACCCGCAAAGGTACTTTTATAAGCGGAAAGAACAATAATGCGGGGATAGGCAATCCAACGTGTTTAAATTGGGAGATGAAATTCGAAAATGTATCAAGAACAAAATCTGGACCTGGATACACTTCATAAATGCAACAATGAGCCTCTACGTTTCACCATGCGCTGCGTTACAACAGATTCGAGTCAGAATCATTAAATCATTAAGAAAACTACCATACATAGAAGATAGCCATTGCAAGTACCTACAAAAGTGTTTATCCCACGCATGTAAAGCAGTCATTAGTCCAAGATGCGAATTACCCAAGTATATGATATTCAGTTCAAGCAGGACTGGAAGGACTGCAAATTAATCAGTCCAACAAATAATATTGCTTATGTATGCTTAATTAGAACTTTAATAAAAGGAGACACTTCACAGTTAGTTTAACTAAAACTGAAGTTTATTAGTAGACAATTCCCCATTATAGATCGTACAAAGGATTCTTAAGAAACCAGAAATTGAGAAAAAAAGATGAAGAGATCGTGCAACATAACCTCAAGCTTGCAACAATTTTTCTTTTTGATTCTCGCATCCGCTGACAGTAACAATATGCAGAGTGCATAAGTATGTCATAGTTAGCTTTCATAATGGGTTCATCTCATCGGTGTCGTGAGCCCATTCTGAAAGTTAAATATTCTAGACACATCAGACCTTTTGCAGTGCAGTGCGTGTTCCCAATGAATAGATATGCTGAAGGTATGTTTTTGCAGAACTGGGCTGGTATGATGAGTGTATACATCTGATGCTGTTTAACGATTCCAGCTCACGATTATAGCACAAATATAGTAAAACAATAAACCAGCAGGCAGGGTTGGAACCTCAGAAGACAAAAAAGGACAGAATAAAACCTCAGAAGGCAGACTGATTAAGTCCTACGCATTCATCTCATACACAAGCTAGCAGCATAGTCATCATGATCATGAACGTAACCTTTCATGTACTTCAACGAATAAAATAACAGCCTTTTATCTTCAATTAGACCAGCTTGTTCTACACATGATTCTGCTGGCTGGTAATGGCTACAACAAAAGATATGTCTATGTGGCCATGGCTATAACACAAAGTTTCTCAGCACATTAACGAATGTCTTTCACTACATAAAATTCTTAGGGAGAACAATTGCACTAAAATTGAAAAAAAAGAAGCAAAAATACAAGCATCTGGACAAACCTTGAGGCCTTGATCACACACTTAGCCCAAAAAAGGAGGCATCCTGTCAGAAGTAATAGAGCATCCACATGGCCTTCACTGTTTAGATGGTCACAAAACCAAATTGAAGTATAATGAACATGCAGTAAAAATGAAGATAAAACAAAAGAGCTACTGACAATTCTCGTTCATCTACTCAATGCTTTAGACTATTGGTATAACCTAAAAACAAAAGATTTTTACAGGTTTATCAGCAAAAACAAAGTAACGAAACCTCTTCTTTACCAATTGCATTAATTTTGGGCAATAATAATTGAATCTCTTTTAGGCACTACCGACTACAATAGACATCACCAGGATACTGGACCTTGTGAATAGACACAAGAACTGCGTATAGCAAAGCTCCAAAAAACCTTTTGAGTTTTGATTATAAAATTACCAACTAATTAAGTAAATAAGCAGAAGCTCCAAATCTTGTAACACGTCGAGCGAAACATCCTAGGTCCCACATATTTTGTCTTATTCTCTAGCAACTAACTTAATTATATTAGGCAAAAAAACTCTGTTCATTTCTTTCTCTCAGCCTGTCATTATCTTGAGATCTCCATCAAGAAGCTGCCTCTCTCTTTCCAGTAACTCACATCAGCCACACATATATACACTTAACACTCCTATACATTTAACTAGCCCCCTTCCCTCTTTCATGTTATTTTCTTTTTGTACAAGACACTACTATTGTCAGTTCAGTGTCTTCCAAGGTCAATTACTTACCTGAGCCAAAGAGAGTGTTTTAGGATGGAACTAAGGCGGAGGATGCTCAAAGACTGCCTCTTGGAAGATTCCAATTCATGTTCCTCAAACGGGTTCAAGTCGATTCCTAGAAAGCTTCCTCTCAAATCATTCCCAATGATACCAAAGAGGAAACAATCCAATGCTTTGCAGGCTATGATTAACGCCGTCAAGAACCTGCGTTCCAACGCCGTTAAATCTGCTCCATCTGGAATCTTACCAAGGAGCCTCTCGAGGCGGTTAACATACAAGAACAAAGCAGAAAACAAAGCAAGCATTACCATCGTTCGAGTCAAAGACATCGTGCGGTGGAGCTCATCTAAGGACCTGCATGAGGACATATCACACTCGGAACCGTCTCAACCTCATCAGTACACAACTAAAGCAACGACAACAACCACAGGATCCTCTACCACCAGTGGCACATCCTGCAGCAGTTGGTGCGACTCCGATTTTACATCGGAGTTTTTACCATCATCATGGGGAAGTAACGTTGAGGAGTGTGGTGAAAAAGAAAGTGGTAAGAAAAACTTACAATGCGTCAGCGAAGATTCTTGCACAGCAGTAACATTCGCCGACACTGTAGTGGGACCTGAGGTAAGAATACTATATTATTAGAAACAGAAACTCGTACTTATAGCATTAATTAATCACAGAGTTCAACTAGTGCATGCATAAATCAAAAAGAAAATAGAATCAAATCACAATTAAGAAATAAAGTGACAATGTGATGTGAGATCTTATGGGTTGACTTTGCTTCAACCGTAAGGTCGCCCCTACTGTCTCTAAATGCACGTGCAGCTGTTCGTTTAAATAAATTCACATGAAGACAAAATAGAAGCTGTCTTTGTCCCTGGAAAATATATAGAGTAGTATGTACAGTATCTACTAAATTGATTTATGACTACGAATCTAACAATTTATGGAATGAGTCCTAATAAGAAATGATCATGATCAGGATGACTTACACAGTGAAAAGGAATACAACAGCCCTGTCTCAGTGTTTGAGATTCAACATGAGGAATATGACGAAGTATCAGACACTTCTTTCAGTCAATGCCTTGGCAATGTGGAAAGTGCGTATAGTCTTCCTTCATTGCAATCAAAGCAAGTTTTCTTCTTAGATATTTTTAGACTTCTAAGTTCTGAAACACACACTCTGTTAATGATTTGGCAGGAACCAAACAAAAGCTCATGCAAACGATTCAACGGTTTGAGACTTTGGCAGATATTAGTCCTTTCAATTTGGATGAATGGGCCTCAATGGATGATGATTCTTTCATAGAAGGAGGGCAAGAGACAGATATCAAATACAGTGGTGAGAATTGTGATACCAGTGATAGAGATATTGAAGATGAAGACGCTGATAAGGTTGAAGAGAAGGCAACTGAGCTATGGAACCGGGTGAAAGAAAGACATGCCATTTGGATCCACGAAGAACATCTGATCATGGACTATTTCAGAGATGAATTGATGCAAAGGAGAAACTCATTCCAAGAAACTTACAGAGACCAAAATTTTGAGGACCAATTGGTAGGCGAGGCCAAAGGGTGGTTACAGGGACAGAAAGAATCAGAGCTTGAACGCGGAACAGGTGAGCAGAAGAGACACGCATGTGCTAGAGAAATTGAAAGACGAGACTGGAATGAGAAGCAGATGAAGGAGGTGCAGGAAGAGGTAGCTGTGCAGATTGGGGACGGACTCTTCAGCCTGTTAATGAATGAAACTTTAACTGCACTCAACCAGTGCTGATTCCAGTCACCTGAACATCGCAAAGAGAAACATCAATGCTTAAGTTCAGACATGCTCTCTGAACCAGATTCCAAAGCATAACTTGGCACTACCTTGATAAAACCTGAGACAGGAGACCATTGTAACAATCAAACTCACTCAGGTAACATAAGTTTAAGAGTAGAAATTAGAAGGGGGAACAGTTTTGATTAGAGCTTGAACTAATAAAAGCTCAGTTTTTTGTCTAATTTTGTAACAATGAAGCAAAGGAACAATAATACAATGTACATTAACCACGAAAACATAATGCTATGTTTCGCTTATTTGTAGAAAGAACAATATATACATCCATGTCTTTGCATAGATATCAATTGCTAGTCTACAACAGCTAAACCATGAGCGACTTATAAAATTGAAATCAATCTAAACGAATAAGAAAGTATCATTTGGATTCATAGCCAGTAAAGAAGAAAACATTTAACGTAAACGCAAATTCGCGATCGCAGCCTTTCAAATTAAATCCCTAAATCATAGAACAGTCAGATACAGGAAACGATTCCAAAATGAAGAAAACATCTATCGATAATCAATTAGACACAATATTGGAACGAAATTGCAAAAGTGGATGGTTGAGTCTACCCATTCAGACGGAATATACACTCCGAGAAAGAAGAAATTTCTGAAACAGCTCAAAGGAGGAGATACAGGATCAGGATACCGAATGATATATACAAACACCAAGAAGAAAAAGATGAAGAGAGTATTGAAAAAACTTCGATAGTCAAAATCGGAGAAGAAGAAGAGGTTATTTGAAAAAAAAATGGAAAGACGAGGGAAAAAATAGTTCTAGACTTTACCGCTCTCTTTTTCGGTCAGTGAAACTCCGATAGGGTTACAGTCACTGAATATCATGTGATTAATGGGCCAATTTTATTTTCTCAATCGGCCCATTTTATTTTTCGACGGTCAAGTCAAGAAGCCCATTTGATTATTTTTTTTATTTTTTGGTTTTTTGGAAATAAAACTAATGACTTAGATAACTTGGAAGATTTTTTGCATGGTTTCAAGATGAGAGTCAATTATATACCTAACAGATTAGATATGAATATGATGCTTATGAATCTCGAATCTTATCGCTTATAATTCACGAAGGATGTTTTAGTTTGATTCGATAAATGTTAGGCCAAAATAAGAATATATAAAAACTCTTGGAATGTCTATATATATAGCTATATATACACTTGCAGCCCCAACAAATAAGATAAGATTGTCTCCATTAAAAAGGATCAGTTTAATATCATTTGCAGCTTGTTACAATGTCACGTCCAATACCCATTGAAGGTAAAAACTATAACAAAACTTTTGAAATATTATTATTATGAGTTCCAATTTTGAATACTTTAATTTCTTGGCAGAAATGGTGAAACTGTTCAAAATACGTCACACAACATCTCACTTGTTCAAGATAGACAACTTCTCTAAACTCTATAATGAAACGATTGAATCCTCTGTTTTCGAGCTCGGTGGTCACAAATGGTGAATAGCTTTTGATCCTCTTATACTTTTTACTTTTTAGACATAAAAGAAACATGTTTATGATTGACTTCACATGATTTTGTTGTTTGGTATGAAAACAGGAAACTCTATGTGTTCTCAAATGGTAAACATAGTAATGATGGTCGAGTCTCCATCTACTTGGAGAATCAAGCTCCAATACATGTATGTCTCGATTTTGAGGTCTATGTCGTCTCTCAACAAGAGCGAAGATGGCACTATCAAGGTCTATCCATTTGTCTCTATACATGCCTAATTATACATGTCTAAGCTAAACCGTTAGTAGAAATCATCGACTTCCAACTCAAAACCAATTGATTACGAGTAGAGTGGTCCATGAACTTTTTATATTAGTCGAGAAATATCTACCTTTGCAGGATATTATAATAGGCTCTTTCGAGATATAGGTGGGAGACGGTTCACAACCATCACCTCAAAAATACCACAACTAGATGTATCATCACATATGTGAAAAACAGTTTTTGGGAAAAAATTGGATCAACCGTAGGATCTAATGTCATATTAAGAATCATAAGCTTTCATTTTAAAACCAATAGAGTATAAGTGGAGTACTCCGTAAACATTTTATATTACTCGTGAAAGATTCATCTTTCCACATTCGATCTGATTTTGAGTGCAGGAACACAGAAATTCGGTATACAATCAACATGTGTTAAAAAGGGAACTTCGAATTTAATATCTCCTGCTGATCTCGACAGAAATGGTTACCGTATTGGAGATTGTTGTATGTTTGGTGTGAAGCTCAATGGGATTAGACCTGCTAAATCGGGAACAGCTGAATGTTTAAGCTTAATTGAGAAGCCTATTAATCACAAAGTCACTTGGAAGATGACCAAGTTCTCTTCTTTCCATCCTCAATACTCTCACTGTTCTGATGAATTTGTTGTTGGAAACCGGAAATGGTGATCAAATCTTAACCTAATTTCCATATTCAAACACACTTTGTTCCTTGCATCACACTTAACAAGTTGTGTTTGATCAGGAAAATTGAAGTTCATCCTAGAGGGTTTGAGAAGGAAAAAGACAGATCATTTTCTGTGTATTTAATAGGACAAGAGTTTATCAACAATGCCTTAGAGACAAAAACTTTCGTGAAATTCAAGCTTCGGGTTTACGATCAAATTACTCGGAAAAATAAGATGAAATCAGGTATATATCTATGATAACTTTAAAGCTCTGTGATGGCTAAAAACACTATTCTGTTTGTCTGTATTTTCTTGTAGGTTCGGGTTGGTTTGGTACAGAACGTATTGGCTTTGCGGATTTCATGCCTCTGAAGGAGCTTAAAGAACCTTATTTAGTTAATGATGAGCTTTATGTAGGAGTTGAATTTGAAGCCATTTCTGTGTCTAACTCTTGTTAGCTACACTCATTGGCATGAACAAGTCTCATGTGAACTATAATAGCAAAGAAATAAGTGATTGTCTGCACCTATTGAATCTGATGCAGACACAAACTTCAACTGAATCTTTGGCAAAACACAGCTTCTTTTTTTTTTTTTTTTGCTTAAGATGTTATTCAAATTACAGAGATTATCAAAGATTCAATAACAAAAACAGAGCAAAACAAAACGAGCATTTTGATGAGTTTCCTTTTTAGGATATTCTCTCACTCACTCACATTTAGTCTTGAGGATTGAACTTGACTGTTTCACGATATATAAGCTCCTTAATGTTGTCTTCTGACAAAGAAGGTTGCTCGAAATCAAAGTTGAATGGCCTCACGCACACAGGTTCTTCGTTTATATCGTGCAGTGGAGCCAAATAAGGGTGGCACAACGCCTCATCAACTACAATAGACATAAACTTGGTTTAGAACAGAACTGAAATTCAGACGATATGCAGCAGCTGTATACAAATATAACTATACCTGTGATGCGTCTGTTTGGATCAAAGACGAGCATTTTCTCCAGCAAATCAACTGCACCAGCCGACATGTTTGGGAATCTAGCAGCAAAGTTCTGTCTCGGGTACTGCGGAAGCTGTCTGACGTATCTTCTGGCATTGTCGCTCCTTAAGAATCCCAAGCTTGTATCATCAGGTGATCCTATAAGCTGCTTAACAAAGATCCATCAACAAATGCAGATGGCACGGAGAATAACACAACTCTATGGATGAAACAAATTAGATTAGATTACCTCAGTGATGAGTCTAAGCTGATGAACATAATCTTTACCAGGGAACAATGGCTCCCGTGTCATTGTTTCACCAAGTATACAACCAACAGACCATATATCGATTGCTGCTGTGTATTCTGAGCAATTAAGGAGCAACTCTGGAGCTCTGTACCAACGTGTAACGACATATTCAGTCATGAAGTCTGTCTCAGATTTGGTCCTCGCAAGCCCGAAATCCCCAAGCTTTAAATCACAATTTGCATTCAGGAGCAAATTGCTGGGTTTCAAATCTCGATGCAATACATTAGCTGAATGAACATACTTGAGCCCACGCAACAACTGATACAGAAAGAACTGCAAAAAACAAGAAACCATGATCGAGACTAATTACTAAAAACAACAAGCCGATCTTCCAAGACCAAGTGATGACAGAGATTAAACATAAAAATGGCTATCCTAAATTACAGCTCACTTACAAGTATCAGGCTTATTTTGATCAACCTTAATTCTAAATGACTAAATCTAACAGTTATTTTGATCAACCTTAATTCCTAAGATGCCCTGACACAAAAACAGCTTTGAATTGCTCTTGCGTCCTTAACCAAGTAACTACTAAACTATAAACAGATAATTCATCTGCTGCATATAAGCAACATGGAGGATGATGCATACCCGACAATGATCATCAGTTAACGGTTGGTTTGAGCGTATAATTTGGTGGAGATCAGTGTCCATAAGCTCATAAACAATGTAAACATCATTGAAGTTCTCTCTCTGCGGTGGTTTTATTATATCCTTTACAGCAATTACCTGCGCAAAAGATCGAAAACAAAATTACAATTCACAAGAAATGATATAGCAGATAAGGAGAAATGAAATAAGAAAAAACAGAAATTATTTGAGTCCGTACATTTTCATGATCCATGTGCTTCAGAAGCTTAATCTCTCTCAAAGTTCTTTTAGCGTCAATAATATTGTCAAAAGCATTACCAATCTTTTTGATAGCTACCTCCTCTCCAGTCTCTGAGTTTGTAGCAGCACTGATGAAATATGAACAAAACATTAAAACCGATTCGAAAAAGTTGGTCAGATGATCAAAGTGAGTTCCAGAAAACCCTAACTGAAGAAAAGAAAACAAAACAAAGGGGCGAAACTTTACTAGTACGATCATCAAATGCCTTCGTGACTAAGAACAATCCCTAACAAAGTACATCGATATTCAATCAAATTAATGAAGATCATCGACATAAACCCAAAAAAAAAAAACCCAGAAGCTCACAAACACAGTAAAATTAGAAGTTTCTAAGCACAAATCCAGGAAAAATTCTTTGAGATAAGAGCAATCAAAAGTAATCAAAACCTCTCAAACCCTAATGAAAATTGAAAACTATCGGACTCTTATTTTGATATCATCAAATTTAAAAACTCACCAGACGATGCCATAAGCGCCTCTACCGATAGGACGAAGAGGAGGAACATACTTTCTAGAAACTTCAAAGAGATTTCCATAGACATTATACTGAACATAACGACCACCATGAGTAGGTATTCCTTTGGTGTTTTGATCACCTGAACTACCAAAACAACTCTCCACCGACATTTCTCACCTCAGGAACAATCAAAATCCCCAAATTGAATTCCAATCAAAACAAAACAAAAAACGAAGAACCCTAGAAACCCCGTACAGAGAGAAATTGAACCCGAAGATGGGTGCTTAAAGAAGAAAAAGTGTTGACAATTCACCAAATGCGTGTTGGACCATTTTATCAACGGCAAAGAAACAAAGGCTCTTTCTCGGGCGACCCGTGAACCCAAAACGGGTTTTAGTTGCCATTGGAATTAAATATCCGATGATTATTGTTATTGTTGAATTTTAATAGAATTGAAGAAGTAAATGACTTCATGTGGGAATGTTATTTGACATCACATAATGACTCATTACAAGAATTTAATTACAACTTTTCTCCATTCAGTCGTATTTGAGTACGACTTGGTATTTAGACATACAAGTCAAAGTCTTCCCAAATTATTTGACCTTAAATTTAGGAGCATTTGTTTCCCAAATTGTTCACCAAAACAATAATTTGTAAATTTCATGACAAATCTATTCTTATTTATATTTATTCTAATCAAACTTGTAAACAATGATGTGGAAGGAGTTAGAGAAATTAGCAGAAATGTATAGTTTTTGGTCGTGTAAATGAAAATCTCACTACAATTTTTTTTTGTTAATATTGAATCACAACTGACTGATTTCTTAATCAAATTCTTATATAACATTGACAGTGAAATTCAATCTCTAGACTCGATCGCGACAATTAGCACTAAATTAGTTAAGGTAATATAATATCGGAAAATTCAGTTTTTTTTTACATATTAAATGTCACATTACCACATCTTTTTGAATTTTTTTGAGGCTTTTACAATCTTAGGGTTTGATAAAAAAAAATATTTGCATTTTATAATCGAAATGAGGATAAAAAATACCAAAATAGGTAATGCAACATAACATTTTGGAGGAATTGTATAATTTGAATATTGCTAATGAAAAATCATTGAACTAAATTAAAGAGTAATTATATATACACTTACAATATAAGGATGTATTGCTTAAATAAACAATAAACTAAAATTACAAAACTCGCACTAAAAATTTAAAACAATTCCATATAAACTAGATTTCAAAATTTAATTATTTGTTATATAAAAATGAAAAACAAAATAAAAAACTCATTTTTCAGCATTAATCCATCGTGTTAGAAGAAATTTTGGGTATGAATGGACACATTATTTTAGCTTTTAGATTTTAGATTTTAGATTTTGGTTTTAGTTTTTAGATTTTAATTTCTTATATGCATTAGATTGCTTTCCAAATTATGAAAATCAAATCTTTAAGTTGAAAAATAAATAAATTTAAGCGTATACAAATTCGTGCAAAATTAATACAGAAAGTGTTATCCAAAGTCATCTTTGTCGTATTGTATACGAAATTATACATTTTTCTCTCATATTTATTCCATTTTAAGGTTTAAATAATCGAATAACATTTGACCAACCCGAATAACAACAAAATAAAGATTTAAGGGGCTCTTATCCAATTAAGAGTTATATTGAATTTAAAGTATACATTTACATTTTGCGTACAACAACGTAAACACCATTATTACATGTTTATAACATTCACAAATTAACAATTCTGAACACTTTTAATCATCACTGGAAATGTCATTCCCAACTCTTGTTCATAGTTCATCCAAAGGCTCTCTACGAACTTGTCTCCAGAAGACATCACTATATTAAACAAACAATCTGTTTTCATAGAGACAAGATCAAAACTTTGTGAAAGTTCCATCACTGACTTCTTCAATGGCTCCATCACCAAAATCGAAACTGACCCTTCTTCTTGTATCTCTCTGTAAAGCTTCTTCACATTGGATTCAACAGCCTCAAACTCTTTTATAACAGTGAATCTGTCTGATAAGAATGTGTTTTTGATCTCTGAGTTAATCACATTCTGCAATTCCATAAAAGCTTCTGTCCATGGAAGCTTCTCCATCACAGTTAGATAGAAGAGACTCTTGGAAGAACCAGAAAATGCAGAAGCAAAGACACCAAATATGTGTAAAGTCTTAACTTTAACACCATATAGAGCTCGCAAGAGAACTTTTGTTTTCACAGAGAGATTCTTCTTAGGGATATGATGATAACAATGATCCATTGCTTCAACAGGAGTACTCAAAACCACACTGCAGTTTTCGATTCTCAGATTCTTAGAAACCATATGCTGATTCCAGTCATCGAGATGCTTTAACAGAATGTCCTTGTGACAGTTGTTTGCTTCAAGCTTACTAAAAGCCAACTTAAGAAATAAGTTTCCATGGTTGAGACGAGCTAGCTCTGAGATGAAAGCATTGCAGGGTTCAAGCAGCTTCGAGCTGGAGCAAATATAAACCAAATTTTCCTCTGATTCAGAAACAGTAAGCTCTAGATCTTTCACGAGTGTCTTGATACTCTTGTGCGTCTCACAAAGAGATTCCATGGCTTGAATCATCCATGAAACAGTAATGATATCATTCTTACACTTTGGTATAAGTTGTTTAATCGATACTGTCAACTTGGTCTCAAAATTGTTTAATAGCGAGTGAAGCTTTGTAGTTAACTGAGCTTTTTTGCTCTTTGGAAATAGAATCTTCAACAGATTTGTCATTTTAACTGCAAAAATCACAAAGAAGAACCAAGTTAGTCATCTGAAACAATGAACAAATACAATCCAAACAACATTGAGATTGTAAAATTCGAAATCTAAGCTTTCTGGATTTCACTCTGCACCAAAAAAAACTTTCAAATCAATAGACAAAACTAACATTTCTTTCAGTAAATAAAACAGAACAATGTTATAAAATCCAAATCCTTAATATTCCACACCCAAATTGACATAACTCGCCGACGATTAGAGTTACCAAAAAGCTCACCTTGAGAGAAGGATTCTTCGGAAATGCAACCGCTTAAGGTAATGTTGGGATTAAAATAGTTAGAAAAAGGAAGAAGTGAAGGAGAGAAGAAGAACTAAATTTCAGAAAACAAAACTTTTACAGAGAATAACTTAAACGACAAGCAAAGAAAGTATAAATAAGAGAAGGGTTTAGTGTACTTAATTACCAAGTGGTTCGAGAAATGTCGAGGAAACGCAATAACTTATAAACGCGTTTATATAGGAATCAAATAAACTTGCCGTGTGCTGCAGGTAAACGCAAACTCAAAGGAAACAGCTTTATAGTCCAGCAGTGCGGTTTGTTTCAGCAACGCGGCAATCACGAAGATTCCAGACATATTGACACGTGTACGTTTTTATGTTTCAGTTTTAGGTGTTTAACTCTTTTTATTGCCACGTGTTAGTTTCTTATGTCAAGTGCATTAATAACCGCCGGATCTTTTTCAATCCAACGGCTACAATTGCAAAGCGATCACCCAAAATTGGGATCTTCAGAAATGTATTGAATGCCTCAGATAATATATCAAATGCAGAGTGGTTCTACACTGAAGCTGCTAAGCTTGAGGATTCACAAATTCCTGAAGTGTTTGGGTTCAAATGTTGCAAATGTCATCTTATACAATCCCATGATTGTCCTTACATGGATCCTAAACTCAAGGAAGAAAAGCAGATCAAAAGATTAGTCTTCAAAAAAGCAGAAACAAAAGCAAGGCAATTTTCTGGGTTGGATTCTAATTCTGAAGACAAGATTCGATACTTACTTGCTACTACTATGTTTACCCTTGAAGACACTTTTTTTTCAAGAGGATGATTCTCTAACTGGTCTCAGTTTCGAAAGTTTAAGAAGTTACACCCAGTAGTTTTGATCTTAAATGGAGCACTGCTGCTTTTGCGCCTGGACACTAAAAGTTACCAGTTTGAAGATTCTAATGCAGACTATACAGATTCCTGAAACCGAAAGCAGAGGAGCAAGCATTAGCTGTTTTAACAAAATGGGATTTATCGTATCAACCAACAGATGAAGAATAAGTTGATCCGTGTCAGAGATGTTCACAAATGGAGCCACCACCTGATCTTTTGTGGATTGTTGGTACATTCTCACTGTTCTCCATGGGACGATCACCTGGAAGATGCTGGAGCTGTGCTCAGTGCCGAGAGTGGCAGTAGCTAGAACCTGGATTGTGAGGGAAGACTGTATTTTACTCGCTTGGCTTATTATGGCAGATGAGCTTGTTTTTATTTCTTTTTTTGGTCTGTGCTCGTTTTTCAGTTTTGTTTTGTCTTCGTACATAGAATTGATACATGTTTTCTTACTATAACTGTAGCAAAAGAAGGCTAAGCATTATCACAACATTCATTTTTTTGTCTGCAATTAGCACAATTATTCTTTAACATATTGCATAAAGAAAAAAAACCAGACAAAACGAAGACATATTTTTGAGGCCTCAGAATAGTTAAGCCTTTCAACTAGGTTTCTGAACATTGACGTATCACAGTTCTTCTAGCTTTAAAGAATTTTTCCCTGATAGAGATTAACTCTTTTGTAGCTTCACTCATTGCCAACCGGTTCGCCGGATATTCTTCACAGCACTTAAGTCCCACCTCCAAAACCAATGTCAAGCACTCAGCAATAGGGAACCCGAGTCTTAGACCACTGTGAGAAATCATTTGGTCTGCAATGTCTAATACTCTTTCTGGTAAAGCCAAATTTGTGTAGCTATAGAGAGTAAAGTTTCCTCCAAAAGCTTCATTGGTTGGTCATTTTCCTGTGAACATTTCCAAAAGGAGAACTCCAAAACTATAAACATCACCATATATTGATGGTTGTCCTCCCAATCCATATTCTGTGCCATTATCCATAGAAACGTATTAGTTTTAATCATATAAGATCGTAGGTGTGTGATAGTTTTACCAGGTGCGGCATAGCCGATGGTTCCTCTGACACCGGCCGAGCTGAGTTGGTTGAGGAAGGACTCTTGGTCGAATTTTAGGAGAAGTCGAGCCAAACCGAAGTCGCTAACATGGGCCGTTGGATCATCGTCTAGAAGGATATTGCTTGGCTTAAGATCACAATGAGCTATAGTTTCATGACAATGAACATGAGGGTAATCCAAAACAGAAGCCACATCTATGGAAATGTTGAGCCTATCAAGAAGTGTCAAGGTTCTTGAGGGCCTACGAATTTCTTCGACTTCCTCTGGGTACAGCCACATATCCAAACTTCCATTAAGCATAAACTCATAGATGAGAGTTCTGAATTCGTTTCCTTGAAAGTCAACACTCGAACAAGCCGTCAATAGTTTTACAAGATTACGATGCCTTATGTCCTTGAGAGATTCACATTCTGCCATAAAGCTCTTCATTGCTCCATGTCTTTGCATGTTTAGAACTTTCACTGCAACACTGAAGGGAGCAAAGCTTTAAACACGGTACCAAAACTTCCTGACCCAATCAAATAGTCAGAAGAGAAGCCATCAGTCGCATTTCGAATCTCTCCATAACTTATCTTCTCATGGTAGACATTCAATGTGGAAGGAGTTGAATTGTTAGTCTGCTGGTTCTTCCTTCTTTTTCACAACCAATAGAGAGTACTGAAGCTGCAAAAAGCAGTAAAAGCAAATATATGCCTATGCTTATTCTGATCACAACATTTTTGAAACGAGAAGAATGCTTTGATCCAATCTCTGGAGCTCCACTAAAACATGGCTTTAGTTTCAATTCCTTGATACCTCCACAAAGATTCGTGTTTCCAAATACTGAAACTACTGTAGCATTGTGAAACTTTCCTTCCTTGGGCACACTTCCCTCGAGATTGTTGACAGATAGATTAAAAGACTCCAACGAGGAAAAGTTTGCAAAATAGGCATGTATATTTCCAGAGAGTTTATTGTTTGAGAAATCAACTCTTTTAATACCTTTTAAGCCTCTTATATCTGGAATGACTCCATCAAAATAGTTTCCTTGCATCGAATGCACTTCCATGGAGAGACAATTTCCCAATGAATGTGGGATTTGTCCTGATAATTTATTATATGCAACAGATAGTCCAACAATATATTCAAGTCCTCCAACATCTTCTGGTAAAGAGCCATTTAAAAAATTACCTGACATGTTTAGATTAACAAGGGACCGAATTTGCATAATTTCTGGAGGTATAGTCCCATACAACTTATTAGATGCGATCTGTAACACTCGAAGAGAAGCACATTTGCTAAGATGTAGAGGAATAGTTCCTTCAAAACTGTTATCATCCAAATACAGTAGGTCCAACCGAGTAAGGTTACCTATAAATGCTGGTATCTCTCCGGAAAGTTTATTTGAATGGAGATCTAACCCCTCCATTCTTAAAAGTTTACCAAGAGAAGTTGGGAGTGAGCCTGTCAACATATTTTTCCCCAACCCAAGGCTTTGTAGGCTTAATAGATTCCCAATATCATGAGGAATGCTTCCAGAGATGAAATTTGATTCAAGGTTTAAATCTTGAAGGTTTGTGGAGAGATTTGTAATGGAGGTAGGTAAATCCCCTCCAAGCCTATTCCCAGCAATATCTAGAGTCTCTAGTATTGTGCAGTTACTCAGAGAAACAATAAATTCAAGATCTCCAAAAGAGTAGTTTCCTAAAGAATTATCTTGGAGTAGTAGGGTTTGCAAATTCCTTAAGTTTCCAAAACCGAGAGGAATACTTCCTGTTATATTGTTATTATTGATCGCCAACGTTTGAAGGGTGGAGATATTGGAAACTGTTGTTGGAATTGCTCCTATGAAACTATTTTTCCCATATTTACCCACACTAGTTTTGGTAGAAGCTTACCAAAATCAGGTCTTAGGCTACCAGAGAACTGATTTTCAGAGATGAATAATAACTCAAGTGACGATAAATTATAGATGGCAGGAGGAAAAACACCTGAGAAATTGTTCTCTGCTAAAACAAGTTGCACCAGTTAAGTCGATACAGCTATATCATCTGGGATTCCACCTTCTAATTTGTTAGCAACAAAGCTACCGAAAGTAAGCTTTTTCAATGCACAATCTACAAAATTTGGGCAGAGCGGAACCACCGTCTACATCGCAACACTTACCGGCCAGAATCTCCAATCTTCAAGCTCATATACACTACTATCAGGAACCGTATCTCTTCATATCGGGATTCAAATGCACGATTAGCATCAGACATGCTCCAAATCTGGTTCTCCGCTTAACTCTAGATGGATATTCAAAGCTCTTGCAACTTCCCTCTGCGAAGAAATTAATTTTTCTCTTGATTAAAACCATTAAACCATCCGGTTTGGATTATTTTCGATTGAAACCAGTAAACCATCCGGTTTGGCTTATATTCGATTGGCAAAAGTTCTGGTTCATATTTGCTCTTTAAAGGTTTTATTGAGCTAGGCCCTAAACATTGTTGGTGTATACTGTGATCTTTTTCTTTTGGATCAATATAGAAAGCCTTTTTAAACCAAAAAAACAAAAAAAAGTTTACCTAGCATGAAATTCCAATTTTTTTTATATTTATATCAAATACAAAATTAATCGAGTGACTTAATTTTTGTTTCTATTTTAAAAATACATAGTAAAATTGGGGGCGCTTGCTTTGGAGCTCGTGGTACTCGCCGGAGTTTATCTGCTTTGCATTCCGAAATCCAAACACTTCTTTGGGCGATGTCTTCTCTTATCTCTCTTCCATCATTAAAAATAGTTTTTGCGGTTGACTGCTCTGAGATCCTGAAGATGATTGAAGATCCAGGAGGTTGACTTGCCTTTGCACCGTACTTGGAGGAGTTCGCCTGGCTGAGAAGTTTATTCCACTTCTTCTCGTTTTTTTATATTCCTCGTTCTCTAAATTACAAAGTTGACTTTCTGGTTCGTAGTATCCGAAGATTCTCCATAAGTTAATTTTTTGTTAATCATGTACCAGTACATTGACTTTCTTTTTTTCTTTGATTAATGATGAGTTAAGTTGAAAAAAAAAACAGTAAAACTATATTAAGGCGATTTAAAGTTGTTTTTTCTGAAATAAATTGAAGTATAAAATATAATTTCTGTAACAAAAATTGAGATATTTGTTTGTTTATAAAATATGACCTCCAACAAAAAAAACAGAGAAAACAAGACTTATCTTGAACAACTCTCATACAAACAGAGAAAATCAGTGGTAGATATAACAGTCCAATATATCCCGGCATGCCATTGGATCAATTGATTAATTTGTGACCTCTTATGAAATACAAAAGGATGAGATAAAATTCTATTCAATATTATATTATTTATACGATAATGAAACAGCTAAGGAATATACAAATGGATCAATCTTGGTCCCATTACGTTGAAAGCGACCACAAAGTTGATTGGTCGATAATGTGTTAAATGGTGATACAAATTCCAAACATCTTATGTTGAAAATAACAGCTAAAAATCCACACATCACATAACTAAACAACAACTATTACAAGTAGACTTTGTCATTACAAGTTGGCATATCATAGAATCGTATTTGTCCCATCATGTAATGTTATTAAGAATTTGATTATAGTTTACCCAATTGTTAGACAAGACAAGCTTTACACGATTATTTAAAATGGAACTCCGATGTAGGAAACTATATACCGTTTAACGATTTGATCATTTTGAGACCTTTTCACATCACTTTCATTTCCATTCTTTAGTGATATTAAAGAAACATATATACAGAATACAAATTATATCAGTGATCACATATTATAATTAAAAATTGATTTTAAACAAAAAATATTTGAAACACTAATGGTCGGACGATTAATAGTGATCAGTTTCTTCACATATATATGTTTTAACTCCGGTCTCTTGAACTGCCATGTTTGCTTGTCTCAGCAGTAGAAGCTGAAACCGAAATCTGTCGTTGGTTATAATCACGACTTGCATTCTCCCTCGAAGCTCGTCGTTCCTGCTACAAAACATATCCATGAGCAAACAAAACAATCCAGTTTTGAAGCGTTGATTGTGATCAACAGATTATAATACTTACGTCACGATAAAACAAGTCTTCAGCTTCAAGCATATGTATTATATGACCCATTTTAGGTCTCTTATTTGCGTCTGGATCCACACATCGTAGAGCAACAAGTAACACTCGTTTAAGAGCTTTTGAAGATGGTGGTTCTGGTATTTTTGGGTCAATTACTTCTTCTGATCTTCGGTTTCCCACCATCGATTTCAGCCAGTCAACCAAATTTACCTAAACACAAACAAGACGACCAATTAAGAACCCATTACACAGTTTTGAAACCTTGGAATCATAGATTATACCTCTCCTTGAGGTCGATTATAATCAACCGGGTTTCTTCCAGTGATTATCTCCATGATTAGTATCCCAAAACTATAGATATCGCTCTTTTCAGTTAGCATTCCTGTGCAAGCATACTCAGGTGCAACATATCTACATTACAAACCAATCAAGAGTACAGAGATTAGATGTTTATTAAGAGCTTATTGTCCTAAGGACTTAGTTGAAAGACTTACCCGAAAGTACCCATTACACGAGTTGTCACATAACTGCTCTCGGAGAACAACAACTTAGCAAGTCCAAAATCTGATACTTTAGCATTCCATTGACGATCAAGCAAGATATTACTTGATTTTATGTCGCGATGAACTACTTTCGGTTCAAGACCTTCATGTAGATAAGCCAATCTGCAGGAACAGAAATTATATCAACATATAGAAAAGAAATACATTCACAAATGAAAGCTATCGATCGGAATTATGAAGTGTTGTTACCCTTTGGCCATGCCGAGTATTATGTTCATACGAATATCCCAAGTAAGAGGACTTTTATCACCAACATCACCATGAATCCATTGCTCCAAGTTACCATTATCAACGTAATCATACACAAGCATCCTAAATCCAAAAACCTTTGGAATCAAAACATGTACTAAACCAAGTCAGCATCAAGTATACTTGTCTCTTTCATTTACCTGTATGCACCTTCAACACAGTACCCTAAAAGCCTAACAAGATTCTTATGCCGTACACGTCCAATCGCTTCAACTTCCACTCTAAACTCCTTCTCAGCTTGACCCCTTCATCATAGAATCAAAAGACTAATCATTAGCAACGCCATCAAATCACAATGGTCCCATTAATAACACACACACAACAAATACATTCCATGGACCAAATTCTTCTCTAAACCAATCCAAGGATCAATAACAGAGTAAAGACATTTATTTTCCGAAATCAAAAGGTCTTATCTTTACCATATAGCAACAGAACCCAATTCATAGTCCTAAAACCCTTACACAAATAAGAGTAAAGTATCAAATTTGAGAATAAAAAACAGGTTTTATGAAATTTTGTCTAAGTACCTGTTGTTAAGAAGATTCTTGACAGCGACTTTAGTACCATCAGTTAAAATGCCACGATAAACAATCCCATAACCTCCTTCTCCAATCACATTCTCTTCACACAATCCATTAGTAGCTGCTTCAAGCTCTCTTAAAGTATACCATCTTCCCCATCCAAGATGTGAAACTTCAGGTCCAACACAGCCACTCCCTGAATACGACATCGTTTCACTCACTGTACCTCTACTTTCACCACTCGAGACTCGATCCGAAAACACAACTCGATGCTCTGTCTTCCCAATATCAACTTGGATCTCAGCCGCAACAGGCTGCGTTGGATGATAATGGTCTTGAGCTGGAGGTTTAACAATCTCTTGAATCTCTTTAGAAATCGGTGGTGTTGCTATTGCAGCAGATGCGAAATCAGCGTTACGTGGCTTACGATTTCTCCGACGAGAAGTTAAACAAAGAGAAAGAAAAAACAGAGCGATAACTATAAGAGATCCTAGTAAAATCCCAATAACGACCCAAAGCTTCAAACCAAATATCGATGTTGGTTTTGATAACTCGTTATTGATTGAATCAGGATTGAAAATAGACATCGTCATAGATTTGATTTATCTAATCAAAGGAAGATTCTTTTCGCATTTCTCGCCGGAAAAGGAATAAACTTTCCGGCGAATCAATGATAGGAATGAAAAAAATCAGTTAATCACAGTGCATGTGGCTTTAAGCAAAATGACGAAAAGAGAAGAATTGAAAACAGAAGCGAAAAACAGAGAATTTGAATAAAAACAAAGAGATGAATAAACAAATTCAATCGAATAATGTATTAAAATTGATAAGAATTTAACGAAAGGCTCTGTCTTTGTATTCTGATATGGGAGAGAGTGAAAGAGTGAATGAGCTGTCTTCTCTCCGTTATATCTATCTGCGTGTTAGTGACGGCGTAAGGTGTTTAAATGACGATTTTACCCTTTTGAGTTTAGACTAAATGTAGTGGGACCTACGTAATCCTTAAGGGGTTTATATGTAATTAAAACAAACGACGAAATAACGGAGTGATGACTCTTAGGGTGCGGATACAGTACGCATTGGTGCACCGTACGCTCTTTCAACAATAAGACTCACTGAAAACAGATTTAAATCCATAATTTTCTTAAAATCTCTGTCTATTTGTTAATTAAATCCAAATTTTCTTACAATATCTATCTGTTAAGTTTGTTTTGTTATATAAAATTGTATGTATTTTTTATTTGCGTTTATCAAATTATGCTTTGAAGAAAAAATATAATTGTAAGTACACAAATTTTTTTTTTGTCAACTCAATTTTCAATAAATTTTATTCTTAGCATGCTACATTTGTTAGTAATGGAATTTAATGGCATTAATGTCTATAATAGCTTTTTGAGAAAAAGGAATCACTTTTATTATCTTAATAGCTTTTTGGCACCGTACGCTCTTTCAACAATAACATTCGTTTATTTCTGAGTTTGAATGTATAATTCATTTTCTTCAGATTAAATTTTTTTATCAAAAGCCAACATATTTTTATGTTTTGATACAATAGACTTATATATATATATATATATATAATTTTGATATTTTTCCAATATATTAGAAGTTTTTTTTTAATTCAGATTTTTTTTTTTTTGTCGGAATTCAGAATTTATATTATTTCGGATATACATACGACTCTAGATAAGGATGAGGTATAGAGTGGGCAGGTCAGCATTCCATTTGATTTCTTTTCCTTTGTTCTTTGGTTAATTAATTCTTCATAATTATTAGTTAAACTTTAGTCAATTAAAATTAAATGCGTCCACGACCTAAGACCAAACTTTAGCGTATTTTTGGAATTCTGTGTCCATATAAAGTCGAAGAGATACGACTAATAACCTAAAGTTTTTAATTAATGGTTGGAACTATATGAATGGTCGTTTTCACAAGACCAACAACTTTTGTATAAATAAGAGTTTTAATTGTTTTAACCAATGATCCAAATTTAAGATTAATCCAAATTTAAGCCAGGGTTGCTTTAAAGGGTAATAATCGAATTATGAGAATGGAATAAAAAAAGATAAGGTTGGGGAGAAAAGAGAAACTCATTATTGAACCATCATAGCAAGAAATGTAACATTTTTCCAACAAAATTTAATAACAATTCTTTCTTATACTCAGTCGAATATTTCTTTTTCTTTTTCATAAAGTATAAGTCGAATGTTTCTTACCTTCTTTTTCTGATAAATCAACAATTTTCTTACCAACAAATCAATGATTTTATTCCAAATAAACTGTCGTTTTGCTCTTGTTTTTACTGAATTTCTTGTTCATTTTTGTCAACTAAACTAGGGAGAAACAGAGGAATCAGGCCATGTAAAAAGTTTTGTTGATAATGGGATCAGATCAGAAATGATCACATCAGACAGTGAGATTGATTTCACTTTGAACAAAAGAGAGATATAGTAACAAAGCAAAACTCACTGTAAAAGTTAAAAACAAACAAAAGAGGCCTGTGGCTATATGGTTTTTTTCAGTTTTTGCTTTTGACTTCACCTAAATGTCACCAATCCGCACAAAAGACGAGATACCTGGACTTAATCTGTCTTCTTGTCTTCACCATCAATGGCTCGAAGTCTTTCAACAAGAGGTGGATGTGAGTAGTGATAAGCTGAGTACAATGGATCAGTGTTCATTGCTGATAAGTTCTCTTCCTGCAAAGTATACACAACAAAAAGCCCATTAAAGTCTGACACAAATTTGGGAAACAGTCTGTGTGTTCTGTTATTTGTTTTTATCCTCTGACCTGTAGCTTCACTAGAGCAGGACGAAGATCTTTTGCATAGCCAAGCTTCACGGCAAAAGCATCAGCCTGCAAAATGACACATTTAACTCAGATTAGTTGATGAGCTAAGTAATGAGAGAAGGAATCTCTGATTGGATCTGGAAGAGATTGTAAGACTTTACCTGAAACTCAAATGCTCGACTAACGAGGTTGAGGCCAAAGCTTACTAGATGTTGTAGTGGTATTACAGTGTGCTGTGAGAACCAGACAGGAGATATAAGATAGGTTTGGAGTTTCTTTTCTTTTTTTGTTAATTCCTACTTGATTCATGAGTTTAGTGTCCAAAAGCGAAAATAACAAACCTGAAATATGATCAAACCAATGAGAACCGGCTGTGTATCAAATCCAAAACTCCTGAAGAGATCAGTGGAATTTCTGACAAGAGTGTATCCTCCAAATTGCAAGAAGGCAAGGATCTGTAATAAAAGCATCAAGAGAGGTCATCGAACAACTCATTAAGTGAATTGTAGAAATGAGTAAATAAGTTTTTGAACTGTTGGTTGAGGCACACTTGAACTGCAATGAATGAGTATGTAGTGTGATTCAGTTTCCAATGTCCAAGCTCATGTGCAATAACCGCCACAATTTCATTCTCATTCTTGCACTGCATAAAAGAAGATAATTGTATGCTTTAGAACCGTAATCAGAATGAGCATATAACTTGCTTGAAGCATCCAGAGTCACAGTACCTGCTGAATCAATGTATCATAAAGAACAATCCTTTTGTTCTTGAAAAAACCATACATGTAAGCCTGTAAGATGTAACAAGAAAAGTGAGCTTCCCATGGTGATCTAGAAGAGTAGGCATGAAGAGATATCAAGCCTTTAAATTACTCACGTTACTATGGCTTGACCTTGTAGATCCATCGACAACAAACAGCTTCTTCAGAGGAAATTTTAGAGAAGAAGCAAGCTTCTCAATTTTCTCTCGAAGGTCTCCATCTGGAAGCTAATGGAAGATTAAATTCTCGGATAATTAACATAGTGAAAAACATGGCTAATTTGTAAAATGGCCATGAGAGAAATACTCACAGGAGTGAACTTATTGAATAGTGGTGCAATCAAGACCGGGTATATTGTCATCATCACTAGAGATAGGATAAACATGAATGCCCACAGATAGATGGCAAGATATGGACCTCCTTTCTGAAAAAATATTAAAACTTAATGCTTGAAGAAATAAATTTTTTAACATGGAAACTGAAAACTTTAGAGCTGACACCCATTGGAGAGTTATCTATGTGCAAAAAACACAGAAATAAGATGAATCCAGCATCACCAAACCTGGACAATAACAATTATTGCGGCAATAATGGGTGGGCCTAGTATTATAGAGAGAAGTGTTCCTTTGATCATGTCCCTAATGAACATCCATATTGTTTGCTGTAGACATAATTTAGAAGAAATTTAATCCACATCTCAAACAGTTAATTGTTAAAAAAAAACAAGGTAGTGTTGGAGTGACGACATACTTTGTTGAACCCATGCCGGGATTCGATAACGAAAGTTGAGTATAAAGAAAATGGCAAATCTGTTATCTGCATCAGAATATAGAAGAAATATAATTATCTTCAGAGAATACATATTTTGATCCTAAACGTATAAGGCTATATGAAGGGATTATAGTGAAGAACCTGTGACCATGTCATAACACCAGCCAAGAATGAAAGAGTATGCAGAATTTCATTCTCTGGATCAAGGCCCAGCCTCGGGAGAACAGATCCAGATATCTAATGTAACAAACGAGGATACACAATTTAATATAACAGCTCAATATTCAAAGGAGATACAATATGCTGAAGTCAGATATGTACCTTCCAAAACCAAGGCAAGATCCCAAAGAACAAAATTGCAGAGTCCATAAGTATGGTCACAAACTCATGAACAAAGTGAAAATAGCTGTAAAAGTGAACCATCTTAGTGATAATCGTCTTGGCAATTATAAGGACCTAACACCATATATAGGTAAGATTACGACAAAACCTTTTGTCTAGACTGTATGCTCGTGATTTCTCAAACTTCTCTTGGCTAATCACTCCAACCAAGGTTTTTGGGAGAGTTGGAAGTTTAAGAGCAGTGAGTTGCCTCAGATCCAAATATGTCTCAAAAATGTACATCACTATCATAAAACCTGAAAGAAAACAACTGAAGATGAATATGAATCTGATATTCCATCACTTAGATTTCAGTAACATCTTCAACTTTTTGATCAACCAGATATAAAAAGATCAACTGCTATTCGTATGTTTTAGCTAAGTTTGAATATTTAGCCCAGTGAAAGAATACTGATACAGCTATCCACATTCACAAACGGTTCCACAACTCAAAACCCGATTCAAAACAACTCTACAAAACCCTAGTTGCTTTCAGTAACAAAAGATGTGCCTAAATGCTCCAGCAGTATCAATTCGACAGCTAAAATTCCAAGATTATCATTTTCCAATCGGGAATGAGAGAAAAAATTCCAAATCTTCTTCCCAAAGTTCAAGTATTTCTGATCAGAGAAGAAAAATAAGGTTCTGTACAATCTAGTACGAGGACGAGATGATATCACGAGACCTGAGATCAAACCTACTTAGTATGATGATAAACAGTTGGAACAATAAAACCTCAGATCAAGACACGCAATATATGAAATGAACCAAATTAAGATATGAGAAGCAAAAACGATGGCGAATTACACCAGTCATGGAATCTCAACATACAACAAAGAAAGCAAAACCCAAACAGAGAAGAAATGCGACGAGTGAAATACGAGAGTAGAATGTTCAAAGAAAGGTTTTGAAGCTTACCCACGACGGTTTCCATGTATGGAATAGCCATGGCTAACAAACGATTGACCTGAGCCGCGAAGGAAGAGAGAAAGGAAATGCAGCGACGAAGAGCTAGAGAGAGGTTTCTGGCTCTGGGGTCGGTGTAGTGAACGAAATACGGGTACGGGTTATAACCCGAATAGACTTAAACGTATGGGCTGGGCTTTGGCCCATACGAAGTCACCCCCTATATTTTGTTTTAAATTTATTTTAACCCCATAAATATCATATATAATAATAACACCCCTTGGGGTGAATAACATTTATATATTTGGTGCCTTAACGGAAATAATCTATTTTTCGAGGGGTAAACGAGAAAATCCTTATCCTCAATGATTCTATAGAATTACAAAAGTGCCATTGGTTTTCACAATAACGAAAGCCGAGAGCTCACTTTTCCTGCAACTTTATCCACTTTGGAGCCTCGACCATGGCGTCTCCTTCGCTCCTGCAGTCTTCTGCTTCTTCGTTTCACGGACGTTTTTCTCCGTTATCAGCTCCATACTCCGCACGGGTGCTCCCTCCGCTCAGAAATGTGGTGAAAATGTCGGCGTCCGGAACTGTATTGGTCGAAAAATCTGAGGCTGAGAAAACTCAGCGGCTCAAAACTGCTTACCTCGAGAGAATTATTCCTGCGCTCAAAGAAGAGTTCAAGTATGTTAATATTCACCAGGTAAACCCCAAATCATCCTCTCTGAGCTCAAACCTAAAATTCTGTCTTGTTGCGATTCATGATGTTGTTAAAGTCTAATTCTCGGTGGAATTTGGATTTTTGGGGAATGTGGGAATGGATTCCGTGAATGTTGTACTTGAAGACATCTGATGGTTTTGTATATGTTTTGGATTGATTAATGTAGTGAAAGCAGCCTAGATTTGTGGCTTGTTGTGTTGATTAAATGTACTTATTGAGATATTCCGGTTGAAATTTTGTGCATTGTTCCTTATCCCAAATTGAAGTCCTGATCATATTGTGCTGTTTTGAAGTGCCAATTCCAAATTTGAATGCGAGTTATCAATCTCATCGTTGATGTATCTGCTTGGACATCTCTGCTGCCAGGTTCCAAAGGTTGATAAGATTGTTGTGAATTGTGGTATTGGAGATGCAGCTCAGAACGACAAGGGGTTGGAGGCTGCAATGAAAGATATAGCGCTTATTACAGGGCAGAAACCTGTGAAGACACGAGCCAAAGCTTCCATTGCTACTTTCAAGATCAGGGAAGATCAACCACTTGGGATTGCTGTCACTCTCAGAGGAGATGTGAGCTCAGTTCTCTGTTCATTCTTGAATTACCAAACTTTCATATTGATTCTTTATTTATGTGATTTCGACTGTTGTGACAGGTGATGTACTCCTTCTTGGATCGTCTTATCAACTTAGCCCTTCCGAGAACTCGGGATTTCCAAGGTGTTAGTCCCAGTAGCTTTGATGGAAATGGAAACTACAGTATTGGTGTGAAAGACCAAGGTGTATTCCCTGAAATCAGGTTAGTCCTCTTGTATCTACCCTCAAAGCAAAACTACTAAAAAAAATGCATCAAACATCTTATCCACTGGTTGCTCAGGGTCAAGCATAGGTGCCCTTTAGTCCACTCTTTTATAACAATTTAACAACTAAAATCTATGTTGGCTGGTTATTTCACTTAGATTTGATGCTGTTGGAAAAACAAGAGGAATGGATGTCTGCATCAGCACGACAGCTAAGACCGATCAAGAAGGACAGAAACTATTGGCTCTGATGGGAATGCCTTTCAGGGAAGGAGGTGGTGGCAATATTGGCCCGCCAATGCGGAAGAAGAAATTAAAGTCTCATCATTTTGATGCTAAAGGAAAAGGCAAGGGAAAGCGATGAACATAGCTGTCCATTAAAGAAGAGGTCTTTTGTTGTATGTATTGTCTTCTGTAACCATCTCCTGTTTCAGAAAAACCCCTCTTTTGTATTATTTTTGTTGCATCATGAGATAAAGTATGAGTTAATTTGACATTATCAGGGATTGTGTTATTTGGGTTTAGTCGATGGGTCCAAATAGTTAAATGAAAAGTATCAAGGGTTTTCTGTAATGTTTTGGAAATTTGTGGTATAAGTTGAAATTATCCAAATTTTAAGCATTTAGCACGTGAATGTGCATAAAATTCTGGCGCGTGAGATTGTCATTTAACCTTCTTCCTCTTTGAGAAAAAATCTCTCTCTCCCTCTCTTCTTGTAGACTTCGTTTTCTCTCTTCGATCTTCTCTTTCTCGTCAAATTGATCAAAAACACAGGAAGAGCGATTTTTCTTTCAAGCAGATCGAATCCCTAATTGTTTTTCTTCGTTCTTCTTTTCCCGAGAATCCGTGTCGTTTTTCTCTGCCACTATTTATCTGTTCTGACGGATTCTGGAATCCTTGTAATTTTGCCTCGTAGCGCTAAAAACCCTAGCTGTCGAAGACCTTAGATTAGTGCAGAAAACTATAATCTGTTCCATTCAATCTCGATTTGAGGTTTTGATTTATTGGGTGAGAATTGGGGGTTCCTCTGAATGCGATGCGAGATTAGCCTTCTGACTTTAGGATGAGCTAGTTATTTTTGTTTTGTTTTGCTTTCTTTAGCTGCAATTTCTCTGGAGGTTTTATCAGTTCTGGGCGAAAGTCTTAGAAAGACAAACTTTAGATTTTCCGTCTCTGAATCTTACTGTATATATAGCTAGATCGTGACAACATGATGACGTTGCTGGTGGTGGATCGTGGGGTTCGTTCTTAAGTTTATCTAGTTGGGATGATGCGTTTACGTTTTATTTGAGTATTATTGGTGGACTTAGAGAGAGGCGAGGATCTTTTAGGCCCTATATTATCGAATATCAGACAAATTCACGGTAGCCAAACTATAAGGAGGTTCGCGTTTTAATATAGCCAACTACTATAGAGTAACTTGATTAAGGCCTTGAGAGCAGATAGTGGTGTTTCTTGGCCTCCATCAGCTAAGGATATTGTGTATCGCCTGCCTTGTATAATGAGTATAGCAAATGAACAACAATTTCCGATGGATCAACTTGTCGAAACCAATGATGAATCGAAAAAGTATGTTTATTTGTTTTTGTAAATCATGTCTCTACTCATAGTATGTTTTCGATACAGTTGTAATTGTTTTTTGTCGTTGAATCAGGAAACCAAGAATTTCATACACGAGAAAGTTTCTTTTATCCTTAAGCGAGAAAGACGGTTGCACGAAGCTGCCAAATCTGCCCAGTGAATTTGATGAAGCACTATTGTTGTGAGTCTATTTGATATTAATTTTAGTTTATATCTATTTAAACTGTATCAATGTGTTTGATCATTTAGTCCTTTAATCTACTACACTATCTGGTTTCGAGTGAAATATCTTGATCTGTGCACTCTTTATCTGAGCAGTAGTAACTTCAAAGATCCTTCACCCGAGAAAGGGAGAATTTCTGGTGATTTTTCATCTCATGGTTTCAGGCGGAATGACTATAGTTCATCACCTCCCACCAGGGGTGAATTAGGTAGTAATTCTCGAGGCAGCCATGGAAGATGGGAGGGGCGCTCAGGTGGATGGAATGATAAAGATAGGGATTCACAGTCAGATCGGGACTCAGGTAATCTGGGCTTACTTGTATCCGTTTACATATTTTATGATGACGTGCGCTATAGAATACTTTTGGGAAATATATTTTTCAGCTGGCTGTCGAACTGATTAAATGTAGATTTCCATTTTTTACTAAGTGAAGGGCTAGACAACTGCATGCTAGTGAACATGAAAAGAAGGCCATAGAGAAAAGTGCTGGAAATTTTGGTGTTTTATAGTTAATATAAAACTGCATATTTTGTTAGGAGAACCTGGAAGGCGCTCTGGTATGCCATCTCGGAGGTCTTGGCAAGCACCTGAACATGATGGACTTCTGGGGAAAGGTTCTTTCCCTAAGCCTTCAGGATTTGGTCCGGGAACATCTGGCCCCAGACCTCAATCTAATGACTCGTATCAACTGAGTAAAACCAATGAACCTTACCATCCTCCTCGTCCATACAAGGTTAAGTACCAATAGTCATCTTGAATAGTCTCTAGTATTATTGATTGTTGGTTGCTGCTCCATCATGTTACTGGGTGCCATCAGCTGGTTGGTGAGGTATTCTTGAATATATAGGCACAGATTCCTAAATCTCTCCTGTACATTTGTAGGCGCCACCATTCACTCGACGTGATACTAGAGACTCATTCAATGATGAAACATTTGGCTCTTCTGATTCGACTAGTGAAGATAGAGCAGAAGAAGAAAGAAAAAGAAGAGGTACAGGGGATCTATCGACCTTAATCTGTCCTACACTTATCTCTCTGCCAGTGTGTGAACTTCTTACAGTCTATCCTTGCGTTTCTTTTTATGTCAATCCTTAATTGACATTCTCAACTCTCCGTCAGCTTCTTTTGAGTTATTGAGGAAGGAATATCAAAAAGCATTCCAGGAGAGGCAAAAATCAAACCCTGACTTGCGTAAAAATGACTTTGATTTTACTGAACTTCTTGGGGAGTCGAAAGATGAAAAAGGACGTCCAAAAAGAAGCGATGAAGTCAACAATACTTTAACAATTCCTAGTTCTAATAACACCTCTTTTCCTCCTCAAAGTAATGCACCTAGACCGCTTGTACCTCCTGGCTTCGCAAGTGCAATCTTGGAAAGAAAGCAAGGTGAAAAACCTCAAGTAAGTCATTATCTTTTGAGACCTGGATCCATACCTAAAGTCTGTGCTCCATGAAATTTTTATTCATGCCTAAACCTTAAGTACTTTGATTTGCTAAGCATATTATTAGTCCATCCACGACTTTTGGTTGCACCTGTTCCTTACTAGTTTTCACACCATTTGCAGATTGAAACTTCTCAACATGAGCCTAGTCCTTTAAATTCCAAAGGCATTAGTATGGTGAATGGGACATCTGTTAATGGGGAAAAACCGGGATTTCAGATAGGCTCAAGTGAGATGCTTATAGAAGATGATACAGATGCCGTTACCAAGGATAAAAATTTTGAAAAGCTTTCTTCTAAAAAGAGTGATCAAGCTACAGTGACGTTAGACAAGAAGAAAAGCTTGGAGATTTCAGAGGGGCCATCAATTCTGGATAAGATTTTCAACACCGCTATAAATTTGAATAGTGGTGATTCCTCTAATAATAATATAACTAAGGTGAGTTTTTTCTACTGTATTTTGTTTAGCTCGTGTATCCCTGGAACATAAAATTATATTCACATGATCTTCCATTTATGTTAATCTCTTGAATTAGTTGTTGATAGACACTTTTATTTTAATTTTCACATTGATATGCACTTCATTTTTGCTCCAAATGATGCTTCTTTCTTTCTGATGTAGTTCCTCTAATTAGTCGTAAATGAGCTTTTTCCCAATACTTTGTATTGATCATGATAGATCACATAGTTCTTCTTTTACCTATAGTAAGCAAATTTTGGTTCACGTGTTATAAAAACATAATCGAATGAATGATTTGTCCTGTGGAGATGCCTAATTGTTTGTGAAATTATATGGTATATATGTTAATGTACATACATGAACATCTTTATAGAACAATGTTGAAAAAGTAGAAGAAACACGGAGCCCTCAAACTGTGAAATCCTCCAAGTTCGCTCATCTATTTTTTGAAGAAGGTAATCCGTTTACTATTATGCTAGGGTTGTAACGTTTTTCCATACAATGACAACATCTAGCATCTTCTTTTTTGGGTGCAGATAACAAACAAGTCGAAGGTCTCCCATCCAGCAGGCCACCATTACTTTCACTACTTCAAGGTGCAGATAAATTCCAGACCTTTGACACAAAAGCTAAGGGTGAACTTTCAGTGGATTTTCCGTTTCAAGGCCATGCCAGTAAAAGCACTGGTCAGTTAAGTAACACTTCGAGTAAATCAGGAACAACAGTTCCACCTGTTCTCACTTGTGAAGACCTTGAGCAGTCTATTCTGTCAGAAGTTAGTGAATGCTATCATCCACCTCCACCGCCAGTTGACCAGGACATGAGTGTTTCTTCAGTAAAAAAGACTACACAACGTAAACCATCAGTTGATGACCAGGCTTCACTACACCTTCTTTCTTTATTGCAGAGAGGTGCAGACCCAAAAGGTCAAGATACACAGCTACTTTCATTTACAGAGAGTAGACCACCACCACCATCTCTGAAACCAACCACAGCTGGAGAAGCAGATGCAGGGAAGTCTTTGACTCTTGAGAATCTGTTTGGGAGTGCCTTCATGAACGAACTGCAGTCAATTGGAGAACCAGTCTCTGGAAGAGCTATGGTTTCTGATAATCCTGGGCTCCCACTTCGATCAGACAGGTCTTTTGGTGAACTGAGCCAAAGAAATCAAACAAGACCTGACGGTCTCCCTGGAGGCCTTCTGGGCCTTCCAGAAGATGGTAATTTACTTGCAATTGGTGATCCTGCAAACCCTCAAAAATACATGTCTTTTCCAGGGTCTCAGAATCAAGAGCCTGAACCTGCTTTTAACATCTCTGACAAGCTAGCTGCCTTAAAGTCTGGTCCAAGGATTGAAAGACCATTAATGGGAGGTCAAGAGGGTCCCTTCCTTCACCAACATCCCCAACAATATGCTACTGACCCCTCCACTCACTTGAATGGTTCAGGCCGAGTATTCCATCCTTTCGATTCACGACATGCTCATGTAAAACCTCAGCTCGATTTCATGGGACCAGGAAGCAACATAGGTCAGCATCATGATGCTCCACCAAATCACCGGTTTCCACCAAACATGATTCATCGTCCACCTTTCCATCATACAACAACCAGTGGACTGCCTGAGTTTGATCGTCTTCCTCCACATTTGATGCCGAAGATGCATATGCAAGATAACCTGCAACAGCATCATCTAATGCAAGGATTCCCCGGTGGTGGTCCACAACACCATCACTCTCCTCATGTTAACAACCAACTGCCAGGGCTCATTCCCGAGTTAAACCCGTCACAGGGAATTCCCTATGCTCATCGCCAGCCCAACTATGGTATGCCACAACCAGGTATATGGACATACGACTTTCACCCATATTTGGCCTCGGATTCAGGATCTTGTACAGACATGAGTCTGCTCCTCTAGGGACCCTGGTATTAATATTGGACAATTCACAGACTAGTTAATTTTAAGTCTGCTCACGTTTTTTGGCTTTTCAGGTTCTCAAGTCAACAGAGAGCATCCAGCTTCACTGCAGACACTCTTGGGGATTCAACAGAGGATGGACCCATCCAAGCAGATACCAGCAGTGGGTCAAGCCGGTGGTCCTAATCGTCAGGGCTCTATGGGTCATGAACTGGACCTTGGGTTTGGCTATAGGTAACTGTCCTCTAGCCACAGTCCTCTTAACACCCTAAAAGAGGTGTTTCTACGTAATAGTGAGTTGCTTTGTGATGTGCAAGTAATCAAAATTACCATTTGGGTTTTAAAAAAAAAGAAAAGAAAAAAGAAGATAAACTGTGTTCTGTGAACTCTGGTTCTCTTGCTGCTTGTGATATGAGGATGATTTAGTTAACAGTGGTAGATTTCGATGAACATTACGATTCCATGTTACTGGCATAATTCTATTTTAGGTTCTTTTGTTTTGTTTGGTTTGGAACTGTAGTTCAAGTCTCATGGGGTCTAACAAATGAGCGTGTGGTTCTCATTTTTAGATCAGCTTCGCAATACAAATGCTTTTTGACAATAAAGATACAAGAGAGAGGCAAATCAAATAAGATGATTCTTGAAGTAGCTGCAGTAATTAAGTGAAAATAAGATTAGGAAAATGGTCGAGACAAAAAAACAAACAGGCCCAGTAACATGGAAGAATTCACATTATTTATTCGATATACGAAGCAGAATTTTCCAAAACCAAGACTTCCCTGTCATATAAAACATTCAGGGTTTTAAAGTAGACAAGAAATGTGTTGTAGTGGTTCCAAGGAAGGGAGAGTTTAGGACAATACAAGGCAGAGAGGCGTGTGTAGAACATACTGTATTGTCTGTTGTCTAATTTTGGTAAGAGAAGTATGGACCATTCGTACTACAGTTTCATAAACTTTCACACCAACAATTGGCAATAAGTAGATTGGTTTATAAGTACAATATTTTTTGGGTCGAAACTACACTATTAAATCGATGTATACAATATTTAAGAAAGGACAGAAAGGTTTAACCTTATATCTTCTTCAAGTCTTTTGTCGCTAAAGGAAAACATCTCCTAATGACTGCGAACCCATATTACAGTCTCTTCAGACGCTCGCAGATCGTAACTTAAGACCTTTTAAGATTGATCAAAACTATAGATATACCTCTGCAAAATCCTCTATTATATACACATACACAAGACACTACTAACAAGTGCGTTTCACCATGATTTACAGAGACATAAAACCATTTAAGTGTCCTACGCATTGGTTGGTTCTGCTTGGCTAATGAGAACGCGAGGCCTAAATCCAATGTACGCATACAGTGGATGAGTGTCTCTTGCTCTCGCATAATGTAAGTTGGTGTTTTCTCCTATATCTATTTCAAAGCTTTAGCGCTGTATGATGATATCAACCTCCTCTGCATATCACACAGAGCACCGAATAAGTAAAGATGAAGTCATTCAAGTACCCACCAAGACAGTATTAGTCTTTCAGTCAGAACTAACTTACTTGTTCTGCAAATTCGGGACTTGTCAGATTCATAGACAGGTTTCTCATAAGTAAAAGAACCTGATGTACCGAAAAGAAAATTACCAGATAAGCTTCAGTGTTATAATAAGGATTAAAGTTTTGAACAAAGGCTCTACTTATAGACCGAGTCTGATTAAGCATCATGTCTCATACCGTTTCCACATTTATTGGATCCATCTGCTTTAATCTTTGGACATGACCCGTTGTGTTGGGATCAAAGACACTTCCAATGAAGCTGTAGACTTCAGCAAAATTCGGCATTGCTGCAATTGAAGTACCACGAAACAAGGCGTAAATCTTAAAGCTTTGTGATATAAAGACATATAATGTCACACGAAACCAAGTTTTATTACCTCTATGTGGTTTCTCACAACTTTCTTCATCATTTGGCTTCTTCACAGTTCGTAACCTCCGTGTATCTTCTTTACTAACAGTGTTGTAGCAGTGATTCCTTGGAAGAGCTGTGGCTGAGACTCCCGATTCATCTACAATCACGAATGCATTATACCACAGTATTAACAATTACCATTTACATATACAACTAACTCAAACCATGATGTAACTTTAGAGTCATCAACAACCGAAAGCAAAATCAATCATCGATTAATTACCTTCAAGAAGTGGTTTTGCCAGATTTGTTGATTCATGATTCCACGAAGAAGAGCTCAATGCACAAGCAGTCTGGTTTCCCGGCAATGGCTGTGAACCAGAGTTGTACAAGTAACCAGGTTCAAGCAACGGTGTGCTAGAAGACGGGAGGTTTCCAATGACGTGGGACGTAAAAGCAACTGAAGAATAACAAATCATCAGAAAACAAATGATAAAACAAAGAAATGGACACAAGAAGAAGATTGATAATCACCATTTTTAGGAGCTTTTTGAGGATAAGGATGACTTGCTTTCCTCTTTGGTCGAGGAGGTGGAAGATGTTCATTAGCACCACTCTTCTGAACTTTAAGAAAGTATTTCTGTGCGTGGCTTCGTATCTACCAAACCCAAACATTATTACTCAAACATCAACACATATGATTGTCAAAAACAGAGTATTCAACATAACCATGGATTGTAAGATTCTTCAATTACCTGTACCACTGTTTTTGATCCAACAAATGCCTCAATTTTCTTCCAATCTCGATCGAATCTGCAATTATAGATCATCAAGAGATTTTAACAAAAACAGAATTGATTGAAGAATTAGTCCGCAGAAGAATCTCGAATTCCGAAACGTACAAATGGAGAGCTTCTAGAAATCGATCATGTTCTTGCTCAGTCCAATTCTCTCTCGATTTCTTGATTGTATACGGCTTACGAATCTTCGTCGTTGGATCATCAGAAAACGACATCGTACTGGTCCTTCCAGTGGCCGGAATCGTAGCAATCGTACTCGAACCAAAACCATCAGAGCCCGGTAAACTCATATTCACGGGATCAGAGAATGGAAAAACCTTTAATCTAGGGTTTACAGACACCATAGAGCTCAAAAAATCGCAATTCACTTTTGCGTTTCAGATCAAAAAATTCAATCACAGCTTTTTGTGTTTCGTAATTCTTCTAAGATCCTTTTACATCACAAAAGATTTGGCGTCGACAGTTTATATTTTTTGTGTGGCTTATCAAAAGAATAAAGGGTAAATTCGTAATTTCCATTAATAAAATACATTTTTACCCGTACACGTGTTAGGACCTTGTTGCTCTAGTAAGACTTTGCATCCCACTGTCACTGACGCCGTTAAAATAAAGTAATCCAACGGCCATAAATTGAGACACGTGGAGACGATCTTATAGACGGAGAAACTCACATTTTAACGCCGTTTAATGCTTCTAGCATTATCACGATTTGTCTTTCTGTTATATACTTCGCAAAAAATTTTAATAGAGAACTGAAATTTCGGATTTTATATGAATTTTGTCAACGATTATGATATAATGTTTGTTGTAATAGATTATGTTTACTAGCCACAAGAATGTTACATCAAAAAGACAATGTAAAAAGTAACAGATTTTACACGAAAATCTGACTTGTGGACAAAACATATCTAGATGTTAAAGATTCTAGAACAGATCGAAAAATTAACGATTAGGTTTACCAAAATAGTGTTCAATCTGAAGACAGCCTTGAGATGATGAACCACTTGTTTTAGTTCCAAGTTTGAATCTTTTACCACTTCCTGAGCTTGCATTAAGGTTCTGTGCAATATACAACACATTAGGCTTATAGTTCACAATCCGGATTTTGTTATGAATGAAGTAACATAATGAGACCATAAGAAGAAGCAAAACTTACTGAAATTTGGGGTTTGGATCTCAGTACTTTGATGCTTCCACCTTTGCCATCAGGTCCAATAGAAATCAGATCATCCACTCTTGGAACAGAACCTCGTAGTGATGGTGTTGTTTCATTTCTTTCTCCATGTTTGTTCCATCTACTAAGGTTTCGATTTGTTACACTTGACAACCAAATGTCTCCAGCACCTGCATTGTGGACAATCTTCATATCTAATACTACACTTGTAACTTGAAATGATGATGTACAAAAAACATTACCATTGCTGCGAGGTGAGACTGATGATGCAAGGTCATTTCTGATGTTGAATGTTATATCCTTTACCATGGGAGTATCACAGTTCTCTTCAATATTAGTGTCTGAAAGTCTGATGCCAGAATTGGTGGTTTCAGGAACATCATCATCTATCTCGATAACCGAGTCTGTAGATCTTCTAATGAAGGAGCCTTGTCTTAAGCATGATTCTTCATTGATGAAGATATCATTTTTCTCTAGTTTACTTTTCTCAACTATGTTATCTGATGGAAGCATTCTGAAAGAAGCCATGCTTACGGCTGCAGGCTCAGAAACTTCTCTGCAATTCTTTGATGATTTTATGTCTCTTAGAGCTCTGTTCTCTCTTTCTTCACTTATCATCTCAAGTTCCCTCATTCGCTTCTGCTCATAAAAAGATAATAAGAGCGAGATATGGAAGAAGCAAACAACATTGACTGAAACATCAAAAGACTCACCTTTAGTTTATCTATCTTTTCCATAGCTTTTTCAAGTTTCTCAGCAGATCGAGCTTCACCTCTGCCCAGCTGATTGCACTTGGCTAACAATTCCTTGTAACTCCTATCAGAGTATACAAAAATGTTATGTATTAGAGACTTCACAAAAGTAAAATTAGAGTACCTAAGAGGAGAAACACGGTGTACATTCTTTGACCATATCTATTTGCTTATGGAATTTCGTAAATTTCAGTTTAACAAGTAGTAAGAGACGAGTAAGCAGTAACCAAACACAGACTAATCTACCCTGCAGAAGTAAACAGATGAACTATGGTGAATCACTATCTTCATAGGTAACTGAAGGTCAAATTCCTTTTAAATTGCGCCCACAAAGAATGAGCTAGATGCAGATATGACTTGACTAATGAACCAAGTCCACAAATTCAATGACTAAAACGAGGAGGGAACCAGTGAAAAAACTACAGTAAATGCTATGTACCAACCTATTTCGGATAACCAAGGACTTGACTAGTGTGTCTATTGTATCTTTTGTCTTAGCATTATTCCCCAGCAAAGCCAGCTTCAGGACGTCATCTTCCTCCAAGCTTATATCGGAAACCCTGAATGCAATATAAGATATAGACTCAGAAACATTGCACCAAAAGATTAAGTGATAATATCAGAATCTGAGGACATTAAGAAAACAATATCAAAGATCATTTCGTACAACTTAAGAGCTGCCAGCTCCTTGGCAAGAGCCATAGTTCTCTGCTCTAGCTTAGTGCACTTAGAAGTAAGCTGGTTACACTCCTGTAACGAACATAACAAAAAAAACTCAACACGAAATTCTAATGGGGATAATAACTAGAACCATCCAGAACCAAAGGAAGTTGAGATTAATCAAACCTCAGATTTTAATTTGAGCAAGTGCTGGGTCGTTGATATTTCTTGCATAGCCTCCCATTTTTTTACTTTGTCCTCCTTCAATTGTTCATTGCATTGATGCAACTGAGAAGAACAAGAAAGAAAAACTAAACCCAAGATTTTTCACATAATCATCCAATCAACAAAGAGCACGAATGAACAAATAACCTTCTCGGAGACTTCAACATTCTCCTTTTTCTGCGCCTCCAATGCGGAAGTAAGTGAATGTATCTTTCCTTCGAGCCCCTTTACTTTTCCCCTTAACAACACCGGATCTTCTTCGATTCCACCGACCTTCTGTGAGCCAATGGAATCAATTTGGTTCCCAGAAGATTGAAAGTAAAGTCGGCAAGGATCCTTCAGAAGACACTTCTGTTTGCAAATTGGACAATTTCGCTTATTCGTACTTGGGCAGTACTCAAACCATTGCTGCAAACTAGGGTTTCCGAAAATTCAATCAGCAGATAAACCTAAAACCCCGTGAATCAGAATTACTTCAAAAGCTATTAGATTATTCCGTACTAACCAGAGTTCGTGAAAGACGTGACCACAAGCTGAAATCGACTGTAGATTCTCGACCACTGGTTTGAGATCTTCGTAGCAGATTGAACAAATAGCATTTCCGGCCGCATTTTCTTCGGCCATCTCTCCGGCAATATGCGGCTATTCAGTTCTAACACAATCAGTCGCCTTCTCCACAAAATCATATAATATGACAAAAAAACATGGCGCGAGAAAAAATGTTGAAATTTATGAGCAACCGCGAAAATCTTATGTCAAGTGTTAGTCACATGAGAGTAACATTATAGCCCAAGTTGCTTGCGTCGGCCCAACAAATTGTAAGACTCTAGTAGGCCCATTAGGTCCAACTAGTAATTAATTAACACTTTCGATAAGTGGATTACTGATTTTTTTATTCCCACTAATTGAGATTTACCGACTAATCAGTTCTGAATTGACAAATAGTAAAAATGATTTCAGAAAAAAAAAATGAATTTTTTATTTTTATCAATTATTAGGTTGATAAAATATACACAACTTCTTAAAATCAAACATAGATAAAAATGACAATAAAAATAACATTCAACTACTTGATAAATATATTTTTCCATAATTTTTTTTTCAAAATAATAAAATCATCTCCATTAGTTTCATAATATATTATTATGATGTTTAACTTAGATATATGATAATTAAGAAAACGTGTAAAATTATTTAAAGTATCTTTATATTGTAATTAATGTTGTAGTCAAAATAAATAAATGATAGAATTAAATGAAGAAAATAATTGAAATTTTTGTTTTAGAAATTTAAGATATTATATATTTAGAAAAAAAAGTTAAAAAATTATTTATTTTGTAATAGGGAGAGTTTTATCTATAACTTTAACCATTTGGAATCAAAAAATTTATAATATGAAATGAAGTAATTTTTTAGAATAAAATTAGTTAAAGATTATAAAATTAGACGATTTATTAATTAACTAGTTTCCAAAATAAAAATAATCAAATATCTGGCTGAGTGATGTGATTAGAGATGAAATAATCAAATATTTCGGTTAGTCAAACACAATGTTTAAATTAAATGTTGACTTTATGGGTATTAGTAATGTTTTATTATTTTGGCAATAAATTAAAGAAAATAATTCGTGGGTCCACGCGCTTTGTAACTATGCCTCGTGCAGCCCACTTGTAGCTATTTAAAAAAAAAAAAAAAAAAACCGTCCTCGAAGGTTTTCACGTGGCTCATGCACCCTGACTGGGTCAGGCGAATCTGAACCGTTGGATGAAGTAAAGAAAGAATTAAGATCTGACCGTAGGATGAGCCAAAACATGGAATGGTTCATAGCCGTACGATTGTTTCCAAAGAGGAATCAACATCACGAGGCGAGAGAAGGAGGGACCCATTTGGACAGCTGTAGCAAATACACTTCATCTTATCTACTCGCCGTGTGGACCGTTGGTTTTCAGGAAATTGTCAACCTTTTTTACTCGCGGAGATCACGCGCTCTCCTCTTTTGCCACGTGTCTCACACTCTGCTTCACTGATTTTATTCTTTTATTTTCCCTTTTGTAAGAAAAAACATTAACATGATGTTGTGTATTCGTGATTTATTTACTGTTATTTTGATAAGTTGTATTCAAAATTTTCTCCCAGTACTTAAATTTAGAATTTTATAGGTTTTTCATAAATTTATTTTACCAAATACATATATTCTGTATCTAAATATCTTTTTTTTTATATATAGCTAGTATACAAAAAAGAGAGTCAATAATTACGACACCAAACTACTCAAATTTAAGAATAGATAATGAAAGGAAAATGAGATTGAATATGAGTATAAAATATTTGTTTATATTTGAGTATAAAAAAAAATCAGATCGTCAAGAATCAGGTGGTCTACTTAGTTTACTTTTAATTTAGTTACATACTTGACGAGTTTGAAACTCACTCGCTTAGCAAAAGCATTTAAATTATAAATCAAACCTTCTTGATTCAATAATTAATATTAGGAAAAAAATCATCTATAAATCATACCTCTTTAACATTTTAATATGTAGAGTTATGCATCATTTAATCAAACACTTCTACAATATATTTTAGAATAACCAAAAAATATAGTTTTTCATTGGATTTTAAAATGCCACTCAAATTTATTCTATTTTGTTAAAGGATTCTTAATTGTTTTTAAAAATTCATGTGTATGATCTTTGTATTATTCTTAAAAGGTAATGAATGTTACAACAGTGTCCCATTTTCGAATATGTGGCAGAGAGATCAACTATAGTGCTAAGTGACAATCACTATCTTTCTATATAGTAACTTTTCATATGCATTATCTTGCACATAACATAAGAAAATGGAATACATATGTTATCCATATATTATTTTAAAAACATTCTTTGAATATTAAAACATCAAAAAAGCTCACAATGATCTGGAAAGTGAAAAAATGAAACTTAAATTCTTATCTCGTACATTATAATTTTTTTTTAAATATTAAATTGACAAAACCCGATCCATAACTTAAAACTCATCCCTATAATTTATTTTTAAGCTACCATAATACAGTAAATAAAAATCAAACTATGATGTCAAGTCATTAGTTAAATCATCCTAATAACCAGAACAAGAGCAACTCGGCCTTACATTATAATCTTCCAAATTTATAAATCTGAATTAAATTGCCAATTCCATAATCGGAAGTGTAAAAGAATTAATACTAATTATTTTAATATTTTTGTGGGCATCGATGAAAAAGTAGGCACTACAACAAAAGTATGGTTTCCCACTATTTTAGTAAAATCAGGAAATCAAAAGCGCGTGTGAGAGACGCGTGGAAATGTCCAAGGAGAAGTGTGAGAGGTTGACAAAATGAACAAGTTTTAGATTATTCAAAGCCTTTGACAATTTTCTTAAAGTCAACTAAATACAAGAAACCAGAAACCACTTATGGTTTTAGACTGCGATTCACTAGACGACAAAGACAGGATAAGTATAGAGATACCATCTTTCTCAAAAAAAGCCAAAGAAACAATCTCTCTCTTTATACATATAATATAATATAAATAATATAAAATACGTATTTTATACATCAATCAGCATATATACAGGCATTGTGATTCTGACGGAGCTTACCTTTTCTAAGTGTGTTCATACTTAATTGGCTTAACAAGACATAGCTTTGTTAAATACTTTAATCTATTTTCATTTTCATTTCAAACTGAATATTATTTCCTTATATATAATATTGAGTAGTAATTTTTTTTGTTAAACTCTTTCTTTAACCAAGTAATCAAAATGTTTAATTCAGATTATTTTATTCATTAAAATTTGATTTTAGATAACTACATTGTATAATAGGACTTATCAAATTTTATCGATTTTGTCGATCTAATTGTTGACAAAAAAAATTGTTGATAAAATCTAAAATATATAATATTTATACTAAAAGTTTTTTGCACACACAAATAATTTCTATGTAATAAATCTAATTTATATACAAATAATTTAGTATGTTTATTATTACTAAGTACCACCATCCGTACTGCACGTTGAAAATTTCTCAGATAATTTCAGCTCATTTTATTCTGATTTTCTTAACTAATAAATTATTGTATGCAAGATATATAAAAGGTCCACATGTGGAATAATTGAAATGTCAAAAAAAAAAGAGAACAAAACAAAAATGGATTTTAGACCGTATTTTTTATAAATAATAAATAAAATAAAATGTATAATGAATATTTTCAACCCTTTTAGTTTTTCCTCCTCTCAATCTCTTTATAAACATATCTCTCTGCCCTTCAAAAGTCAGCGCTCTCTTTTGGCTCCTCTGCTTTCTCTCTTCTCTCTCTCAGAGATTCGAAGCTTTTGTCTCCCTTAAGCTCCCATTTCAATGGCCGACGATTGGGATCTTCACGCAGTAGTCAGAGGCTGTTGTTCTGCCGTAAGCTCATCAGCAACCACCACAACCACCATTTTCTCCGGTGGAGTTTCTTCTTACACGAACCCTATATTCCGACAAAATGAAGCTGTTTCATTCGGAGAGATTCAAGATCTCTACACTCCTTTCACACGAGACTCAAATGTTTCTGTTGTCTCTTCGTTTTCTTGTCTGAATTATCCAGAAGAACCTAGAAAGACACAGAACCAAAAACGTCCTCTTTCTCTTTCAGCTTCTTCTGGTAGCGTCACTAGCAAACCTTCAAGCTCCAATACTTCTAGATCTAAAAGAAGGTTCGATTTTTCTCAAACCCATCACAAAAAACTTCGAATTTTGCTGTAAAGTCTCTGTTTTTATCGAACCCATCAATGAAAGGATTAAGCCCATGAAACTAAATTTCGAATTTGATTGAATAAGATTGGCTAAAAACGTCTCTGTTTTTTCTTATGTTTCAGAAAGATACAGCATAAGAAAGTGTGCCATGTAGCAGCAGAAGCTTTAAACTCCGATGTCTGGGCATGGCGAAAGTACGGACAAAAACCTATCAAAGGTTCACCATATCCAAGGTAATTAAATTTTTTTTAACCTTTGCCCAAAAAAAAAACTCATTAATTGACTTATAAATGTGTGTCTTCTTTCAAGACAAAAGAACTTGTCTGTTTTCGTGATTCTCTTTAGCTTTTATCAGAGTTTCAATTTTGGTAATAAATTCTATTTTTTTTTTTTTGTGTAAAAAAAACAGAGGATATTACAGATGTAGTACATCAAAAGGATGTTTAGCCCGAAAACAAGTGGAGCGAAATAGATCCGACCCAAAAATGTTTATTGTTACTTACACGGCGGAGCATAATCATCCAGCTCCTACTCACCGTAATTCACTCGCCGGAAGTACTCGTCAAAAACCATCAGATCAACCAACAACGAAATCACAAACTACAACAATTGCTGCAAACTCATCTTCTCCGGTGACATCAACCGATGAATTTGTTATCCCTCTGGAGGATTTACCGGTGGATAATCTCGACGGAGATGAAGATTTGTTGTCTTTATCAGATACTGTAGTGAGTAAAGATTTCTTTGATGGATTAGAGGAATTTGGAGTCGGAGATAGCTTTTCCGGGAACTCAGCTCCGGCGAGTTTTGATTTGTCTTGGGTTGTGAACAGTGCTGCTACGACTACCGGTGGAATTTGATTCGTCGGAGAGTTTAGATTTACGGCTTAGAATACTCTTTAGGAAAGATATAGGATCAAGGAATTATTCTCGGAATATATGTAAAAATAGGAAAAAAGAGGTTCTATTTTACTTTTTTTTGGGTGTTATGTTAGATAAATTTAATTTAATTGTATATTCTTTAAGCCAATATCCTTATTCTCTTTTTATCATTTAATATATATATATATTACTTTGATTCTTATCACAAAAGATTAATTAAAAAATTGATCAACCGAAAATAAAAATACATATTTTTTTAACAAAATATTGTAATTAAAACAGATATAAAAACGTATTAAAAATCAAATTTTGTTGATCTAATTAGTATCTCTAATCAAAATTAGGCCATAAACATTTAGCTAGAATACATGTATAAAATAGTTTGGTGCTTTGGTTGTTGAAGATATTATATTATTTTGGTTGCAAGATTATAATTAAAAACTGAGATTTGACACTAATAATAATATAGCATTTTAGTTTAGCAGTTAGTATCAGTATAATTTCAGTTATATTTTATGGTTTGATTAAATCACAATTTTTAAAATAAGGCTACACTATCACTATATTAAATGGTAATTATTTAATCATTAAATAATTGTGAAAGAAAGGTATATTTTCATTAAATGCTAAGCATGTCACATGATAATATTTTGGGTAAGGTATGGGCAACACAATTTCCATCTTGTTGTCTCACCCTCACCTTTTAGAATTCAGCGCATTGTTCTGAGTATTGGGCCTATGCTTAGGCCCACTTAGAAAAGTACCACAGGCCTTAAACGCAATTTATTTTCTGTGTACCGCAACGCAGCTGATTGAAACTACTGAGAGCAGATGGGCCACGTTTCGAATACGACGAAGATGGTCGGTCCAGTAATGGGGTGAATCAGATAATATAAATTATTTTGTGGCAGAATGATAAATATAAAATAAATGAAGGACCCATAAATAAATGTCACGATCACTTGGTTACTTTGTAGCATAGGCGCCGGTTGATTTTCTTATCCGCCCCGGCGACGAATCGTTTCTCACCGGCAAGTTTGTGAGAGAAAATGGCGTCTTCTTCATGGAATTGCTTGCCATTCTCTGGAGAGAACATCGTTCTGTCGTCATTCTTCGCCGTGAATGTAGAGCTCATTTTTCCCGGTGACTCTCCGGTAATAGTAAATTTTGAGCTATTTGTAATTTCTTATTATTTTGTGTTTGATTATATGATTCAAATGCTTGGGATCCATAGAAATCGGCTTTCTCATTACTTGCTAATAAAATTTCTGTTTAATTTATTAATGGTCTCCTTAAATTCTGCAACTTTTCTTGGGTTTTTGCCTTCTACCATCGTGGGATTTCCTAAAAAACTTCAGAAATCTCCATATGCATTCTAAGCTTGTGCTTTAAGTATGTTAAATATATTAGACATTTTCAGTAATCCCTAGGTAAACTGCAGAGTAAGATAAAGATGAAGTTAAAGTTCATAACTTTATCTCTGCAACCAGATTTTGAGTATTTTTGCTTCTCGTTTTTGTTTCTTAAGAAAGACCAAAGATGATGGTTTAGTATGTGTTTTTTTTTTTTTCAAATAGGAAGTTGTTATTACATGTTTGCTAATGTTCTTTCAAGATTTGTTGATTCTGTGTGTTGTATAGAGCTTGAAGGATGGTGAAGACTGCTGTTTTATCAAAAATAAGAGCTTTCAATGGCATCAATAGACCAATCTATGTGTTGGCTGGTTTGGCGTTTCTTATTTCAGTAGCTACATTAGCTAAGTTCAATTACATCACACCACTTCGCTTCTCTGATCGGTTCTGTAACTATCATGGAAGCTTTGAAGGCGACGGCTATAATACTGGAAACCAAATGAGAAAGACACTTGAAACCGCCATCTTTAAAATCCATGAGGAAATGGATTATCTCAAGGCTTTAGAAGCTAATTCTTCTGCTTCATCATCTGACTCATCAGGTTCTGGATCCATGTTTAGGCATGTAGCTTTTCTTGCAGATGTTCTATCATTGGTTCAGTCAGTTCATATCGATTTACCTTCGTTCCAAGAGAGATTAGTTGTAGATCATCCATTGAAGCAGAGGAATGGTGATCCGGGAGAGCATTTTATGAGAGAAGAGATAAAGAAATACATAAAGATCAAACCGAATCGTCTTGGGAAGCAGAATTTCATGGGAGCTAATGGAACATTCACTTCGATTGGTCATGCTTGTTTTGCAATGAAGAAAGATCTAGAAGAGTACATGGACTATGATGTTGGAGAAATCTGCAATGAAGATTGGAGATTAGCTCAGAAGCTTATGGTTCATGGATGTGATCCATTGCCTAGAAGACGATGCTTCTCTCGTGCACCACAGTTATATTACAAACCATTTCCAATCAATGAGTCTTTATGGAAGCTTCCTGATAATAGAAATGTAAGATGGGGACAGTATAAGTGCAAGAACTTTGCTTGTCTTGCTAGCAACACAACAGCACGAAAAGGGTTCTTCAAATGCACTGATTGCTTCAACCTCACGCATCATGAATCACCAAGATGGGTTAACCGAGGAGAAATAGACCCTGAGACCAACCAAACTGCAGATTTCTCTATAAAGGAAGTACTACAGATCAAACCAGGAGAGATTAGAGTCGGATTGGACTTCAGCATTGGCACGGGAACTTTCGCAGCAAGGATGAGAGAAGAGAATGTCACTATTGTATCATCAACAATCAACCTTGGAGCTCCATTCAACGAAATGATAGCTCTGCGTGGTCTAGTCCCATTGTACTTAACCGTGAACCAAAGGTTACCATTCTTTGACAGCACGCTGGATATGATTCACACAACAAGGTTTCTTGATGGATGGATTGATCTAATACTACTGGACTTCGTGTTGTTTGATTGGGATAGAGTTCTAAGACCAGGTGGATTGTTGTGGATCGATGGTTTCTTTTGTCTGAAAGAAGATTTGAATGATTATTTGGAAGCTTTTAAAGCATTGAGGTATAGGAAACATAAGTGGGTTGTGGTTCCTAAAAAAGATAAAGATGATAAAGAAGTTTTCTTCTCTGCTGTCTTAGAGAAATCTCCAACACCCTTTTAGATCAATCATTGATCATTTCTTTTTTTTGTTACTATTGTCTTTGTAATATTAAATAAAATTTTCCATATATTATTTGATTATATGTTCCAAATTTGCTTGTATAAATTCAGAAAAACCCATCTAGTTCCACTTTTTTTTTTTTTCAATTATAAAAGTTTTTTGGTTAAATAGTTAAATGTAGGGTGAGTAAAATAACTGGAAAATGGTCAATTTCTTCGTGAATTTTTCTTATTGTGTCAAATTATATATGACTTTTCCGATATTTTTTTTCAGTTTAACGATTAAAAATTCAAATTCTCTATACAAACTTTTGCATTTGTGCCAAAACAAACGTTGGCCTAATGGGTTGTTAGTCAACCGTTAGTAATCTGTTTTTAGGCTAATCAAATTGCCACGTAGAATCTGATTTGATTTAATATAGATGACAACTGATTAATTGTAACGTTGTCGTTTTGGTTATAGTCGTTAGTCAAGATTAAATTAAATGTTTAATCAATTACATGCGAAGTTCAATGTTTAATCTTTGACTTTTGGTAAGTAATATTGTATCATCAACAACAGAGTGATCATGATACATCAGATCATGATAGATCAGATCATGATAGAAAGGTTTGTCGTTTTGAATTGATATGGAATTATAAGCATTTGAAACAGAAGTAGATACAAATCGATAGGATCTAATATAGAAACCATTTTTAAAAAGTTTTCCTAATATTATGTTTCTCTTAAGGGGCAACAAATAGAATTCAATTCATAGTTTCCATTTCATAAATTATTGTTTTATCAGACTGTAATACTTTAAAACCGTTTAATCTCAAACAATATAGAATTTGTAGGACAGTCAAGTAAATGCTGTGTAGAGGCCAGAGGGTCGTTAGTTAGATTGAAAATGTGGTTTACTTAGCATCGATAGTTTCAATCTTTACATCGAAGTAAAGTGGTGAAAATGACTTTTGAAAGCTGTGTTTGCACATAGTAACGATGTCGTTTGCACCAAGAGACACACATGAAGCTCAAGTCCAGTTCGCACTTGAGAGAGGAGTCTTAGCTTCCATTAGGCTTCCATTTCAGGCTAGAGCCTTCGATATAGCTCATTGCTCTCGATGTCTAATTCCTTGGGGCCACTATAGTAAGTTTGCACTCACGTCTTAGTCACATTGCAAGACTTGTTATATATGTGTGTGTTTTGACTGTTTGGTTTTTGAGCAGATGGGATGTATTTGATAGAGGTGGATAGGGTACTGAGACCGGGTGGGTATTGGGTTCTACCGGGACCGCCGATTAACTGGCAGAAGTTTAGATGAAGTCTTTATGTTTCTGTTTTGAGAATAATATAAATAAAAATAGAAATTGTTACAAAAGTCAGAAAATTATAGTTTTATTCTTTGATGTGTTAGAGAAACCTCCAAGACCCTTTTAGGTCATTCATTGATCGTTTCTTTTTTTTGTTACTATTGTGTGTTGTAATATTCAGAGAAAAAAATAACAAAATAATATTTGATTGTATGTTCCAAATTTGGCTTGTATAAATTAAGAAAATCCCATATAATTTCATGTTTTTTCAGTTATAAAGTTGATATTCAGAAGTTTTCTTCTCAGCTTTCAATTTACCACTTACTCATGTAACTCTCTAAATGCGAAAGAGGGTTTCCCTTTCTTTTGTTTTTTTTATTTACAAAATAATCTCGCACTAGGTTCGGACTCAACGAACCACTAGGCTCGGAGCGACGGATGCGCGAAGTATATATAAACAAAACTTTGCCTCTTTATTTTCTAGATTCCGTTACATCGGAAAGCAAGTTTTGGAAATCTGAAAATGGAGAAGGAACAATTAGAGATCGTCGGACCAAGGGAGGAGCCGTTGATGGAAAACTTTGTACCAGAGGAGATCGACGGTTTGCATTCGCTTTCAGATACTGATAGCGAGAAACCAGATTCTCCTGTTGCAAGCAATGCTCCGATCTACCGGATGTTTGGCAGAGAACGACCAATCCATATGGTTCTCGGCGGAGGTAAACGTACGAAAACACTCCCTACACTCGTTTCGTTTTCATTTCTCACACACTGATTAGGTTTCATTGGTACCGGAATTAGGGAAATGTCTGATGTGTTTAGATGATGATTAGAGTGTATCTTCCATGAAATTGCGTGTGAGTTTCGTGATTATATTGATGATGCGACCTAATCACATTGTGGTTGGGTTAATTTGTTGAAGCTGCTGATGTGATGCTATGGAGGGACAAGAAGATCACTGCAGGATTACTCAGTGCAGTGACTTTGATTTGGCTTTTGTTTGGATTTGGTAATTGTAGTCTTCTCACATGTCTTTGCCGTGCATTGATTCTCTTTCTGCTTCTTTCTTTCCTCTGGTCCAATGCCCTCAATAGGTAAATCTCTTCTTCTTCTTCTTTTTATGCCTTGAAATATGTAAGTAAAGTCTGATTCTTTGTTTGTTAATCTGATCATTTTCAATCAATCATTGAAAGATCTCCTGAGAACATAGTGGAAGTTCACATCCCTGAGAAACCCTTACTCCAAGCTGCTTCTGCATTGACCTTTGAGCTTAACTGTGCTATTGCAACCTTAAGAAACATTGCATTAGAGAGAGACATCAAGAACTTTGTAATGGTACTTGTTTAATTAGTATCTCAAGTCTTGCTTAGAGAGTCTCTTCAAATGATTTACAGGCTTAATTGTTCCTTTGTTTTTGGGTTCTGGATCAAAGACACTCATAGGACTTTGGCTCGTATCGATCATCGGAAACTGGTTCAGTTTCTTGTCATTGCTCTACATATGTAAGTACAAATTTTCTCACTCGTACTCTTGTTTATTTATCTATGGATTATGCCTTGAACTAACATGCTGTTGAAACAAACAACAGGTTTTGTTCTGATTCACACGGTGCCAATATTTTATGAGAAGTATGAAGATGAAATTGATCCAATTGCAGAGAAGGCTGTGATTGAAATGAAGAAGCATTACCAAGTTTTTGAAGCCAAATTTTTAAGTAAGATGCATCAGTAGCCAAAAAAATCAATATTAGAAATTGACTTCAGATTCCACGAGCTTAGTTTAGTTCATTTTTAAATTTTTTGAAAACTTTTTGTGAGGGTCCAAATGGTTTCGAGTCATTCCTTTGTTCATGTTGTTTTTGGTTACTTCTTACTCAAGTCAACTAAACTTTTGTGGGATATAAAATGGGCTTAGGCCTTTTAAACAACGTGAATAATGTGGTTATTTGTAGTGGGCCTAATGTCAATATTGCAAGCCCATTTGACACCGACAGATCCAAACTTCACAACACAAATACCAAAAAATTAACTGAGAAATGTAAAAATTGATGTAAATTGTCTTCCTAATCGCCATTGTTTCTGTTTGAGATCTCTCTCCACGCTGTATTATCACTATCAGATCTACACTTCCACTATAGATTTTTTTCAAAAATTCTTCTGTGTGTATTATCGAATTCCAACTCAGTTCTCAATTCGAATCCTTCTAAACTTGTGAATTTTGTTTCTCTCTAGCTACGAATCCATACAACAATGGCGCAGCAACAGTTTCTTCACCAACGTCCAATTCAGAACCCATTCGCAAACCCTTTCTCTGCCTCTCCTCTTTCTTATTCTTCAATCTCAAACCGTCCAATTTCTCTTCTCAGCCGCAATGGTCTTCTCCTTCTTCTCGCTCTCCTGGTTATCCTTGGTGTGTTCTTACCATGGGCAGGATCTCCCTTATTCCCGTTTCCAAACTCTTATTCTCCTTCGCAGTCTAAATGGCGAGACTATTCTCTCGCTCAAGCTGTCGAATTCACAGCTAAGAATGGCACTGTGATTGTCTGCGCCGTGAGCTATGCTTACTTGCCATTTCTAAACAACTGGTTGATTAGTGTTTCTAGACAGAACCATCAGGACCAAGTTCTCGTTATTGCTGAGGATTACGTTACTCTCTATAAGGTTAACGAAAAATGGCCTGGTCACGCCGTTCTCATTCCTCCAGCTCTGAATTCTGAGACCGCACACAAATTCGGTTCTCAGGTATAGTTTCCATCTCTAACTTGAGCTTTCCTTAGCTTCCAGTTCTTTATTGATATTCGATGTTTCCTGATTAGCTAGTGGTATTTCACTGATTACTCGGATCATAATACATTTGACTTTGAGTTGTGTTCATGAGCTTTCGGTTTTGAGCTGTATATGGTACATCTATTGCTGATCCTGTGGATAACTTAAGATTGTGAGCTTGCTGATGTAGTAGCAAACCGATTTTTTATCCAATTTGATTGATTTATATACACTCTGTTTTTGTTTGTGACAATCTATGCTAAGGAGCTTATATTGCAATTGAATCGATAATTTCTCGTCAGGGTTTCTTCAATTTCACAGCTCGGAGGCCGCAACATCTTTTGCAAATTGTGGAGCTGGGTTACAATGTTATGTACAATGATGTTGATATGGTTTGGTTGCAAGATCCGTTTCAGTATTTGGGAGGAAATCACGACGTATACTTCATGGACGATATGACTGCAGTATGTAAACTCACACATTTGTTTCGTTGATTGCCTTGGCTCTAGTGTATTTATTATCTTCTTGAATTATGGTGCCAGATTAAACCTTTGGATCACTCTCATGATTTACCACCTCCGGGTCCAAAAGGAAGGCCTTATATATGTAGCTGTATGATTTTCTTGCGACCCACCAGTGGTGCAAAACTTCTCATGAAAAAATGGATCGAGGAACTTCGAGACCAACCTTGGTCCAGAGCAAAGAAGGCAAATGATCAGCCTGGTTTTAACTGGGCACTTAACAAAACAGCTCATCAGGTATGTTCCTTCCTCCTACTTCCACTATTAAACAGTATATTTCTGTACATTGGTCTCAAGCTGCTATTACACAATTGTTGGGTTCAATGAATGGAGCTTGAAACCTTGAAAAGACTGAATCTTTTGATACTCTGAGATTCTGCTTCATCTAACCTTAGCTACACATAACTCATGTCAATTACGATTTCCAAGCTTTTTCATTTTATTACTCAGAATTAAATGATATTGAAGCTAATAATCTCAAACTCACGAGACATTTGTTCAATGTACTACCTAAAGCTGTTCTATCACGGTTTCATTTCAATGTCAAAATGATTATTTGTTTGAATATGATTCATACTTAGCTTTTTTTGTGATCTTCTGTTCTACAGGTGGATATGTACTTGCTTCCTCAGGCAGCTTTCCCAACAGGAGGACTGTACTTCAAGAACAAGACATGGGTTAAAGAGACAAAGGGAAAACATGTCATAATCCACAATAATTATATTGTCGGTTTTGAAAAGAAGATCAAACGTTTCCGTGACTATGGTCTATGGTTAGTCGATGATCATGCTAGTGAGTCTCCATTAGGTAATATACAGTAAATGCAATGGCAAGAACAAAAAATATTTGGTCCTCACTCACTCTATATATCTCTGTTTTCTTATTGTCATTGAAATTTTCAGGCTTCACATAGAAAGAAATATCAAATTAGTAAATTCTTTTCTTCTTTTTTTTACTCTTTAGTGGGTCTTTACTAGTTCAATATAACTTGAGTTTTGGTAATGTGAGACAATTCATTGATTACTTCATTCAAGTATTTGGTAACATTGGGCCGCTTAACAAAAAGGGCAAATAACACTAACAAGAGACGGAGTTCTTGTGATATTTTTCGGGGTTGGGATAATTTTTTCGATCTAATTATCGAAAAAAAACTGAATCTTCCTTCAGAAACAGTTTTACGAGTATTTTGACTTTCAATATTCACGTAATTCTGTGTAATATTGTTTAAAGTTTTGGTTTAGGATTTAGGAATCACAGGCAAACAAAATTTGAATCTGCTTCTACATATCTATCATAACTTAGATGTCATTGTTCACATGATTAAATTAATTTCTCGCAAAATCAAAACCTTTAAAACGCTACATTATTTTTTGGACACATATATGAAGTATTAATGAGATTAATTTTTGTAAACAAGAAAATGAATATTGCAATTTAATACATAATCCAAAAGTATACTGACAGCTAGCACATGATATTAAGGTCCACTTGATTATTATACATATATATTTGAATTTATAGTTATACTTATATCTATTCTTTACTAACATATGACTCAATTTACAATTTAGACTTTTTAAAGAATGCTGCTTATGTAAGAAATACTGTAAATAAATTAATTAAATAATAGTTCTTGACGTCCAATGTTGGTCATTAGACTTTTCATTCGTGTGTTACTACTAAAACTATTTATTTCCTGATTTGCTATATTTTTTGCATTTATTTATTGATTTATTCATCTGAATCTAGTCATATCTTATTCAATATTCAACAAATAATGGTTTCTATTTTAACTCGATAAATTAAATTTATGCGTGTAACATAAGAAGAGATTATTTTGTTAATTTTTTTTCTTAGTTACGTGAATTAAATAAAATTAAATCCCATACTTAAAAAAGATAATATATAATTTTGAAAATAAAAATAAAAAGGTGAAATAAGAAGACAGAGAAGCAAAGATTCTTGCTCCCTTCGAATCCGCTAGCTTGTAAGCGAAAATCTGATTTGTAAAATTTGTTTCTCTGAAAAATTTCTATTATAGGTCTTCGTCTTCGTTGATTCTGCCATTGACGCGAAGAAAGTGTTTCTTTCTCTTTCCTTCTTTTGCTTTAACTAAGCTCACAAGAATCTACGCATCTGTACTGATGTTATACTGAATAACCACACGCTCTTCGAGTGATCTTTCTCTTGGCTCGCTTTTGAGTGATTTTGCGAGAGATTTTAGTTCAGATTTATGGAATTTTGTATCGGATGCGTTTTGAGATTTATCGAATCTACTGGATTATAGATTGGAATTATAGGTGGGGATTGAGTTTGTAGCTTTGTGTTAGGTTGCATTTTCTGGTTTTGGATTTCGTTATCTCGCTTGAGCTGCATGTAAGAAATTAGTATAAGAATGGGTTCTCTGGAATCTGGAGTTCCGGCGAAGAGAGATAACGTTGGGAGAGTTGGAAGACAATTACATCCTTTCTTGCAGAGAAATAGATCGAGGCTTTCTAGATTCTTTCTGTTGAAGAGGCTTGATTACATTCAATGGATTTGCACCATCGTTGTGTTCTTCTTCTTCGTTGGGATGTTTCAGATGTTTTTGCCTGGTCTGGTGATCGATAAAGCGGATCAACCATGGGTTACTAAGGAGATTTTGCCACCTGATTTCGTTGTTTTTAAGGAGAAAGGGTTTTTTGATTTCGGTGAAGATGTTACATTGGAGCCTACCAAGCTTCTGACGATATTCCAGAGAGAAAGTATTGGTTTCAATTTCACATTATCTTCTCTCAATACAACTATGCAGCGTTTTGGATTCAGAAAGCCGAAGTTGGCTCTGGTCTGTACTACTTATTAGAAAATAAATTCTTCTTATGCATTGTGGCTGGTCTTCTTGAGATCTGATGACTTGTTCTTCTTTAGGTGTTTGCCGATTTGTTACCTGATCCTGAACAGGTGTTAATGGTGTCTGTCTCCAAGGCACTGCAAGAGATTGGCTATGCAATTGAGGTATAGATTTATTGCTTCTTTGTGAGTTTCTTGTTGCTCTTTTGTTTACCAGTTACATGAAGTATGATAACACGAAACCTCAAACTTGTCCTGGTAGGTTTACTCACTTGAAGACGGTCCAGTGAATGGTATTTGGCAGAAAATGGGAGTTGTAGTCACAATTGTCAAGACTAACCATGCATCAAGTTGTGTTATCGATTGGCTGTCGTATGTACCGCCTTTCTCGTGCTTTTTGCGTTGCTTGAAAATTGTAGGGGAACTAGTGAAGCTTCTCTTGATTAATTCTGACCTGGGAAATAATCATTTGATAATGTGGATCTGAAGATGATCCAATGCATTATGATTTATGAGTTATTTTCTTTAATTATTATAGTGTCAATTTAGTTGACTTGACTTGGTCAATGTGATAATTTTCTGATCATTGACAATTTTGTTTATTCTTATCTTGAAGCTATGATGGCATAATAGTAAACTCTCTCCGAGCTAGGAGTATGTTTACTAGGTAAGATTTTCGGTTCTTTGACATGAGTGTATAGCACATAGTTTTGGTTTTTAATCATCGTATATCGAAATGAGAATTTATATGTACAAACATATATTTGTTCTTCTATGTAGATTTTTTCCCAAGTTCTTGATAGTCAACTATTTTTATTTTTTGACAGCCTCATGCAAGAACCTTTCAAATCTTTGCCTCTTGTGTGGGTCATCAATGAAGAAACTCTCGCTGTTCGGTCTAGACAGTACAACTCGACAGGGCAGACTGAACTCCTCATGGATTGGAAAAAGATTTTCAGCCGGGCATCAGTCGTTGTCTTCCATAATTATCTCCTTCCAGTAATGTTTTTGATTAGAACCACATAAAAAATTGTTTTGCTTTAAAATAGATTTCGTAGATTATTTATATAATTATCTTGTTTCATCTTTTGCTCTATGCAGATTCTCTATTCGGAGTTTGATGCTGGCAACTTTTATGTGATTCCTGGATCTCCCGAAGAAGTATGGAAGACAGAGAGTCAGGAGTTTCCACAGAAAGATGATGTGGTCATTTCCATTGTGGGAAGTCAGTTCTTGTACAAGGGTCAATGGCTAGAACATGCCCTGCTTCTGCAAGCTCTACGGCCATTATTTTCAGACTGTGACCATGAAAGTTATAATTCCCAGCTCAAGATCATAGTTTTAGGTGGAGAGTCAGCTTCCAACTACAGCATAGCTATTGAGGTATAACAAGTTCTGCTTTGCTATTGGTGAATTGGTTTGTTGCACCAAATATAGAGATTCCAAAATGACTGACCTTGTTCCTTGATTTTTTTTGAATTATGTAGACAATTTCCCAGAACTTGACATTTCCAAAAGATACTGTCAAACATGTAAGCGTTGCGGGGAATGTTGATAAGATACTTGAAAGTTCTGATGTTGTTATATACGGATCATTTCTTGAGGAGCAGTCTTTTCCAGAAATTTTGATGAAGGCGATGTCCTTGGGAAAACCTATAGTTGCACCAGACCTCCTCAGTATTAGAAAACATGTATGCTGTTTCTTCCTTTGCTCGTGTTCTTGATAGATATGTGTTGTGGCATATCCTCTGTCCATTTGGCTTCTTAGTGACTTTATTGGCATATTATATAGGTTGACGACAGGGTTACTGGATATCTTTTCCCCAAGAAAGATCTTAAGGTTCTATCGCAGATTGTGCTTGAAATGATAAAAGAAGGGAAAATATCGCCGTTGGCTCAACGAATTGCCTTGATGGGGAAAACATCTGTTAAAAATATGATGGCTCAGGAAACCATAGAAGGTTATGCGGCTCTACTAGAAAAAATTCTCACGTTTTCTTCGGAAGTTGCTTCACCTAAGGATGTACAAGAAACTTCTTTAAAACTGAGAGAAGAGTGGAGTTGGCATCCGTTTGAAGCTTTATATACATTGCCAACTAATATAACAGCAAGAAGTTATGAGTTTTTAGCAAAAGTTGAGGGGCATTGGAACCATACCGCAGGAGAAGCTATGAGATTTGGAGCTGTTAATGATGATTCGTTCGTGTATGAAATTTGGGAAGAAGAGAGATATCTTCAAATGATGAATAGTAGAAAAAGACGAGAAGAGGAAGAGGTAAGCTTCAGATACGAGTTCCTGAAATTATGTTCTCATCTCCATTTCCTTCGTGCCAATTCCATTTGTTTTGTACTGTTATGCAGCTGAAAGGCAGAGCCTTGCAGTACCATGGGACGTGGGAGGAAGTATATAAAAGTGCCAAAAGGGCAGACCGAAGTAAGAATGATCTACATGAGAGGGATGAAGGGGAGCTACTTAGAACCGGTCAACCTTTATGCATATATGAACCCTATTTTGGTGAAGGAACCTGGCCGTTTCTACATCAATATCCCCTCTATCGTGGGGTTGGCTTGGTGAGTTGCCATGATATATAGTTTTTGCAACCATTAGCTGGTCCGGAAGATGGTCATTGTTTTCAACTGATGTGAATGCATCATATTGCAGTCGGCTAAAGGACGGAGACCAAGGATGGATGATGTTGACGCATCTTCACGTCTTTCGCTTTTCAACAATCCGTACTATCGCGATGCCCTTGGTGACTTTGGTGCATTTTTTGCAATTGCAAACAAGATTGATCGGTTACACAAGAATTCGTGGATTGGGTTTCAGTCCTGGAGAGCGACTGCCAGGAAGGTACACATCTTTTCTTTTGCATATAAAAAATCCTTCATCCTTTCTGTAAAAATATGCTATATCCAGTACTAATATTACTTCTTTTGTAATTTGGGACCTTAAAACAGGAATCATTATCCAAGATTGCTGAGAACGCATTACTTAATGCTATACAAACACGGAAATACGGAGATGCCTTATATTTTTGGGTTCGCATGGACAAAGATCCAAGGAATCCTCTGCAGAAACCCTTTTGGTCATTTTGTGATGCCATAAATGCTGGGAATTGCAGGTAAACCACTACAGAGTTTCAAAGTATAGGTTTCTACAACAATGTTTGAGACATTGCTCAATTACCTGACTCTTTCTAACGTTTCGGCTTGGACAAGGTTTGCTTTCAATGAAACTTTGAAGAAAATGTACAGTATCAAGGATTTGGACTCACTGCCACCAATGCCTGAGAATGGAGATACATGGTCTGTGATGCAGAGCTGGGCAATGCCAACAAGATCCTTCTTAGAGTTTGTCATGTTCTCTAGGTACTTGCTGATATTACCCCATTAATTATCTCACTCTGAGAGTGCCTTTGGAAAAAAAAGTACTTAGAGAGTTCTATCTTGACTGTAGGATGTTCGTGGATTCACTGGATGCACAAATATATGAAGAGCATCATCGAACAAACCGTTGCTATTTGAGTTTAAGCAAAGTAATAAACTCATTCTTTCTTTTGCCAAAGTTCATAAGAGTTTTGAGATCTAATTCAGATCATTCGAGGTTGGTTTGTATTTGACTTATGTGTTAATCTCTCACAGGACAAGCATTGCTATTCGCGGTTACTAGAGCTTCTGGTGAACGTATGGGCTTACCACAGTGCGAGACGTATTGTCTACATAGATCCTGGGACTGGCTTGATGCAGGAGCAACACAAACAGAGGAACAGACGAGGACAAATGTGGGTGAAGTGGTTCGAGTACACAACTCTGAAAACAATGGACGAGGATCTTGCAGAAGAAGCAGACTCAGACCGTCGACCGGGTCACTGGCTATGGCCTTGGACAGGTGAGATCGTGTGGCGTGGTACATTAGAGAAAGAGAAGCAAAGGAAAAATGTAGAGAAAGAAGAGAAGAAGAGACGAAGTCGAGACAAACTAACTAGAATGAGAAGTCGAAATGGTCGCCAGAAAGTCATCGGAAAATATGTAAAACCACCGCCGGAGAATGAAACTGTTACCGAAAACACGACTTTATAAAACGTAGACGCGAAAAAAACTGATTAAAAACAATATTGTGCATTTTTTTTTTGCTAGGCTATAAGATTTGTTTCATTCATTGTTTCCTTTTCTTTGGTAAAGATTACTGTATAAAAGATCTCAAGTATCAATCATTCACACTCTCTCTCTCTCTCGCATCTCTTCGATTTAACCGACGACTTTGACTCTCCGACGGTGAGCTCTCATGGAGGAGACTCACGTTCTCGAGATCAATCTGATCTCGGCGCAAGGACTTAAAGAACCGTCAGGTCAGCTCCGGCGATTGCAGACCTACGCATCTGTCTGGGTTGATTCTTCCAACAAGCTCCGGACTCGGATTGATCGAATCGGTGCTGAGAATCCGATTTGGAACGACAAATTCGTTTTCCAGGTTTCTCCGGATTTTCTCTCTAGCGAAACTTCTGGCGTTTCAATCGAGATCTATGCTGTTGGTTATCTTCGGGATCATCTCATCGGAACTGTACGCTTCCTCGTGAGTAACTTTCTTCCAACCGCCGCCGTGAAAGTTCCTTCTCTCGTCGCGCTTCAGATTCGTCGTCCTTCTGGAAAGTTCCTTGGCGTTCTTAACATTGCAGCTATGGTGATGGACGCTTCTGAACTTCCAGCTGATTTCTTCAAGTCTGTCAACGAAAACCGTCGGAGCCGAAGAATGAGAAAATCGAAATCTGCGGTTAGCTCGTCGGAGAACGGTCTAGCTAATGACGTTTATAGTTCGAAAGAGAATTCGATTTCCGGATCGGTAAATTTCTCCGACGACGGTACGGACTCTACGGCGTCTTCTCCGATGCCTTCTCCTCTGAGAGACTGGAATACAGTTCGAAATTTGGCGGCAAAGAATCACGTGCGATCATCATCGGACGGTGGAGGATTTATGTGCTGTTTCTTGATGAAATCGTCGAGTGTGTTACCAGGAAGAGAAATGATGGACGGCTGAGATTTGTTTATCTGATTTCCCACGGTTCAGATCTCTTTTGGTTTCTGTTACCACAGATTCGGCCACGTGTATCTCTACCAACGGTTAAGATCTCTCTCGACCATACGTCGTCGTTTAGGTAGTTCTTACTGTTAGGAATCTTAACAGATTCTATAGTTTTTGAAAATTTCTTTTGGTTTTTGTTGCTAAAAAAACATAATATTCATTTCTCTCGGAGTTTCACATTAAAAAATTCGTTTTAAGAAGAGAAAATACATCATTATTTTTTTTGCCCTCTACTAATTTGTTCTTATATCACAAATAATGTAAATAATATAGAAAACAATATATGAAAACAAAAAATTGTGATTTAAAAAACAATTAAAACTTAAAACCAACGATTCACATTACCAAAACAAATCATGTTTTGTATAAAATTCATATTCTCTCGTCTTTTTTATCTTCTTCCTCATAAGAAATTGTTGCTTTTATAAACAGGTAAAATTCTTCTTATAAATATTTTATATATTTTTAGGGTTTTTTAAGCTCATGATTTCATGTTGCTATGTGGATTTAGGGTTTGAATTATGGCAAAGTTTACGAGAGAGATATCAGTCAAGGATGTGAAAGATAGAGAGGAAAATCGAATTCGATATTCTTCAAAATACATTAAAAACTTGCCACTTGGCACAATTACTGAGTTTGATTGGAAGGATTATTGTCCATTTGGGTTCAGGTAAATAAATAAAAATTAAGGAAACAAAGAACTCATTTTCATATGTTCTTAAAATTCTAATTTTGTATCTTGTAGAATGATACAAGAGCTTCAGAATATTGATCATGATGATTACATGCATTCCATTTGCAATGATGAGACTCTTAAGAAGCTTTCTTCAGGCAAAATTGGGAATGTGTTTCATATTTCTAATGATTATCCTTTTGTTATCAAGATGTACTAAATTATATACCATCGTAGGACTCTTGACGATTCTCTTAATTTAATAATTTCTTACAAATTTTAGACAGCATAGATTTTCCGGTAAAAAAATTGTGCACATTTTTAAAAGGTCATTTTCACTCTTTTTTGGATGTTAAATTTCACAAATTATGCACAACTAAACTATATACCATGGAAAATCTGTAAGAAAATGAACGAATCTTTCCATCAATTTTTTTAATAGATTTTCGACAATATAGATTTTCCGATCAGATTTTCTCGACTAACATCATTTCCGGATCTTTTCATTGAAAAATCTTTGTGAATTTATAGGTGATACTAAATATACTTCCTGGTTACTACAAATATATTTACAATCATAGATCATCACTATTCTCAAGACTTTATGGTGCTCATGCTGTGAAGCCTCTTGGAGGTGTTAAGGTATAGAATTTGATTATATATATATATGTTTAATGAAATCTAATGATGTTTATGTTTTAAGAGTTACTTATTATGTTTCTTCTCATATATACAGACATGTTTTGTTGTGATGTCAAACATGCTACATTCAACCATTTTGATGAACAAGCTTTATGATCTTAAAGGTTCTCATAAAGGTCGAACGAACAAATACATTGAAATGAGAAATACAACGGTATTGAAGAATATTGATCTCGATTTCTGTTTCTATGTTGATCCTTTTGGCAAGACAACGCATCATAAAGTAATTCTTCTCTTTCTCTTTCAATATTGATTCTAGTCTCAATGCTTAAACATAAAAGGGTCATATGTTATTTTGGAGGCAAACAAAACTTGATTGTGAGCTTTTGGAACAAGAAGCTATAATGATTATAGCTTATTGGTTGCCTTACAATCAAAAGAAGAATCATGTCATGGTAAGATATATTTTATGTTTTGCTTTCTAACAAGAATCGATAAGCCATAGCTAAGCCATAAATCTTATCATACAGAGTTACACGACTATTTAGACTTGAGTTCTGGTGAGAAAAGTTGTAGAGGTGTACGTTTAGCCACTTCATCAATTTTCCATTTACCAATTAAATCGATAAGACATTATTCATAACTTAATCCTAAATTTTAACATACTGAGTTGGACGGCTATTTAGAGTTGAACCCTGGTGACAAATGTTGCAGGATTTTTAACCAATTAACCCTTTCTCGATTCAATGTTTCCTTCTTAGTTTTTAGTTATGTGATTAGATTTTTATATATATGATAATCACAAATGCCTTTCTTAACAGGTTCACTTAATGGATTAAACTCGGTTTACGGTAGCTTCACACCTCCATGTACAAACATTCTTCTATCTTTATCTTAATCTTATGTAGCTCAAGACTACAACATAGTAAATATAAATATCTTATATAGCTCAAATTTTGCAGCTTCGTTAAAAAGTACTAGCACAAAATCAATGAAGACAACATCCAATTCTCTTCGTACATCTTCTATCACAATGAATTCATGCTCTACTGATGGAGGTAAAGTCTTCTGTATATATATATATATATATTTCATTTTGTTCTACTCAAAGTACATAAATTCAATTCTTTGATTCTTAACAGATTCCATTAAAGGCGAAAAGCCAATGACTTTACGATCAGAGACAAGTAATAATAGTACATGTTCAGAAACAATTCAGATAAACAAAGAAAGAAAATTAGCAGCAACACTCAATGAGCTCTTTCTCCGCAGGTAATAAAAGAAAACTAAAAATTACGGATTTTTCATCCAAAATTAATTGGCAATGAGTAAAGTTATCTATAAATCTTAAATATTAGATCAGAATCAGAATGATCTCAACTTCCGAAATATGATATTTATCACATTACATGGGTGAGAAATGGCTCAAATTCATCATATTGAAAATACTACAACAAGACAGATCATATGTCTCTTAGGCCAATCTCGAGCTTTGATAATCAATTGAAAATTAATCACTAGAATGGCCATGCATATTAAATATATATTATACGTTGAAGCGATCTCAACTTCCGAAATATATAACACATTATGTAGATGAGAAACGACTCAAACTCATTATATCACAACAAGATGGATCATATGTCAGTTAGGCCAACCTCGAACTTTGATAATCGATTGGAAATCAGTAGAATTACCATGAATCTTAAGTATTATATTAGAATAATCTCAATTTCTTATGTTACATTCTAACAGAAAGCAAGAACATTGTTAAAATTTGACTTCGAAATAGAAGAAAATCTAATGTTGATCTGTTGCAGCTCAAATACTAATTTTGGGATGAAGATTCCGGCGAGAGCACGACGAGTAAAGAGAGGGACAAAAGAAGAAGAATGGTACGATGTGGTTTCGTATTTAGGAATGGTAGACACATTTCAAGACTATGGTATGAAGAAACGTATAGAACATTGTTACAAATCAATCCAACATAACTCAAACTCAATCTCCACCGTCCATCCTAAGATTTACTCTTATAGATTTCAACACTTCGTCTCCAACATCTTCTTGCCTAATGAAGACGATATATCTCTCTAATTTTTTGTTTTTTGTTTTTGTTAATTTCTCTCTTTAATATTTGATCCTTTGTTTTTGATTATGAAAGTGTTAATAGCCTTTTCTTACTACACAAATGGGTGTTTTTGTTTTCATTTAGCATGTTAAATTTTGTTTGTAAATTGCCTTTTAACCATTTCTCATTACAATCATTTAATGGGCCTTCAGGGATCTCAGATCCGTTTATTTTTAAGCCTAATTATATAAATATAAAAAGCCCACTTGTTTACAATACAATAAACCCTAATAAAAGTCCATTTAGTGATGGGCCTTCATAATTAGGCCCATATGACCCATTTCATCCACTGCGTCCAATTCTTGTTGCTCTTTATTCTGTACCCTTTTTCGCTTGGACGAGAACTCACTCACCCAGATTTGGACCCAAACCCCTCTCGCGATCAAGGTATGTTCCCGATGCTCTATGTGTAGCTAATCTAGATCTAAAGATCCTTTTATTTTGTCGTAGATGTGAGTTTTAGGTTTGATCCAGATTAGGCTCGATGTTTCTCTACTCACCTAGATTAGGCTCGATGTTTCTCTACTCCTAATTGAAGTGGACTCTCTGGTTTCGCTGCTTGACTAGTATCTGAGAAATATTATAGCTTCTTTTGTTGTCTGCTTCTCCCATTCGGTCTACTGAAACTGTTGCGTTTAATTTTAAGTCAAGTTAGATGGTTTAAGATTTACTCGACCTGAGTTTACTCTGATATTTTGAGCTGAAGAGTCTGTTGTTGAGGCTGTTCCTTAATTGTAATCGGATCTTGTGTTTTTTTTTCATAGTGACTTATAGGGTTGCTTTCGAATACCTCGGAGGCCCCAGTATTGAAGAAAACAAAGCGTGAAAATGAGTGTAGTTGGGTTTGATTTTGGAAATGAGAATTGCCGTGTTGCTGTTGCAAGGCAAAGGGGTATCGACGTCGTGCTTAATGATGAGTCAAATCGTGAGACTCCTGCTATTGTGTGCTTCGGCGACAAGCAGCGCTTCATTGGGACTGCTGGAGCTGCCTCTACCATGATGAACCCTAAGAATTCCATATCCCAAATCAAGCGCCTGATTGGTCGCCAATTTTCCGATCCTGAGCTACAAAGGGATATCAAATCTCTCCCCTTTTCTGTCACCGAAGGGCCTGATGGGTACCCTCTGATCCGTGCTAGTTATTTGGGAGAAATGAGATCCTTCACCCCTACTCAAGTCATGGGAATGATGTTGTCTAACTTGAAAGGTATTGCTGAGAAGAATTTGAGTACAGCAGTGGTGGACTGTTGTATTGGTATTCCTGTTTATTTTACGGACCTCCAGCGTAGGGCTGTTCTAGATGCAGCCACAATTGCAGGCTTGCATCCATTGCACCTGATCCACGAGACAACTGCAACTGCTTTGGCATATGGAATCTATAAAACAGATTTGCCAGAAAATGAGTATCTCAATGTCGCATTCATTGACATTGGCCATGCAAGCATGCAAGTCTGCATTGCAGGTTTCAAAAAAGGACAGCTCAAAGTATTGTCTCATGCTTTTGATCGCTCACTGGGTGGAAGGGACTTTGACGAAGCTCTTTTCCATCATTTTGCTGCTAAGTTTAAGGATGAGTACAAGATTGATGTCTCCCAGAATGCTAAGGCTTGTCTCAGGCTACGTGCTGCCTGCGAGAAACTTAAAAAGGTTCTAAGCGCAAATCCTGTGGCGCCATTGAATATTGAGTGTTTGATGGATGAGAAAGATGTTAGGGGTGTCATCAACAGGGAAGAGTTTGAAGAGATCAGCATCCCGATATTGGAGCGTGTTAAGAGGCCTCTAGAGAAAGCTCTAACTGATGCGGGCCTCAATGTTGAAGATGTACATATGGTCGAGGTTGTTGGTTCTGCTTCACGTGTCCCTGCTATTATAAAGATCCTCACTGAGTTTTTTGGTAAGGAGCCTAGGCGTACAATGAATGCAAGTGAGTGTGTGTCCAGGGGATGTGCCTTGCAGTGTGCCATTCTCAGTCCAACATTTAAAGTTCGTGAATTCCAGGTAATGTGTACATACTTTACTCAAGTAAATGACCTTTGTTTCGTCTACTTATAAAAAATTTGAGAACTGTTGTTCTCCATGTTATCTGACATTTCATATAATGATTATTTTCATTCTCTTCAGGTTCATGAGAGCTTCCCTTTCTCGATATCACTGGCGTGGAAAGGAGCAGCTTCCGATGCCCAAAATGGAGGAGCCGAGAATCAGCAAAGCACTATTGTTTTTCCCAAAGGAAATCCCATTCCTAGTGTCAAGGCTCTAACGTTTTATCGCTCTGGAACATTCTCTGTTGATGTGCAGTACAGTGACGTAAATGAGCTGCAAGCACCTCCAAAAATCAGCACATACACGGTTTGATCTTTCCCCAATATCATAACTACGTGAGACTAGTATTCTTGGTTTTCATGGTTAATCTCTTTTTTGTAGATTGGTCCCTTCCAGTCATCGAAAGGCGAGAGGGCAAAGCTTAAAGTGAAAGTGAGATTGAACCTGCATGGAATTGTCTCTGTTGAATCAGCAATTGTAAGATTATGCTCTAAAATTATAACCATTATATGATCATTCAATGCAATTGGTTTGGTTGATGAACTATCAAAAGGCTGAATCTCTCTAATATCTTGATCACAGATTTTGATCATTCAGAGTCGTGCTTTTCCTTACAAACTTAGAGATCCTTTTAAGTCTAATTTTTTCTCTCAATGCAGCTTTTGGAAGAGGAAGAATCTGAAGTTCCGGTCTCAAAAGAACAATTGGAGGAAACTAATAAGATGGACACTGACAAGGCGTCTGCTGAGGCTGCTTCTGGTGACTCTGATGTGAACATGCAGGACGCCAAGGAAACAAGTGATGCATCTGGTACTGACAATGGTGTTCCTGAGTCTGCTGATAAGCCAGTTCAAATGGAAACTGATCCAAAGGCTAGTGTCTCTACTGAACTGATGATACTGCTTACTATACTTATTTGCTGGTGAACTTTAAATAATGTGTATATTTACCATGGGATGTGCAGGCTGAGGCCCCAAAGAAGAAGGTGAAGAAAACGAATATACCACTGTCAGAATTGGTCTACGGTGCCTTGAAATCTGTGGAGGTTGAAAAGGCAGTGGAGAAGGAATTTGAGATGGCTTTGCAAGACAGAGTTATGGAGGAGACCAAGGACCGAAAGAATGCCGTTGAGTCCTATGTTTATGATATGCGAAACAAAGTGAGAACCCTTTTCATCATCATTTTTCATTGGGAGTATAGGCGTACATCTATATGGTTCTGAGAATTTGGCGCTGACTTTTTATGTTTTCAGCTGAGTGACAAATACCAGGAATTTATCACTGACTCAGAGAGGGAAGCATTCTTGGCTAAGCTACAGGAAATGGAGGATTGGTTGTATGAAGATGGGGAAGATGAAACTAAAGGTGTTTATGTTGCAAAGCTCGAGGAGCTCAAGAAGGTGTTGCATGAGATGACATTTAATTTTGGATATAAACGAATTTGAATATTGTGTTATATAATCGATGTTGGGGATTGACGTTGTGCAGGTGGGCGATCCTGTTGAAGAGCGTTACAAGGAGTCGTTGGAGAGAGGGACAGTAATTGATCAGCTTGGTTACTGTATTAACAGCTACAGAGAGGCAGCTGTGTCTAATGATCCCAAGTTTGACCACATTGAACTTGCAGAAAAGCAAAAGGTAATAATCTGCTCATCTAGAGCGCAGAACTGTGAAATTTGCAGGCATGAGTAGAGTTTGTTAATGTGTGTTTTGTTGTTGAAGGTTTTGAACGAGTGTGTGGAAGCAGAAGCATGGCTGCGAGAGAAGAAGCAGCAGCAAGATACGCTTCCCAAGTATGCCACGCCTGCTTTCTTATCAGCTGACGTTTCAAGCAAGGCCAAGGCACTTGACAAGTAAGTTTGCATTTGTTTGTTCTGCTGATAGAAATGGCTGGCTACATGATGTAAGAATGTGAACCACCTTTCGGTGTTTTGCAGTTTTTGCAGGCCAATAATGACCAAGCCAAAGCCGGCGGCTAAAGCAGAGCCACCACAGGCCAAGGGAGGGGATGAGACCAAGAGTGAGCCAGAGCAGTCACCAGCCGACGAACCAATGGAGACTGAGAATCCCACACAAGATAGTGGCAAATGAATCACGAGAGCAATAAGGCTTTGTATCGATTTTGTTTTTACTAAGTGGAACCTCTTTTTCTGGTTTCGCTGTTATCCTCTGAATTATTCTATATAGATTTTTATTCTTCCATCTCGATTGCAATTTTTCAGGAAGTTTCTCATTGTGCTTCCTGGTTTCTTTTTAATATTTAAGGTCTTTGTTTTATTTTCTTTCTTTTCTCTATAATTACTATCGATTGTCATGGGGATTTTGTTCTATATATTGGACTGCTAAGAAGAGGCAATGAATTTGCAATTTTAATCACTAATCCATCATTCAGGCTCTGAATTTTTCTTACTAACTCCAAAATATTTCACAATCATTGATATTGTTTAAGGAGTTCCATTCTAACTAATGTGGGATCTCGTTTTAGATTAACTACAGTTGAAAATTTTACGGGTTATTAACTTTGTATTGTATGTTCATTCATTCGTGCATGATTCTTTTTGCTGCCAATGGATCTACGACAAAAGTTTCAAATGCGGAAGATACAATGTTGAAACAAAGACATTGAATAACGATTCATTACAGGAGAAACTCGAGAAAGAAAGCTGGTTTATTATTACAATAAATCTATTCGTTTCCTGCGATCTTCTTCTTCAAGGAATCAATATCCTCAGCCAATTCCTTTCTGCTTGACTGAAACAACATGATCATCTATGTCAGATCATTGAAGAGAAGTTTTGATACAATATTTTAATTCAAAAATTGTGTTACCTTGAAGAGAAGGTATCTGTAAACGAACCATCCTGTGTACCCAAGACCCACAAGTTCCATAACTTTTGGAAGCTGCACACTCACTCAAATAAAAAAGATTCATTATTTGACCTCAAAAACCAGTTACAGATTCTCTAAACTTAAAAGGGTTTTTGCTTTCTTTACCAAAGGAACAGAGTTGATGGCACCAACAACAATGGAAGATAACCAAACAGCAACAATGGCTCCTCCTCCATAAAGAAGTACTGTTGACTTGTTCTCAAGACCATCCCACTGCACCAAAAACCAACACTCAAAAACACAAAACAAAACACAAAGCCAACTCAATTTTGTCTTTAAGGCTCACCTTTTCCTTCAAGTCTGTGATGAGTTCGTTGGTATCAATGGACGTTGAGGTCTCATCTGAAGAAGCTCTCGTCTTCAACAATTCAACCTTCTGCAATCCATTCCCTGAAATTGAACCCGAAATATCCAATCAAACCCGAATATATTAAACCGGTTCAGTCCAGCTGCTAATTTGAACCACTATACCGAACCGGATCATCGTTAAATTTCGATTCCGGGACGGAGAATTCTAATCCAACACGATTATCGGGAAATTTCTAGATTCTATCGAACTCAGAAAGAGTTTGAGGAGCTACACCAATCAAACCGGATATTAAACCGGTTCAATTCAGCAGCTAATATGAATTTTAACCATTATACCGAACCGGAGCATCGTTAAATTTCGATTCCGGGCCGGAGAATTCTAATTTCAACACGATTGCTCGGGAATTTCTTAGATTATATCGAACTCAGAAAGAGCAATAGGGGAGAAAATAAAATGGTTTACCTGAAACAAGCTTCAACGGAACAGTGAAAGAAGATCGGCCAAAAGAGCGAGGAGGAAGCGGAGGAAGGTAAGGTACGGCGGAGCACCGGGTGGAGACGGCGGGGACACGAGGAACCATAACTGCCACAGAGGACGAAGCTGCCACTGATATCGCCATCGAAGCACACCAAGAACTTTTTCGTCTTCTTCTTCTTCTTCCTGCTTCTCGTCTTCTTCTTCTCCACTCGATTTTTTTTGAGCTATTGCTCTTTTTACTAAACAGATTCTGGTTAGTGACATGTGGATACTTCCCGTGCTCTGATTGGTTAATCCTCTTATCTTTAGCAATCCAAGTCGTTGGTGTTTATAGAATGCTCATATCTTGCGAGGTTTGAGGCCAGCCTCTTTTTAATATGGGCTATTAAAACCCATTTTAAATAACAAGGTTCTATCAATAACCAAAATTTATACTATAAAACTATTATTTTTTTATTTTTTTATCGGAGCGGAATCAAATTTTTGTGCTTTGAGGATTTGTACAGTGACCATTACCATTGGGTCACCTGTCATCGGTTTAATTAAGTTTTTTAAAGACTATTTTAATATGAGTCTTTTGAAGTCTATTTTAATATGATTTTGTTAAAACCTATTTTAATATAATTTTGTTAAAACTTATTTTAATATAAGTCTCTTAAAGTATATTTTAATATGAGTATGTTAAAACCTATTTTAGTATGAGTCAGTTAAAACCTATTTTAATAAGAGTGCTAAAACTTATTTTAATATGAGTCTGTTAAAGCATATTCTAATATGAGTATGTAAAAAGCTCATTTTAAAATGAGTCTACTAAAATCTATTATAATATGAGTCTATTAAAACTCATTTTAATATGAGTATGTTAAAGCCTATTTTAATATAAGTCTGTTAAAACTTATTTTAATATGAGTTTGTTAAAAGTCAATTTTAATGTGAGTCTGTTAAAGCTCATTTTAATATGAGTCTTTTAAATCCTATTTTAATATGAGTTTGATAAAGCTCATTTTAATATGAGTCTTTCAAAGCCCATTTTAATATGAATATGTTAAAACTCATTTTAATATGAGTCAGTTACAACCCATTTTAATATGAGTCTGTTAAAACTTATTTTAATATGAGTGTGTTAAAGCTTATTTTAATATGAATCTGTTAAAGCTTATCTTAATATGAGTATGTTAAAGCACATTTGTATATGAATCTGCTAACGCTCATTTTAATATGAGTCTGTTAAAGCCTATTTTAATATGAGTCTATTAAAACTTATTTTTATATGAGTCTGTTAATGCCTATTTTAATATGAGTATGTTAAAGCCTATTTTAATATGAGTGTGCTAAAGTTTATTTTAATATGAGTATGTTAAAGTCTATTTTAATATGAGTCAGTTAGGGCATCTCCAATGGTGCTTCAAATCTCTCTTCAAACTCTATATTTGAAGAAAAATCTTCTCCAATGGTATTTCAAATCCTTATTCAAATTTGAAAAAATCTATTTTTTCTTTAAATTTAAAAGATCTCTATTTCTTCCTTCATTTTTTGAATAAGATTTTTTCTTTACAAAATGATCTTTTAAATTTTATTGTTTTATTAATTTATATGTAACTAAAATTTTAGGATTTGGTAAGAGAAAAAAAACTGAAACATTGTCAAAAACAATAATTTTCCTGAATTTAGTAAATTTTAACTAATAAATATAATTATAAATTATAAAATGCAATAATAAAATATATAATAATAGAAATTACATGAACATATTATTTATATAAATAGCAAAAAATAAATTATAAATATATAATTATCACGAGTATATTATATATTTGTCACTTGTTTTTCTATTTTTGTGGTATGTAATGAAATTTTATGATTTTGTTAATGTTGTTATCGATTATTTACTTAAATATGTGGGTTAAATATATATATTTGAAAAGTAGAAGGGTATCTTAGAAATTAGTTTTTAAAATGATAGATCAAAATATTATTAAAATATTTATGAAGTAAACCATTGGAGCAAATCCTCCTTCATTTTTAAAGAACTTTATTTTTGAAGAAAAAAATGAAGTCAACTATTGGAGATAGTATTAAAATTCTATTTTAATATGAGTATGTTAAAACATATTTTAATATGAGTTTGGTAAAATCTATTTTAATATATGAATATGTTAAAGCTATTTTAATGAAAACCTTTTGATTTTTGTGTTCTAAGTAGGAATTATAACATGAAACTTTAAAAGTTTAACTAGAATAATATTTCTTTTATAGGTTGAATGATAAAAAAAATTAAATTAATAAAAATTGTGGCAAAAGAAATAAAAAAACAAACCCACTAGAATTGAGTTACACTTGAAATTCTATAATATATAAAAATAAGTTTAAAATAGAAAATCGAAATAATTTAAAGATAACATTAACTTATTTAATACATTAGTGGAACTAGTACTATTATCGTTATCATTTTAAGTTTAGAGAATGGTTGAACAATAACCAGTTGATATATTGTAGAATTTTATATATATGCAAATAGTAAAATCCAAAAACATTGCATGATCATTACGTCATCCGCATATTCTGAATTATAGCCGACACCTTCTTTATCATCTCCAATAAAAAAAGTTTAATTTAATTTCGGGTCAATAACCTTTTTTCTTACACAACACAATAAATAAATCAAAGACATATTAAAAAAATTAAACAAAAAAAACATCCACCAATAATACAGCTCAAACCCAACTTTATCTCCACTTTTTTCTTACACGTTTGAATATCTAACTACTGTCTTTTTTTTTGTGTCTTAATATTTTAATCAACCAAATCCATATTCATGCAGCTGTTACATTGTTATTATATTTCCCTTACTCTCTTTTGAGTGTGTATATGTCTTTAATTATATTCCCTCATCACAACCTCAATCTCAATCATGTTTCCAAATCTCAATCATCTTTTCACTTTGATTCTGATCTATCTGGATCACAATTCTCTTCTTATCTTTCAATTAATCTGATGAAGATCAACACCAAAACTCATTAGAACAATTTCTCCGGCAATGGGATCTTCTACAAATCTTGGTCTCATCGTCTTAATCTTCTGTGCAATCTCTAATCTACAATCAATGGTTCATTGTGTCAACAACATTCGAGATTTGGATAATCTGATCCGTTCTTACGCAATTCAAGCCACTACAAGAAGACACACAGGCTCATTACACGAGATTTCACTTCCATCGAATCTTTCCGACATTAAAGCATCTGTTGTTACGGTTCGTAACAGTATGTTTTGGAGAAAAGGAGCTAACTTCAGTGGAATTTACATTCCTCCGACGGTTAAAACGACACCGTATGCTAAAAGAATAGCTTTTGTTTATGAGAGTTTTGGTGATTTCTCCTCATCGGTTTACTTCATTTTAGCTCATGATAATTACTCATTTGTTTCTCCGGTTATTGGATTCACTAGCTACGATGCGTCAAACACGAATGATCTCAAAACATTGAATCTTTCGATCAAAAGAGACAATCCAATCTTGATCAAAATCGATTCGAATGTGCCCCATGATCTTAGAAGAATCAAATGCATCAGTTTTGGAGATAATGGATCGGTGTTGAATTTGAGTAATACAACACGAAGACATGAATGTGCCACTACGAGTTCTCATGGACATTACGCGCTTGTGACTTTAAATCAGGAACCTAAACCGGGTTTGGTTAGGACAAAGTGGTGGTGGTTTGCTTTAACCGCAATTGGAGCTTTGGTTATGGTTGTGTTGGTGGTTGGTCTTGTGGTGAAGTTAATGAGAAAGAAGAAGCTAAGAGACATGGAGAAAGATTCAGAGAAGAGTGAAGTGATTGAAAATATTTCAATTGGACAAAATAGAATGCCTTCTGCAATGATGGTTAGAACTCAGCCATGTTTGGAATTTTATGAAGATTTTCCTTAAATTCTCAGAATTAAATTGATTTCTGTTTTTCTTTATTTAGTTTCTTCCAAATTTTCTGGTTTTGTACAGTAACATTTTCAGTTTCTAAATTTATTTGTTTAAAGTTTTTTTTTTCTTTCACAAATCATGAAATGGACAAGACATTTCAGAATTGTTTAAAAATAATAACTTAAAAATTGTTGGTAGATTATTGTAAAATGTAATAATTATATGAGTATAACCAGACACATTTTTAAAACTAAAACCTTAAATATTGTTGAAGACTTGATGGTAAGAAAAAAAAATTATTCAAATTCTGATTAATTAGGTTTGTGTTCACTATTTATATACTTATTATTCTCCACTCAATGCTGATTTTTCTTATTCATTGCCACTCAATTTTTGTTATAATGTTACCGCCACTATAACTCAATCTTATATCATTAACATTTAGAATTTTAGATATTAGCTTTCATAGTTGTTCTCATACAAGATTTGTATCAAAATTGGAGTTTGCATCATATCAATTTTGTGGCTGCCTTATCAATAAGGCTTTGTTTGCTGCATAAGTTCATATATTTTTTCAAGTTCGTACATTTGTTTCTATTGAAAGCTGCACTCGAAAATGAAATCTGCAAAACCTCAAGTTTAAGGAAAGACATAGCAATGAAGCACAAAGTCATATGATCCAAATCACTACAGATAAGAACAATCCAACAATCATTTATGGAGAAAAAAATGTTAATAAAACTATTTATAAATTTTATTATTTTCAAATATAATATCTAACTTACTAAGATTTTGTGTATGTGAAGGAAGAATTAAATAATGAAACTCGAAATGAAATGTGACTTTTTTGGTTTTTGTGACGGTGTATTCAGACGTTTGCGATAACAGTTTCTGCAAATACAAATTTGTTTGAAAAATTTATGACTAAAGATGTTGTGGTTAACTCTTTTAGCTGTAGTTTTTACAATTATATGATATATGTTGAATGTTAATTCATTCATGCCTTTTTTTTTTATGGTAAACAAATATTTATTTGTACAATGTTCGCACAGATTATTCATTCAGATTAAAGATCTTATAATAATATAATTGAATAGTAATTGATGTGCTAGTCAAATAAACATGAACTATCAATGTACTCAACCACTTTAATATAATAAAATGTGGTATTGGATTCAATAGTTAATGCATAGGAGTTTTATAATTTATTATAAGAAATGCCCATATGATATAAAATAAGACAATATAAAAGATCAATCATCACTTAAAATATTTATAATTCAATATGCACGAAAAAAAGTGACTAAAAATGTCACTAGTAAACTATTTTCTCAATCCAATAAACAATAGAGAATCAAATGATTATGACGAACAATTGATCTGTAAAGCAAATGTTACACAATTTTTAAAATATACATATATGTCATCTATATCATTTTGTTTGTCACAATATGCTTAGTTGGTGGATAGCTCAAAAACTTAAATCAATAATTCATGTACTTTATATTATTAGTAAGACAAATGATTGAAGTTTGTTGTCTAATGAGTTTAACTCAATATTATTATGAAAATGTTAAAATATTGGTTAGGCAAGAAAATATGTTTTGGGCTAGACAACAACAAAATTATTAAGTAGATGGACATAAATGATTGAGTGTAAATGGAGGATATGATATTGAACCATCAAGAATGGCCATGGAAATACGGTGGTTCGCAGCCTCCGTCGAATGAATTCCATCCCAACTTACGTAATTTTGGGGATCACGGCAAGCTTTGGCTGTCACAGATATATTTCCGATCACTTTTGTGTTGCCGCAAAATATTTTCTGATTGAAGTTATATGGTGGTCCACCGTAACCACAACAAGCTTTAATACTATGTCTCATACCTTTGAATATACAAAAATAATTCATAAGATTCGGTTAATTGAGCAAGATACCAAAGGTTAATACAATTAAACCGGTTATGGTATTACGTACCGTATGATTTGGGATGTTGAAAGAGGTCAAGCAAAATCTTGTGAGTGTCTAAGTAAATAACAGTAGCATTTTTAAGTTCGAGTCTGGTCTCTGATAATGTCTTTTCCAATAACTTGTTGTAATAGTTCACAGCTTTGTTTACAGAAATTAGACATCCGAATTTGTCTAAATTTGAAATGTTGTGAGTGTAACCGGTTATAATCGACGGGTAACATCCAACCGGTGCTAAGTTCAGTACCAAAAATGTCGGACCACCTATTCCATATATCTCCTATATGTACATTGGAAATAAACTATTTTATTAGCACAATAAATAACTCAATATTCTACGAAAACTATCATATAATATCATATGAATACCAAACTAAAATACTTTTGTTATATATCTCCAATAATAAAGTTAAAAATCTGAATTTCTCTGAATAAAAATTTAAACTTAAATTAGTAGAATTTTAGATTTTGAACTATCTTTCAGGCGATATATAGTTTTATAATTTTTATATCGGAAAGATTTAAATATGTAACTATATTATCGGAGAAATATAGCATGCGGTCTTAGTTTGAGGTGCATCTGATGCTATATAATAGTTTTTGTGGTAAAATAGATAGTTTTTCCAAATTTAACGATATAAAAGTTGTGTTATAGGAGTTGGTACCTTGATGGTTCGAGCAATTTGGCCAATGACTTGAGGAAGGTATTGCTTCACTCTATCAACTCCAATAATAGCTAAATTAGATGTGAAATCGTTTTGGCCAATATAAAATGTGTATAACGATTTTCCAAAAACATCTTTAGATGGTAATGTCTTTGATCCTACACAACATGAATGTATCATTACATCATTTGTTTATTAATTACATCATAATATTCATTTATATATAGTTTACCTGGTTGGTTTGAAGAATGTGACTCATCGACTTTAACTTTGAATTGCTTCATTTGATTGAGCTGAATAGCGAGTGAGAAAGGGCTGATTCCAGACACAAATAAAGACGTGTTTGGCAAAAGAACAGTGGAAGCTAACGTCGCAAAGTTTGCACCATGTCGAAAATCCGATCCAATTGATTGCAAATATGGGCTTAGGAAAGGCATTCCAAGAGATTGAGCTAAACGAAAATTAAAAGTACTTTTTTAGTACACCATAGTGATCATTCGGGCTCTATATATATGCATGCATTTTTGTTTTTTTATCGATAATATTCAATTCACAACTCAAACTCTAATTAAGTACTACCAACTAGAGTTATAGGATACTATAAACCTAAATTCCGGTAATTAAAAACTACAAATGTGATTTTGTTATTATAGATTGTCTAGAATTTAATAGTATGTTTAGTACTACATAATGATTTTTCCCGGCTTAAAAAAATAAATTATAGTTACGGGGATTGTTTTTGGTCAAATGGCTAAACTTTTCATTTTTACTGTCAATTTTTAATCAATTTCAAATTAGAAAGTTGAGTAATTCCATATGATAGAGTTAGACCTAGGGAAAGTTTGGGTTAGATCTTGTCTATCTCATTGCCAAAAGATTATATAAATTTCTTTTAAGTTTAACAAGGTTCATATGAAACTACACACTTTGCATCTACATAGAACAAAATGAAAGTTTTAGTTACTTGTTACCTAGAAAATCAATGATGAGACGGCCGTCGGAAGCACGACCTGCTGGTTTCTTGAAATAAGTCATTCCCCATGGACCAGACTGAGCCGGAAAAGCAGCCCAAAATCCACCAGTGTCCGAGTTCGAGTCTCCGAAATTGAAAATTGCTTCGAAATCACATTTTGAATGAGCTTTACGTCCATGAAGCATCACACTAATGAATAGTAGAAGAGAGAAAGCTATTCTTATGTTTAGATCGGAACCCATCTCTCTCGGAACCAAATATGTGATGTGTGTTTGTGTTTGAGAGAGAGATAGTGGAGAAAATAATGAGATATTTGGTGCTATATGATTCTTTGTAATCATTTGGTCCGTGACTCTTGATGTATGTTTGTGTGTATGTACCACAAGCATTATGGTCCAAGTGTCCAACAATTCTTTCAAGCCTAGAAAGTGAGCTAAAAACAAAGGTTAATTTGTTAAATAACACCATTAATTAAGTCAACAACTATGATAAAAGAAATGGGACCGAAAAGAAATTCAATGTACAACCATTTGGATTGGATATTTCAGGCTTGGTATTCATCAGATCGGTTCAAGTTTTTGGTTTATAAAAATCATTTTCTGAATTAAATTGAAAAAATAATCTGTTTTATTTCGGTCCAGATTTTTCAGTTCGGTTTATTCTGTTTTAATGATATATTTTAGTTGATCCAAAACCGAAATGACCGAGCCAATAACCGATTAAATTTTTTAACCAAAGCCTATTGGTTTTTAACTATAAACTAAAACAAATGTTAAAGAAAAAACGGTTCGGTTGATTCGGTTACTTTGAGTTTGAACAAAACTCCCTAATCTTTATTAATTAGATACTTAATGTATGCAAGAACCAGATTTAACATCTCTTATATTAGGTCTTATGGTAATCTGGTGTTATCATTCAAGACTTGCATGGATTGGATCGGATCTTACGGCAACCATCAGAAGTTGATCTTTCTTGACAAAGCTTGGCCTTAAGAACACGTCACATTATCAGACTTAGACGTGTACGAATCGGTACTTTGAACCCAAAATGGGTGACAAGTATTAGTGGTCAGTCCTATTTTCAATTAGGTAAAAGCTAACTGAGTCATCGTTTGATAATTATTCCAAAAGAGTTCGAGATGTAAATAGAACACGTGACCTGGCCTCGAATCCCACGTTGTCCGTGGGACACGTCAGCATGATAACCACTAACTGCCGACACAACCCAATAGGGACCACTCTAGTCTTTACCTTCAACAGTTAGTTTAAAATGAATCACAGCCGTTGACCTTAATCTAGATTAAATAAAAGTCAAGTAAGTAGTCCACGCGTATCGTCATCCGTGGATCCCAAACGAATTATTCATTATAGTTTAATTTCGGTATAAATCAGCACCACGTAAGATCTCACGATCGACGGTGGAGATCGTGTTTACGTGTACCAATCATTATTTAAAGAATAATTAAAAAAGTCCAGCGCAGATCTAGGCATGCCAGCTCAGCATATTTGCCTCTTTATAAATCCTCTAAGATTCTGACATGTAAATGGTGACGTGTTTATTAGCCTCTTGGCGCTCCATTCTCTCTCTGGTTTTCTTCTCTTCTGCTTCGTCTTCTTCTTCTTCCTCTCTTACGAACTCTGGTTCTAGAGAGACACATCATTCTGAGAATAAGAGATAGATAGTGGTGTTCGAATTGTTGGCTTTCTGTGTTTTGGCGGAAGCAATTCGATTTGTTTAATCGTGAAATTCAAGGTAAGTTTTTGTGGATTTGTCAATTGGTTTTGGTTTTGTTATCTTCATTGAATTTTAGAATTTAGTTTATTGTGTGATTCTATTTTAACGCTGTGTTTTCTCGAGAAACTTTTGTTTTGGTAAGAAAATTGAGGGTAGATTGTGTTGACTCAGGAAAATCCGAGAAACCCCGCGAAAAAAGTTCGAATTTTTTGAATCTTTTTTGGTTTATACAATGGTGCGAGACTTGACAGTTATTTGTCGCTATCGAATTTATCGTTTGATGTATAAAATTGCAAGATCTAATTGTAATTGAATACATTACTGTTCATCTGAAGTTAAATTATGTTTTACACAGTTAGTAGTGAAAGATCTGATTTTATGTTTTGTTTAAATTTACAGTGTTAAGAGTTTTATTACTCTGAATCAAGCAATGAGTAGCAACGAAGAAGGAAACTCCACTAAGTCTGATAAGCCATCGCAAACCACTCCTGTCAGTGTTAATTTCAGATCTAATTGTGTATGAGAATGAATGGTTTGTGTGTGGAGTTTTTATTGTTGTTATTTTCCTCTGTAATTAAACAGGAGCAGAGCAATAATGTTCATGTGTATCATCATGACTGGGCTGCTATGCAGGTGATTTGCTTTGATGATTTTATAGTTTCTCATGTATAAATGTTGTTCCTTAGCCATAATTTGTGATTATTTTCATTGAGTAGGGTTATTATGGCACTAGAGTTGCTTTACCTCAATTTTACAACTCAAATGTAGCAACTGGTCATGCTCCACCACCTTATATGTGGCCGCCTCATTCGGTACTTATACAAATTTGTTGAATCAATGGAATCTAGAGAATTATTTGATCTGTGTATTGAGTAATTTACTTTATTGTTGTAGCCAATGATGGCTCCTTATGGGACACCATATCCACCATTTTGTCCACCTGGTGGAGTTTATGCTCATCCTGGTGTTCAAATGGTGATTATCTCTTCTTTAATTTGGTTACTTTATCAATCATATGTATATATATACTCATTGAATAAACTAGTTTTACTTGTTTTTGATCAGAGCTCAGAATCACAAGGTCCTGTTTCTCAAGCATCACCTGTAAGTCACTGTCTCTTGTGATTTATTTGGGGCTAAATGATATGGTCGTTATGAATATATATGAGAATGTTTGCAGGTTACTGCAACTCCTTTGAACATGGATGCTCCAGCTAACTCAACTGGAAACACAGAACATGGGTTCATGAAAAAACTGAAAGAATTCGATGGACTTGCAATGTCGATAAGCAATAATAACACTGAGATTGCTGAACATAGTAGCAGTGAACATAGAAGTTCTCAGAGGTTAGTTAAACTAGCTGAACTCCTCCTGATTCTAAAGATGACTTGGTTCTTTATTGTTATTCTTAGTTAGAATCTAACATGGTTTTGATATCATTCAGCTCGGAGATTGATGGTTCTAGCAATCCTAGTGATGGTAATACAACTGGGGTATGGACTCCTTCATTCTTCTCTGAACTAGGCCTATATTATTCATCCTTCTCATCTGGAAGTGTCTTTATTTGTATCTACATTTTTTTTACATCACAGGGAGAACAATCCAAGAGGAAAAGAAGACTAGAAGGATCACCAAACATCGGTATGTTTCTTCCTGAGAATGAAGACACGCCAAGTATTTGTGTGCTTCAATGTTTAGAAATTATCTAAAAGCTAATGGATCCTTGTTCTTGGTACTAGTTGGAAAACTTTCATCTCAACTAAGCCCAAAACCTGCAGCAGTCGCGGTGGCTGCTGTTATGCCTTCAGCAATTGATTTCCAAAACTCTGCTGGTATTCCACAGCCATGGGTATAGTATTCTTGTTACACCTCTCAGGTTGAATTCATTTATTAGTAACATCTCCTTCTGTTTGTTTATTGGTTGTTTTGTGTTTATGTGCAGAATGAAAAAGAGGTTAAAAAAGAGAAGAGAAAACAGTCAAACCGAGAATCTGCTAGAAGGTCGAGACTGAGGAAACAGGTGACTGATTAGCTACAAAATCTTCGTAAATAAAGCTAAAACGATTATCATGTTTACTTAATGCAGTGTGTGTTGTTGTTCACTTAGGCTGAAACTGAACAACTCTCTGTCAAAGTTGACGCACTAGTAGCTGAGAACATGACTCTGAGGTCCAAACTAAGCCAACTTAACGTCGAGTCTGAGAAACTACGACTGGAGAATGAAACTTTACTGGTAACAGTCTACTCACAAACTTTGAACAAACTCACACTACTGTGCTTAGTCATAAACAACATAAGTTATTCTTTTCTAGGATCGATTGAAAGTAGCCGGACAGACACAAGCAACTGGTAAAACAGAAAACCTCATCTCTCAAGTTGATAAGAACAACTCCGTATCAGGTAGTAAAAACATGCAACATCAGCTGTTAAACACTCCAGTTACAGATCCTGTCGCTGCTAACTGACTTTGACCACAAAAATGAGAAGCCAATATATATAAAGACTATTTCTTTAACTTAGATTTGTAGCTCTCTGCACTATGAGCAGAAATTGATGTAATCAGAAGAGATTCACTGTTTGCTGCAACCACGTTGATTGATGATATTTGGTAGGTTTGGTTTAGTTCGTGAATGGATTTGAGATAATGAAAGACATATTTGTTGCTCTTTCGTTTTGTAATCACGTCTGTATTCTTCTTTAATCAATACAGTTGTTTTGTCTCTGGACTTTTTAGTATTACATGTATTAAGATTCATCATTATTCTTCTTCTACATCGACGTGGTTCCCTCAACCGGTAAACGTGAGTTGTGACGACAGTCTGTTTTTTGACCAGTCGTGACACTTATATGTATTCAACATTTTCCCAATAACTAGTATTCTATGAGATTCCTGGTTAATAAAATAGTAGAACAAATCCATTGTTCAATTTGTTGGGATATTTGATTACTGGCTAGTGGCTATTTTGCATGTAATGCAGGCCATGAAGACATATCTATACTCAAATGAGTCACTGTCCTAAAGGCCCTGGAGCCATGATCAAGTCCATATATCTAATGCGAGTATTCCCGAATTCATTTCCGACTCATTCTTTTACCGGTTTGAATATAATTCTTGGAACCGAACAGAAAATTTGCAACTTTACATTCTAAAAGTACGAGAATTTTGGAATGGAAAAAAATGGAGTTCCGGTCCCAAAGTGGACAGGACTAATGATGGTATCTATACACATTTGAGTCATTGTCTTATAACCGAACCGATCCAAAACCGAATAAAACCGACTCGAAAACAAAACTCTATCGGTTCCTATATGGGTTAGTTCCTTGACCCAAAGATCCTAATATCCAAGGCTATTGTTATATAAGGAGAAAATCATAAAATGCAGGCCATGAAGACATATCTACAGACAAACGAGTCTTGTCCTAAAAGCCTTGGAGACACGACCAAGTCCGAATATTGCCATTTGTAATATACTAATATATATTGTTGTTGAAGAATTTCATCAAGTGGCCAAAGTGTAGGAGAAAATCTAATTATCATTGTTGTTGTTGGTAAGAAATATTACATACATACACAGATTCATATCAAATCATAATGAAAAAGACTTTTCAAATATAATCTCAAATTCATCTTTTTGATAAAGCATTTTAATCTCATACAAACATGGAGAAAGATAGAGATCACAAAAGCTCAACAACAACAATCAACGACGAAGAAATGGCTGAAGAGAAATTACTTAAACCGGTTCTTCAAAAACCACCCGGTTATCGTGAACCGGAAACTCCAATCGGATCATCAACGCTTCCTCGTCGGCCAAAACATTCGATTCCGGGATCATTTTATCCAACGAAGAAGAAACAATGGAGTCGTTTCCGGATATTTTGTTGCTGTGTCTGCATTACAATCGCCATTGTCATTCTTCTTCTTATCCTCACAGTCTCTGTTTTCTTCCTTTGGTACAGTCCGAGACTTCCCATTGTACGTCTCTCCTCTTTCAAAATCAGTAAATTTAACTTCTCCGATGGAATATCCGGTGACGATTTGTCTCTTTTAACGGCGGAGGCGACGGCGAGAGTTATGTTTAAAAACCCAAACGGAAAGTTACGGTACTATTACGGCGATGCTGACGTGGCGGTGAGTGTAGGAGATGGTGATTTTGAGACGAGTCTTGGGTCAACGAAAGTCAAAGGATTTGTGGAAAAGTCATGGAATCGGACGGTTGTGATTGTTCCTGTTAAAGTGAAGAGAAAACAAGTGGAAGATCTGACGGTAAAGAAGCTTCGAGTGGAGATGAAGAATAAGAAGTTGGTGGTGAAAGTGATAGTTAAAACGAAGCTAGGATTGGCTGTGGGAAGACGTAAGATTGTTACGGTGGGGATTGATTTCATTTGTGGTGGTGTGAAATTACAGAGTCTTGATTCACAGATGGCTAAATGCACCATCAAAACGCTTAAATGGTAGGTACCAGAATCTTAAACGTTTTTTTTTTCTTTTAAAATTAAATGAAACAAAATCCGATATATAACCTAAAACTTTAATTTAAAAGTTTATGATGCGGGACTATACAACTATTTAGTAGAATTTTCATCTAAAAAGCTGTAGAAACGGACACCAAAACACTTAGATTTGTACTTTGTAGTGACAGATTTGTTGCGCATGACTAACTTTTGATACGGTTTTAAGTAATAGAAATTTGTTGACAAAAATACAGGATTAAACTGCACTCATAAGCAATAAGGATTGATGGAAGTGTGTTTTAACGCCGGGATTCAAGCGTTAAAAAATCAACTCGGTATGTACCTACCAATTAATCTGAAAATCGAAACCTTTATTGTATGTATCTGCATTTTTTTCTGTTTTCTCTTGTTGCTTTCACTTTTTATTTTTCTATATCATTTTTTATTTTAATTCTCTTGTTGATGAATTACAATATTTGTACTATTAGGAAAGAGATTATATATGTATGTATTCAACAATTTACAAGACTCTCACTCAAATGAATCTCATTAAAACAAGTATAAAATCACGAAATTATTCAACTAAATCTGCAAGTTACCAATAAGAGTAATAACAATAGTGGTTAATGTCAAAAGAAGAGCTCACACATGTAGTACAAACTGCAGTACCAAATGTGTTTGGCCACTGACTTATTCGAAAGAAAAAACCATAAAAACCCACTCTATAATAAGTAGAAGAAAAAAAGAGTTTGGCTAAAGTCCTATAGCCTTTTATCCTTCCGACGAATGTTGAAAGGAGATAAATAAAGCCCTCCTAAATTTTTGAAACTTCTCTTCTGTCTCCTCTGGCTACAAAAATAGAAGTGATATTGCTTACTTGTCGACCAAACATATCGAAGAGGCTCAGTCTGATATCCTAAACTCCACTCCTAACACATCTTTCACCATCTCGTATGTCACAAATGCAATTGCAATTGATGGTACAACCTGTAGAAACACAAACCAACAGTTTCACTTTCTTGAGAAGCAAGAGTTGATTGAATATGAAGAAGTTTTGTAAGTTTATATGAAACAAACCTTCACTGAATTGGGTACCAAACCCTTGTACAATGCTCCAAAGCCTTCGTGACGAACGGTTTTCCTAAATGCATCAATCATACCAGTGTATTCAAGCGAAGCCTTGCTACTTCCCTCGCCTGTAACAACAGAGGAAGCATTGTTCCACCCAACCATTTGCATTCTCCTACGGATCACATCCAGAGGATAAGCAATTGTTTGACCAACTGTTCCAGCTATAGCCCCACAAGAGAGCCTGGTTACAATAGTCAGCTCATTGTTTTCTACTAAACCAAAAGGGTTGTCTTTAACTAGCCAGTCCTTTAGAGACTCATAGACCGCAAAGTTCAAACCCACATATGGAACCTGCATTAATCAAAAGGGTCTCATAAAACTGTAGACCTGTAGTATTAAGTTGAATTGAGGAAATAAAGACAAGACTTACAACTCCAATCACAGATGGAAGCCAACCACGGTACAATGCCCGTGGACCTTCTTCTCGCAGGACAGTTGACAAGGCATGGGCAATACCTCTATATTGATAAGGAGAGTTTGCCGTCTGTGCACATAGCCATGTTTATAGAGTTACAAGGATGACAAATTAGGCTCCAGCCAATACAAAGTTGGAGTACAAAATGTTACCTGGACAGTTAGCCTTCCACGAACCATATCCATTGGGTATGTTGCTGACATGGCTATTATTCCAGCAGTTGCACCAGCTCCAAGCCGTAAAACAGGAGTGAGTTGGGCATTTTCTGTAGAGATGGCATAAAACCCATAAACCAAATTCTTTGTAAACACAGTACTATTGCAACATTGATGCGAAAGGCTTGTGATATTAGTACAACACATCTCCAAAGGCTTCATTTAGAAACTTAAATTAAAGGCTAAAGCGATAGGTAATACCGTGCACAGATTCTTCAACAGGAAATAATAAAATTCTTATGTTGAAATCAATTTACCATTTCCTGTCTGCTGACGATACATGTACAGTATGCCCCTAGCAGAGAGAGATAGAGAGAGAGAGAAAGCAGAGATTAGACAAAAATATCAATCGAGTAAAAACCATGTATGGTGCATGTTTTAATCGAAAGTTAAGCAAAAAACAAAGAGAATAGAGTAGAATGAAGTTTTTAGGTCTTACTTTGAAGCTTGCTCATAGCTGAAAAATTTCACAGCCGAATTAGGAACAATACGAGCACAGTTGGTGCCATTTCCTTTGAACAGTCCACGAAGGCCCTCGGTTCTCCAAATATACTTCAACCCTTGGACTGTTCCATTGTACTTTATGCTATGCGGATTTTGGACCTATACATTGGCAATGAAAAGGCTAAGTATCCAATCATCTATATGATCCAAAAAGAGTAATCAACAAAACAGAAAATAACCTGAAGTAATATCTTCATCCTTTCCAGCGGTGCTACGGCAGTTCGTGACCTAATTCAAACACGCATTTCCGGTTAACAAAAGAAACGAACTTTGCTCATTCAATGTAGAACAAAAACAGAGATAAAGTGACTTGACGACCTAATCGAGTAAAGATGACTTTCTTGTTTTGCTCTTCTAACCCTTTATTAACCATACTATTCCTTTGGACATAAAAGCCCTATCTGACAGATTGAACACGGACTTTCATGGCAGCAAAACAAAAAAAGCAAGTGAACTGATCAACTAGACTCATCTTCAGCACTCAGCAGCGAGATCAACATCAACAAAGTTCTAATTTTTCATGAAAACCTATGAAACAATAACAGTGAAAGTAAAAGAGGACAAAATCTATGAGTTCCCAATCTAATTTAGTGCTCTTGAACAAATAAGACGAACCAAATGTATAGTCTCACTCATCATTTCAAGAGATCTTTCCCCAAATTCATAAACATAAAAATCAATAAAAGAGATAAACGACTCACACTCCACCAGCGACGCCACCGGCGAATAGGGATTTGCAGATGCTGAGAATAGCATAACTAGGAGCTCTGACTCCTTCCCTCGCTAACTTCGCTTCCTCCGCCAGATTTACGATCGTAGAAACAGCTGCTGATTCACTCCTTTTCACATCCTCTGATGCCATCGATTAATCACCACCAATAACGAAACTCCCAAAATAAATCACCAATCAGTGTAATAGCCACACCAATTCAATTACGATCCTTCAGATTCCTTCAAAAGTTTTAAATAAATCTTCGATCTTTCTAACGACGACCGAAAACCCAACAGAAATTTACGTTTTGAGTGAGTGGAGAAGAGAGATCAGAGCACTTCTGGTAAGAAATCTAAACCCCTTTTCTCCTTCTCTGTCCCGGCGGCGATAATAGACACAAGCCAAAAGACAACCTACTGATTAAGCCTGAATCAGCACGACGCCGTTTTAATGGCATCCTTTTGTTCCAGAATCTTTCAAATTAACCCCTTGACTAACTATATTTTATAAAATAGCCGCTTTATTTTAAAACTTTCAAATTAACCCTCAGCTGATTAAAAACTCTGCACGTTTGGAGTGAAGTTGACTGTGGTTGTTGGTAGCGCCGTATATAATTAATGTTTGTTTTATAATCTAATTATTGAATAGCTTAACGTCACTCAATTCGTAATGTGTCTAGTTAATTGCCTAAAAGGTAGCATATTTAAACAATTATACACTCGAATATTATATTTAATAAATAGGTTAAGGATATTTAAAAATTGTACAAAGTTGTAAAGTGGTATACACTCAATTGTCAACCCTCTCGTAATTTAATTGTACTAAGAGTTGCAGAGTATAAACTTAAGGGATATATTTAAAACAAATGGTTAGTTAAAGGGTATATTTGCAAACTTTTTCTTATGTTATAGTAATATAAGCAGGTCTTATCCAACGCGCTTTACATAGTACGTAAGATATACTCTCCTCATATATGAACGCCACGTAGTGATAGTGCCACTGATTGTGCTTAATCAGTTTGGTCAGAATAAATGGAGTAGCTTTTGTAACCACATAAATTTTGGGCTCATTTTAAGAAGCTCATTTCCAAAAAACTTTAATTCTTAAATACTTTCTATATATATATATACATTTAAAAATTAAAGTTTTTTGGAAATGAGCCCAAAATCCGTATATATATATATATATATATTCCACATAATTTAATATTAGTTTTGTAGTAGTAATGAAATAGTAATATGTACTTTTTATTAAATAATGTTGGGCTTAAAATAATTTTTTTTTATAAAAGTTAAAAATAATTTTGAAAATTTTCGGAATATATTTTCATATGGGATTATGACTCGAAATGTCATCAACGAGTTTTAAATTGTCCAAAATACGACAAAACTCAAATCTTGTAGGCAATGTCACTTTGATCAAGTCAACATTCGATTAAAACGCCAAAATATCTATTTTCATTCTTCTTCCTTCTATATTTATTATTTTATCTTCCCTTTCTTATTTTCTTCCCCAATTATCTCAATTTTTCTTTATTTGTTTTAGTTTTAATTCTCTTGATTTCTCTTTCACTTCTTCCCCAAATTTTTTTTCTATTTCTCCACAAAAAATCTTATCTTTTTCTACTTTTTTTTCTCTTATTCTTTTTCTATTTTTTTTCTTCTATTTTTGAAAGGATAAAATAGTTATCGAGAATGCCATAAACACCATTGTGGTGATATTCCTTGCAAAAAATCATTTTGACGGCCTATGAGAGTATAAAAAATCTGTTTGGTGTTGTCGAAGCAATTATTTCTTTTCATATTGTAAGTATAGCAAAGAGACCCTAACTATTCCCAAGATGATATCATGTTTATGTAATAAAATACAGGAATATATCGCAACTATGCTCTCAATATTTTTTTTGGTATCAAACTATGCTATAAAATTTGTTTCTTGTCTTTTCACATTTTGGAGGGGCCATACTCATCATATATAAATTAGAAAAAAAAAAGTCGAGTTTTGATGTTAAGTTACATGAAATTGAGTCTAAGGATTTATGTATCTTTTTAATATTTAAAAAAGGATAAAATCGATGTAAAATACTAAATCTTAACTCTATAATTTAAAAAACGAAAGTCAAAATAATTTTGTGATTTTATTTTCGTAAAAGTGTTTTTTGTGATTTTTGAAAAATAAAAAGAGTTTAAATTCACAGCTACTTTTCAATTTTTTTTAAAAAAATGTTTTTTATAATTAAATAAAAGGAAAAGAAAATACAAGTGGATGTGTATGAACGTAGTTGTGGGACCACAGTCGAATCAAATACCGAAAGCCTTATGGTATTATTCTAATGTGAGAAGTCAATATATCACGATTAAAAAATTGGTCACAGCTCATACCCACTTAAAATTGTTCCAATGTAATATTTTAAGTGAATATATTTTGTTTTCAAGGCCATATTATGGGCCTGATATGAGCCCAAACTAATCAGGCCTTTTATCAAAGAACTTAGGCCCGAAACATCTCGTATTAGTCAACGTTCTTAAGCATCCAAAACCTGCAGATTACAAGCTACGGATTAGTCAAATGTGATTGGTGTTGGCAAGTGGACTCGACGATATTAAATGAGAGTACAGAAAACAAGAAGACTTTACAGGCTGTGTAGCTTTCGTTACTTAAGTTATGACAAAATAAAAGTCAGAAGACGACCTCTAAAATTATCACTATGAGATCAATTTTAGCCGCAACAACATTTCCAATAGATTTGTATAACTACACAGGCTGACTTTTTTTATCCTACTTTTAGGATTCAGGTTTATTTTGGATATTAATTATATTAATTTTCAACACGGAATTTAAAAATAAATAAAATGAGAAAGTTTGAGAGCACGTCTTTGTGTAACATGGAAGCATTAACTTGACGTAATTGATTCGTACTTTATTTTGATTATACTTTACATATTTAAGAAAAGATCGATATCATATTCTGCTTGACTAGCTAGTCTGTCTTCGTACAGACAAGTACCTTAAGCTTTTTCCGATGCAGATTAAAAATTATTTAATGTAAGAAGATGGTCATTTTGACCATACAAAAAATTATTAGACATTTTTAATTTTCATCTTCATATTTTTTACCAGAGTATAAATTCAGAAGTAATTTATTATATTTTTTAAGTATAACTTATATTTAAATAGTAGACTAAATTTATCGATTTAATTATTTATATTTTTATCGAGAATTTATCGATTTAATTATTGAGAAAATATTTTAAAATTAGAAAAATGTTAATCTAGTAAAATTTGTTAGTGACTTTAAAAACCAAAATAACTTTTTTTTTTAGAATTCATTCACGTAAGTGAAAAATGTATATCAATATATTTCTTCCATTTTAATTTATAAGATGTTTTAGTAAAACAAATTTGTTGCAATTTATAAAATGTTTTATAAAATTTATGCAGAATTAAATGTATTTAACTATTAATATTTTATAATATTTTATTTGATTGGTCAAATTTATTAAACTAAAATATCTAATAAAGATTTATTAATAAAATTTTAAATTTTTTAATATGCGTGATTTTATCTAGAAAGTTTATTTTGAAATGGAATGATTATTTTTATTGAACATGTAAATTTACATGTATTAATAAAAAAATTTATTTGTTCTACTCATTGAATATTCTCATGCAAGCTCACTTTTCTAGAAAAAATGTGAAATAAGAACCGTATTTTTTTACTTGTCGGCAAATAGCTACACTCATATATTTCTAGAATTTGTTTTGTATTAAAAACATTAATTTTAAGTATTTGGTCGTTTGGTTATCCCCAGGTCAACGGGACCTGGTCTTCTCAACGATCAGTCTGATTTACACTCACGCGCTTTCGTACGTACGCGCTCATCTCTTTCCTCAAAGCTTACAACTTTATAACCAAAATCTATCAACGTCTTGATTTTTTGCTTCAATTGTTTATCTTCCCCTCTTGATTTATTCAAATCTCTTCTCATCAAAGTTTTCTTTTGTCGTTCCCTTAAGATTCCCGGGAAAGCGAAGGAAAATGCCAGAAAATTAAACTCTTTTTTATTTAGTATTTTTTTCTTCTATCTTCCAGCTCAAGTTGGTTAATCAGTAAACAGACATTTAATCTCAATTAGCGATTGATTTTTAATTTCGATTAGACACTAATCTTCTTCTGAGAAAATTGGTTGCCTCAAAGAGATTAAGCCATTTATTTCCACCGGAGATAATCAATTCCATCTGCTCACCTAACTCAGCGACGCCATTTTTAAAGGTTCGTTAGCTTTTTTACTTCTTTAAGCTGTAGAATCTTTGTTTGGGTACTGAGAAATCTGGGAAAGTTTAAGGGAGTGGTCTCTCTATGATTTTGCCCATGAAGCCAAGCTTGTCAATTTGTTATTAAAGTTTGTCAATTTGTTGAATTTTATTTGAAATTGAGGAATTTATGTGAATTGCAGTTGAAAAATAGAAACAAAACCCTAGAAAGAGTCTTCTTCAGGTAACTGGAGAAGAAGCTGATGAGGTCAAGAGGTGATGTTTCTGAATCAGATGGTAGATCAGATGCTGGTTCATCTAGGAGCGAAGAAGAAACGGGTTTCAAGGAGAAACACTCGAGTTCGCGACCTGAGTCTCAAAGATCCAGAAAAAGCTTGAGAAATGAGGAGCTTGGTGAGCCAAATTATGGATCAGATTCTTCATTTAAGAACACAAGCAGCAACCCAATTGAGTATACAGAGCAAGAACGAGCTGAGCTTCTAAGAAGGTTAGATTCAATCAAAGATCATCTCCTTCGTGGTGGTAATAATGCTGTTGATAAACCAAGAGAGCAAGATCAGAATCAACCATTCCTCAGACCAGTTCATCTCCATGGTTCTAATCCTAATCCTGGACCTTCTTATTACCATCCGTATCCAGAGCCCTTTCCTTACGCTGGACCAGTTCATGGAATGTACCCTCAAGCTTATCAAGATCCTTATGGGTTCCAAGTCCATAGAAAACCACCCCCTGTTCCAAATCCAAACCCAACTTGGTTTCCTCCTGGTCATTATCCTAATCAGATGACTCGTCCATATCCTGGAGGTCAATATGTTGATATTGGTCCTGATATAGTTGAGCAACAATCATTCTTTCCAGCTACACCGAGTAGATACAGTGATATGCCTCCATATAGCCCTGCTTCTTCTCACCATCGTGGCGAGAAACTTACAACGCAGTACAGTGATATGCCTCCGTATAGCCCTGTTTCCTCTCACCATCGTGGCGAGAAATCTACAGCATCATACAGTCCACATGTTTATAACAACAGTTCGAGTTTTCCTTCTTCGATGGGTTCTCCAGGTCCTCGAGGTGCTTATGCAAGGTGGCCAAGTGACCTTGATTCTGAAATGGGCGGTGCTTTCGCTCGTGGGTATGTCAAGAAAGCTGTTTCTGATACTGATGCTCGTCGTTGCCATCCGCTTGCTGGTGGTGCTCCTTTTATAGCTTGTCATAGTTGTTTTGAGCTGCTTTACTTGCCTAAGAAGAAGCTATTGGCTCAGGAAAGGCAGCATAAGCTGCAGTGTGGTGCTTGTTCTGAAGTTATTAGCTTCACAATCATCGATAAGAAACTAGTTTTCTCATCTGGTAACGAGGAACCAAACCATGTCTCTCTAGAGGTCGATGATAGAAGCACAACGAACACAGTGGTGGTAGAGGAACCCTCTTCTGTTGATTTCAACAGCACAGGTAGTGATTTTCCACGTAAGGATGAAGAAGAACCACTACAGGAATCAAAAAATTGTGGGGATACTACGCAAAGCATCTGTTCTGAATCTCAACACTCAGATGACGAAGAAAGATCAAACATTTCTAGTGAACAACAACAGAAGAAGGTCAAATCTGTTCGTAGACGAGTTAAAGGCTCAAAAGCTCCAGAATCCGCTGTTTCTGAAAGTGCCAGTCTCCTTGAACTTTTTGAGTATTCTAATGTAAACCGAGCTGCTCTCGCTTATGGAATGGCGCAGTTAGGTTACAACAAGCCGGATAAGCAAGAGTCCTTTATGAAACAGGACTCTCTCAAACCGGAATCAGTAGCGACAGAGACAGAGCTTTCTTACAACGGATACTCCAACACCGAGATCTCTGAAGAATCAACGTACTCAAACGAGAAAGAAGACAACAACAGACCAAAAAGCAGAAATGGTAATGAGTCCGGTTCTACACAGATCAAAACGAGGTCCTCTACTGATCAAAATGAAGACGAGATGAAGTCATTAGAGGTTTGGGTTAATGGAAATCTTATCCCGGAAGATATGGTTAGCAGTGCTGAGAAATTAGCTGGACCAGTCCAAGCTGGAAAGTATTGGTAATGTCATGAACTTCAACCTTGTCTGTTTCTGCTCTTTTCCCTTTGTCAGCTTCTAATATATGTCTCTAATTCAGGTATGACTACCGAGCTGGTTTCTGGGGCGTGATGGGCAAACCGTGTCTCGGTATAGTACCTGTAAGTTCCTTCACATTGTTCTCTGCAATTGATCATTGAAACAATAACATCAAATTGACATATAAATGGATTTGTTGTAGCCATTTATTGAAGAGTTTAGCTCTCCAATGCCAGAAAACTGCGCTGCAGGAAACACAGATGTGTTTGTGAATGGAAGAGAGCTTAACAAGAGAGACTTTGAGTTACTTGTGGGTCGTGGTCTTCCTAAAGACAAGAACCGTTCTTACATTGTTGATATATCCGGAAGAATCCTTGATGGTGATTCAGGAGAAGAACTTAAAAGCCTTGGCAAATTAGCCCCAACGTAAGCAAGTTACAGACACTATAAACAGTCTTTTAGTTTGCTATATTGAGATCAAAACACAGTTAGATTCTCTGGTTTTGTTTAACATGTTTGTGTTTTAACTTGGAACAGAATTCAGAAGGTGAAGCATGGATTTGGTATGAGAGTTCCAAGATCATTAGCTACATGAAAGCTCCCACAAGTTCTGATTAAATGATTCTGCCTTCTTGTTTCAGTCTTCATATTATTTATTTGTTTTTATAGAAAAAAAGTTGTAAAGTGTGTTTTTTTTAATTCACGACATCGGTGGATTTTGACTCAATATTGTTTGGGGTTTTTTTCTTCTCTTTTTAAAATCTGTTGGGAAGTGTCTATTATATTTTTGGCAGGTCTTGTTAGTAGACGTAGACACTATTTTCTTAACTCCCTCTAGCTAGTTCGAACTCGGTGCTAACCAGAACCAGTTTGGGGGTTATGACACTATAACAAACCGGGTAATCTCGGTTTAGGATTTGTAATATGCGGTTTTGTTATTTCTTTTTCAAACAGACTTGACTGGTTTGTGATCATGGTAGATTTTCATGGAATGTCACAGTTTGATTATGAATTTTATCTCATTTTATACTTGTCAATCTTTTGGATAACTCTTTCTGATTTTATAGAATAAATATTTTGGTTAAGTTGTTAAATGTTTATCTTTGTAGTATTTTTATCGGAATACATATTGTTTCGTATAATAGAATTTGAGCTATAAATTCGATACAAACAAAAGATTGTCGATAGACAAAGATTGGAGTCATAGTCAAAACTCTTGTTTTAGTAACTATAGTCAACTCTGGTTTGTAGTATTCTACAGGCTTAGCTTGCTAATTTGTAATCTACACATTCCTTTTAAGGCTTTACACGTTTCTGTGTGGGCCGTACATGACAACCAATGGTAAACTCATGGGCCCAAAATCGATATCAAACAAGAACGATAAACTGTTCTTAGCAGGCCTCGTGGTCCAATCGTTTCTTTTTCATGTTTCAATATTTCCTACAAAGAAATTCAGAAATAGAGAAAGAACAAAAAGATAAGTAACGTGTAGCGACCACGAGATCAACGAGTGAGAAAAAAGATTGTCCACAAATAAACAAATTATTATGAATCACAAAATATCTCCTTCTTAGTGTTTGTAAATCATTTACCAATTCCTTCAATTATCTCGATTAATATAAGAAGCAATGTTACATAATTCACAAATCGAATGATAGAGTTAAGGATAAGAGCCATGTTCAGAAACTGCATTGGTGCTTACCCGGTCCAATTGATTCATGGAATGATGTAATTGTGGAAACCACGCTTAACCGGGAACAAGAACTCTACGATTTAACCAGTTAAGATACCACGATTTAACCGGTTAGTTCTGGTGTATAGGCATTGGTTTTCCCACTTGTTGTATATGCAAGTTTTATAGTTCACCAGGAATGACCTAAAGAGCTTTAGCTGTCACAAAAATCATCTAAAATATTTGCAAATATTGGGCCTGTCTTGGGTTTACAAACATATAGAGAAGGTAAATTAAAGCCCAAATATTTGGCCTTCAAAGGTCAAAGATATTGAAACGACGTCATTTAGAGGTTAAGACTAATGGACAGCAAATAAACACCGTGTCATTTTGTTTCATTAAACGCAGTCATCTTGCCGTTTTTTGACAGTTGGTACTTGACAGTCGTCACTAATGACGTAAGCAATACGATGAGCATTTGGTACTTTCGGAATCTTTTGGCAGATGTCCAAACAAATCATTCACAATTAAATAATACTGTAAAAATAAATATATTTTTAATATTTATTTTCCTCGTAAATGTTTGTACGAAATTATAAAAACATATCTGTTTGAAAGTTGTATTGATGCAGACAGCTTCATAGAGTTGGTTCTTTTATAGACTCATTCAATCTGACATAAAAACTTAACACAAAAATAAAACGTTGTTCAATTCCACAACCATTATGAGTCTCTTTTTATGTGATCATAAATTTTGTGATGCAAAAGTCGTATTGATAAGATAAATAAATATATAAAACGATCAAGAAAAATGAGTTAGTAGGCTTTTATGTTAATTATGATTTTGCGGGACATATTCAATTTAGAAAATCATTACAAATTGATGGGATTTGAGATAATTCCCACTTTTCACCTTTTTCACTCAAACGAATGCTAAAGTCTACTCTATCGATGAATGATTATATGCCTTTTCATCGTCACCAATAAATTGTTTTAAAAATTTGCATATAGTCAAATGTTTGGCAATTAAGGGAACAAATTTGTTATAAAATAAATTAATAGCAATTAAACGAGGTCGTAAAAAATAATTATTATAGAAAATAAAATAAAAAAGACAGAAGAAAATCATTGCGAAAGCATTACGTTTGCATTTCATCACACTCCTACACGTGAACTAAAGACATTTCACACGCACAAATATTTTGACCCACAAAAAACAATCGCCAAAAAGATAGTCCTCATCAATTTCTTTATATCCTCTCCTATAATTGAACATATTTTATTACATATCATCATGACGTGTCACTGCTTTACAATCCCAATTTTACTTTCTTTTTCCTAACAATTATATGTACTAAAATTGGACTTTAAAAATTCACATAATCATGCATGATATAGTTTAAAAAATTTAAATGAAAGGTTTAGGTAGACCTTTTTTTTAGTGTAGCTGAGATAGTGATTAGCGATTCAAAATTCTAAACAATTATTTGATCGTAGCGACTCAATTATTTATTTTCATTATTTTTTAAATTATTTTAAAGTTTAAATTGTTGTCGTTGATAAGAATCGTATTGTTAAAATAAAGAACACGGTCATAGTATATATGGTTTTATCAATCTAAATTATGACCAAAAAATATAAATCTATAACATAAACTCTAAATTGTATAACACCTGTTATGCGACTATGAATGTTTCTAATGTATTCGAATTTTAAGAAATCCAAACTATGAATAAGGAATTTATTTCTTGCTTTTCTATCCTTTTTTTTGAATCACAGAGCTGATTTTTTCGTTCATTATATTAGAAGACTTTCTCGTCCTTCTTGGTTTGAAGACTCTTCATCTCCATGATGGTTTAACAATCAATGAAATATAAGTTTGGTTGCAGAAAAAAAGAAAGAAAGAATGTTCCTAAAATTAAGTTGTTTTAGTTTTAGAAAATTCACAAATTATTTAACATTTTAAGTGATTTACATTTTTTCTCGTTCTAGATTTTTTTTATTAAAACATGGTCGCCACAAAGGAACATTCGACAAAACACTGAACCCCCCCCCCCCCCCCCCTAATGATTTACACGAACTTTCTCTATATAAAGCCATATTAATCAATAATAATCACAAACTACAAAAGAAAAACAAAAGGAAAAAAAAAACAATCAAGTGTTGAATCTTTGCATCAATGGAGGAATCAAAAACACCTCATGTTGCGATCATTCCAAGTCCAGGAATGGGTCATTTGATCCCACTCATCGAATTCGCCAAAAGACTTGTTCATCGTCACGGCTTTCACGTCACATTCGTCGTCGCCGGCGAAGGTCCACCGTCAAAAGCTCAAAAACTTGTCCTTAGCTCTCTTCCTCCTTCAATCTCTTCAATCTTTCTTCCTCCAGCTGATCTCTCCGATCTTCCGTCGTCAACTCGTATCGAAACTCGGATCTCTCTCACCGTGACTCGTTCAAACCCGGAGCTTAGGAAAGTGTTTAACACCTTTGAAGCGGAAGGTCGTTTACCTAAAGCTCTTGTCGTTGATCTTTTTGGTACGGACGCTTTTGACGTCGCCGGAGAATTCCACGTGCCACCGTATATTTTCTATCCATCAACGGCTAATTGTTTGTCTTTGTTTCTTCATTTGCCTAAACTTGATGAAACGGTGTCGTGTGAGTATAGGGACTTAACCGAACCGGTTAAGCTCCCTGGATGTTTACCACTTTCCGGTAAAGATTTACTTGACCCGACCCAAGACCGGACAAATGATGCATACAAATGGCTTCTCCACAACACCAAAAGGTACAAAGAAGCTAAAGGAATTCTTGTGAATACTTTCATTGAGTTAGAGCCAAATACTATAAAGGCTTTACAAGAACCGGGTCTTGATAAACCGCCGGTTTATCCGGTTGGACCATTGGTTAACATCGGTAAAGAAGAGGCTAACAAGACCGAAGAACCGGAATGTTTAAAGTGGTTAGATGACCAACCACTTGGTTCGGTTTTGTATGTGTCCTTTGGTAGTGGTGGTACACTAACTTGTGAACAGCTCAATGAGTTAGCTCTAGGTCTTGAAGAGAGTGAACAAAGGTTCCTATGGGTTATTAGAAGTCCTAGTGGTGTTGCAGATTCGTCATATTTTGATTCACATAGCCAAACCAACCCATTGAAGTTTCTACCGTCCGGCTTCTTAGAAAGGACCAAAGATAGAGGCTTTGTGGTTCCATCTTGGGCTCCACAAGCTCAAGTCTTAGCCCATCCATCAACCGGAGGGTTTTTGAGTCACTGTGGTTGGAATTCAACTCTAGAGAGTATCGTAAGTGGTATTCCACTTATAGCTTGGCCATTATACGCAGAACAAAAGATGAATGCGATCTTGTTGAGTGAAGATGTCCATGTGGCTCTTAGGGTTCGGGTCGGAGACGATGGGTTAGTGAGAAAAGAAGAGGTTACAAGAGTGGTTAAAGGATTGATGGAAGGTGAAGAAGGTAAAGGAGTGAGGAACAAAATGAAGGAAATGAAAGAAGGAGCTTCAAGGGTTTTGAAGGATGATGGTTCTTCTACTAAAGCACTTACACTTGTGGCTCAAAAGTGGAAAGCTCAAAAACCAGAGTTAGTGCAAAATGGCAACCACTAAATATTTTATGGTTTGTATAAGGAACCAAATGTGGTATTTGTGTAATTGTATTTTGTGTATGTAATGTTTTTATTTATTTAGTTTGATGCTTTTGTCTCAATTGTTATATGTACATGACATTTGTCTTGAGCTTTCGATTGCGTATTTAAGATCCACTTAGAAGAAGATGGTCTATGGTTGGTTACATATTGTCTCAGTACTCAACCATACGTTTCCACAAATAGATTGTTTGGTAATGAGACATCTTAATTGTGTTTACATTTACAAAACGTCCGGTTTTTTGTCACCCATAAAACTAGGTACGACATTCCATAGGTTCGGATCGGATTTGTTCGGGTTTTTCAGTTTTGATTTTTTTGGTTTATAAAATTATTTCCGCATTAAACCAGCAAATATTTCGGTTCTATTGGATTTGAAAATCAACTTCTTTTTTTTGGTTTCCTCATGTCTTTCGATTTTGATTTTTGATTTTTTGTTTTCTTCAAATTTGTTCAGTTTAGAACATTGATCGATTTTATGGTAACTGAATTGACCAAACCAATAATCAATTACAATACCAAACCAATTCCGATCGGTTTTAAACGCATAGCTACTTACCCCACATCCGGAAACATGACCCATTTCCGGTTACCTTTCCTCTATAATTCGAAATTAGTCTAAAAACTGAAAATTTCGGTTTGGTCAGTTTGGTTATTTTTCGGTTTGAACCGGATGTCCAAGATTACATAAAACGCTTCCTTATCTCAACGAACAACAACCTTACATTTCAACATTTTGTTTGTTTAGTAATTTGTCTCAACATACATTATGTTTGGTTACAGAACGAACTCTACATAAGTGTGCATGTGGAGTAGGTAAAATAGCATTAACGACAAAAATGTAAATGTTGTGTGTGGGACCTGAAGACAGCATGTCGTTTTATGACTTGTAGAACGACGTCCACTTTTTGTTTTGAAGTAGGTTGTTTGCCACTTTCAACGTGTCAAGCTTTGTATGCAGTAGAAGAAAAAAATTTGCTCACTAATACGAACTTTTCTTCTAGAATGATTGAAGATTATACACTATTTTTTCAACTACTTTGACTTATTCAAATTTGTATCAAGAAAAAAATATAAGATTTTGGGCCAATTTGTTAGAAGAAGTCCAATAATGTTTCTTAACTTGGAAGCCCCTAATTTTGTTGTCCACCAAAAATGTTAGTAGACAATGTTAAATATTTGGTATTCAATAGTCTTTTTCTTTTAAATGATCTTAAAACTAAAAACTTTATTATACATGACTACCCAAATCAGAATGTAGTGGATAAACTACAAAATTTTTTTTATGTGAACAACTGTATCGGAAAAATCCGATATATAGCCCATTTCACCATCTAAATCTTCAAATTATATTATCTATTTACTTTAGTTAAATTTTGATAAGAAAAACAGGAGATATGTGTGGATTTTAACCATTTGACAAAAAAAAAAAGTTTTGTTATGACATGAATAATTGAGTGAATCTATAGAGACATTCTATTACTTTTGTTGATCCAAAACCTCTCAATTTCTTCTGCGGTCTTTCCTGGGATTCTTCCAGCTATGAGTTCCCACCTTTCACCAATTAATATAGAATAAACAAAACACAAATTCATTTTAAAAATTTATTAAAGTGTTTTACTTACAAAATAATTTAGTAATAAATTAGTTAAATTAAAGATCAAACCTGTCACCAACAAGCTTATGCATTCTACAAACCATAGCTTCTTCTTCTTGACTCATATTCACAGTTTGTAACTCAACACTACTCACTTCTGTTTAATGTCATTACCAAAATATTCACATTACTCAAAATATAGAAATGTTAAAAGAATGACAAATTTTATGTTTTAAACTTACCTTTAGAACTAGAACAAGTATCAATGGGGTTATTCTTGGATTGCTTCGTCTTGCGATAGTTATCCATATAAAACAGTACTGTATTATCAAAATGAAGATGATGAACCAATGTAACAGACTGAGAGATAAATATAAGAGATATAAAAGAAGATGTAAAAATATAAGAGAGAAGAAGAAGAACCATTCTTTCTATTTATAGCAATGGAATTAAGTAATTAACATGATTAATAGGTTTTAAAGAATCTTTTTTGACTAAATTGATTTTATTCTCATTACTTAAATAATTATTCTTGTCAAGAAGAGGCATATGGTTTTGTTGGTTTGCTTCTAATCTACCGTGTTATCAGGTGATGAATTTGAATCGCATCCAACTTCAATTAAAATTTTTTGGCTATAGATCACATCTACCCGATCCAAATATTTTTTGCCAAAAAAAAATCATTATTCGTAGCATCCTGCAACCAAAAAGAAAAAAAGGTAAAGAAACACAAGAACTTGACTTCATTAACTCGATTATGATTAACTGGAACACAAGTATTTGATTTCATTATATTAGATGTTTCAGAGATTTTTTATGTTTTATTTAGTTAGATGTTTTCAAGTCTTAAAATACAATTGTAAGTATATATAATATTTGTGATTGCTAATATTTTGCAATATTTTACACTAAGTTGTTTTGTTTTTCCATCTAAATTTTATCGATAAAACTGTAGAATTACAACAAAGGTTTACATATAAGTTCAATCATAGTGCCAAAAAAAAAGATAAGCTCAACCAAGGTTTACACCAAATTCATATAAAAAAAAAGATTTACACCAAATTGTTTAAATTACATATTAATTTTTTTTTCAACGTATAAAATATATATGTTTAATTATGTGGTTTTAGGTAAACTATATAATAAACTGAAGGGGGAAGAATAGGAAAGTAAAATGACGACATTTATTAAAATATGATTGCACTACAAAAATTAATTTGCTTTTCCTTCTCCCAAAATTAAATTTCGAATAAAATGAGAATATATTTTTAGCACTGAAAAAAGTTAAGCTGAAAATCTGCTAATGAGGAGATTAAAATGCAATTTTGCCTTGTGGATATTCCCTTCGTGTACGTATAATTTGGTCAATCTTTTATGTTTATTATATTTAACGCATAATATAAAGTAGTTAGATTTTTAATTTATACGTAAAAGTGTTAGAAAGAAAATCGGACTAATGAAGTTATAATAAAGACATAACATGTGGATTATTTATTATGACCACAGTTGAATTTTTTGGGTTTCTTTTAAAGCCAATCAAAGGATCAAGTTTTTGCATGATTGAGGACGAAACATACAAACCCATTTTCATTTATTTATTTATTTCTTTTCTTTTTTATGACTAAGATGTTTTGGGTTTGTACATGAACCCATTTCATATTTCGTAGTACACTTATTTACTTTTGTGTTGATCATAATTGTAATTCATGTCTTTTCTATTTTTATTTTTGGTTCTGTTCAAGGTATTTTGATGTCCAATTTTTTTGAAAACTTCACTTATAAATTATTATTAGCAACATTAAAAATTAAGCTAAATTAATGATGAAGAAAATCAACTCATAAGCTATACAAATTGGAGAAATCTATATGTTTAAATATTTACCTCTCTAATATTTTTTTACTAGAGTCTACTTCTAAATAGTTATGTAATTTCACGTAATAAAATTTACCGTTTAAATTATATATATGATTTTTGTGGTTGACTAGTGATAAAAACTAGTTAGGTGAATAGGTTAGGGACCATTTAGTTAAATGTCTAGTTAGTGGGGTATAGATTGGATCAACTAGCTTTAGGTATCCACTTCTAAAAATTTCATTTTAAAAATAAGATAAATAAGAACCAATTGATCAGGTCAAACTCTAAAACACCTTGAGAGATGCTGAATAAGGCCTAGTGCATTGTAAAGAAAAACATTGATTCGATACTGGTTTATGCTAAGGATATGTCAAACTTTTTTTCCATGCCTTTGGTAAAAGGAATCAAGATTAAGAGAGGCTAATAGATGATTGGGCAATGATCTTGTAATCATAACATATTTGCAAAGTGCCCTATAGCTTTTATTTTGTCCAATTAAACCCTTGCAGACCTTCTGAACCCATCAGAAGCTTCAGTTAATGTCCCTTTTCATTTGCAAACACCAATTTATGTCTGAAACTTAGCTTTTGATCCACCCTTGGTTAACGATTGTTTGAACTTGCAACTCTTAAGAGTGCAACATCAATGGCCAAATAAAGAGAAAACAACAGAGTACAATGATCTCATATCGACACAAGATAGCATCTAAGTTCCGGAAATATCGAAAAAGAAAACAAGAAGTTACAAGTTTTTCGACCAGTTTTGTTCTTCTGTTTGCAGGGGACTAAAACCAGAATAGGTACAAAGAGAGGCTGCTCATTAAGGTTTTTCAGGGCCGTGATGGTGACGGAGAAGCTGGAGGCTTCAAGTCAGGGTACTGCAAAAGAACGAAGAGAAATACATCAGATAATATATAAGCCAATGTATGAACTAGTGAAACAATAAGATCTGGAGGTCCTTAAGTTTATTACTATAACTCAGTTTAAAGTTTCTTCATCTTCACCAAAAGAGCTTCTTTATGTTATATTATAAGAGGTTAGAAAAATTACCGCAGCATATGGAGAGAGAGGTCTTGAATGAGGTTTTGGTTTGGTTTCTGTCTTAGTTGGTTCTGAAACTACTTGTGCAGAAGCGGATTCAATCGCTGGCTCTGCCTGTGGTACTGGTGTTTCAAAAGTGGTGGTTGTAGCTGCTTCTGCTACTGACTCAGGTACTGGTTTATCAACGGTGGTGGTTGTTGCTGTTTCTGCTGCTACTGCTGCTGGTGAGGGAAGAGCTTTGTTGCTTGTTGATGCAGGAAGAAGAGCCTTTCCTATATCCTGTCATTCAATGTTCAGTTGTATATGAAAACGGTTTCTTCGGATTTCATTACTAAGGTAAAGAAAGAATTGTAGATTGGTACTAACCTTTAATTCATCAACAAGTTCTTTAGGAGCAACCTTTGTGTTCAAGAACTCATCCACCTGTTTTAGAGTTTGCTTTCGGTCCTGTAGAGTATATAGAAGAACCATCAAAATATCAGAAATTGCGATCATTCAAATCGAATCTTGATGACAGAATAGTTGGGAAGAGCTTGCCTCAGCAAATAGAAGTTTCTTGCCTGCAAGCTGAACAAGTGCAGCTGAACCTAGTAGTTGGAGTATGGTTTCAATCTGTAGGTATGATGATTGAGAGAAGATTAATATAGGATTTTCCGAAAACAAGAAGAAGATGGAGAAATAAGGATAAAACCGAAAAACAGACCTCTGAAAATGCTACAAGACTTAATCCAGCTGCAGCAGCAACTCCAAGAGCAACAGATACACCATCAGAACTCTCCTGTACATTGATGTTAAAACGTTATTCCAAGTCTATTACAGAAACTTAAAATGAATGTATGCTTGGATACTCACACCAAATACACCGCTGATACTATCAGTCAAGCTGCTAAAATCAAGACTGAGATTCTTCTTCGGCTCTATCCAAGGCAAACCGCTATTCTGCAAACCAGAAAAAAACTGACAAACGTGAACAAGTCGAATTGAAAGGACTTGTAGATGCAAACATTTTGGGATAAGAGGCATATGGACACACACCAACCAGCCTCTAGGTCCCTCTGCACCATCTTTGATTGCGTATGCAGATTTGAATCCATTAAGAGCCACCAATTCAGCAACAAGCTCGGAGTTTCCATCAAACCTGGCTTTCCATTCAAATAAATTAAACTGTATTAAACTACTGACAAATGACAAGTGTGAAATCTAAATGCTTCTCAATTTCTGTCCAACTGCATCATTGTATTGGATTCACAATAACACTTATGACTATCATTACTCAAGTATGAACATTGTTCCAGAAAAGCAAATGCAATAACGAATGCAGCTGCAGAGCTAACTGATGCAAGCTGCAACTACACTACAGTGGTCAGACAATATAAGAAGCTAAAACGATTCAATGTAGCCATAAGCCTCTAAATTTATGTAACTTTCATCCAAAAAGGTGAAATATTTTTTACTTCGCCGAGAGCCTTACTTGTCCAGAATGTATAATGTGGTGTTTTCAGGATCTTTAAACTTCAGGGAAAGCTTCTTCAAAAAACCAGGCTTATCTTCACCATTATAAACAGTAGAAACCGCTTTTTTACCTAAACCTTTAATATTAGGACTGCCCACTTGTCTGAAATCAGCAGTAGCTCTTATGTCAAGTAACTGAGCACTGTCATCAGTACCCAACTTGGTATAAGCATTCTTAGCAGATTCAACTCCGTAAGCTTTAGGCTTTTTGTTCAGAACCTGAGACAAAACAAATGGAACAGCCAATGCAGCAACTCCACCAGCAATAACAAGAGGATTGTCTGCAATGAAACTGGATATTCCATCAATCACACCATCCGAATCAAATGATGAAGGAGAGGTCACAGATTGTTGAAGAGCCTCCTCGTATGTCAGAGAGTTTGCAGGAGTTGTTGCACTGCTTAGAACAGAGGTAAGAAGAGCCAATCCACCATTGAATCTCTTCAAGAAGTTTTCTTGGGAGATTGATCTCGGTGATTTCACTGGAAGGAGGTTAGGGAGCGAGAAGGGCTTTCGTGGTTCTGATATTTTCTCGGATAAAACCGACATAGGACCAAAGCTAGCGGTTTTCAGAGCTTCCATGTCTCTCTATCTTGCTCTTCTTCTACACCAAGAATTGCCTTCTCCGTATCATCAAACCTTTCACAAAGATAATAGAAGAGGAAGAAAAAGAAGTGGAAGAAAGTGTCATGACAAGAATTGAGCTGTTTCTAGTAAGGTGACGTGGAATGTGTAATCAATCCTAGCCACCGCTTGATTGACACGTGGTATATTTGGATGAGATGCCTCTTGATCATGTTTTCTTATGAGCTAGAGGAGAGCATAGTTACTTACTTAGTCTCAAATTGCATTTCAACTGTGTGGCCACAGAAAATCGAAGATGCTTCAATAGAAGCCTCTACATTTACCAAAATGCCCTTTATCCAGGACACAAAAGTAGACTAGACTAACTACAAAAGGTTCCTCAGCATTTCATATAGTAAACAAAGAAAATGAAGTAACACTTTAAGAAAACAGACTGCAATGTAAGGAACTTACAATAGATCAAAGAAATAATCTAAACCTTGTCCGATTTCCCAGATTGAAATGCCGATACCCCATAGACGAGCATTCTCAAGCCGCAGAAGGATTGACATTAATGTAGGATAGAAAACAGCATGCTTGATGTTCTTATCATCTTTATACATGAAAAGATGCTCACCACTCTCTTTATCCCAATGTAAATTTGGCTTGTGTTTCTGGAGTAATGCGAGGTAATCCCTTCCTGTGATTGCTCCTCCGCCTCCTGAATCTTGCTCAAAAGAAAACAGTTTATCCAGTTAGTTTTGAAAGAAAGGCTGGAAGAGAACAAGCTGTTAAATTATGCTTGGATGCTTTATATACCTCCAGAGATGAGATAATCGTTGCCGTAGAAGTTGATACCAAGAAGAACCTTTCTGGCTAGGTTTGAGTCTAAGTTGTTGGATGAGCCAAGCAGGAGCTTAAGGGTTAAATCTATCCACTTGACAGGAGCATTGGGACCAGGGTTCTGAGGATTTGAGAAATCGTAGGTCATCAGAGAGAACCCATCAACCGAGTATTTTAAGAATTGAAGATCCTCTGGCCCAAAATCGTACATTTGGAGCTTTTCTGAATGAGGCGGACCAACGACATACATAAACTGCATATATTGCTGGTTGTTTTCCGATGAGCTTGTTGAGTGAAGGGTGTCTCCAAGTTGTTTTACGAATTGCAGTGCCTATTAGAAAGGTGTTAACACATTGTATTATGTGAATCCAAAAATAAATGCTGTCCGAAAGAGATTACAAGCCTACAAGGTGTACCTTCTTACGCATATCTGGGTCATTCAAAACGCCATATGCTGCCCACCTTGACCAAGACTCTAACACGATACCATCATATTTCATTTCCCTAAATTTCAAGGCAAACATGATGACAAGGGAGTGTTAAGATTAACAAGTTCTAAAGACTTTCATCCTTTCCAGAGCATGAAATGTACATGAATTTTAGATTTTTGGGAGACCCTTACTTGCACTCTGTGACTATAAGATTGATAGCTTTCTCCCTTAGTTTCTTTTTTCTAAGCAGCTCCCCAGGAATTGTTTCTAGAACAACTCTTGGTAATATCTGCATGATAAAGATAATTGCGAAAAATCAAATATTAGCATCAGTAGTTTTCGGGTATGACATCTGGCCAAGGAAGGAAAATCAGTTAGTAAGTTAAACTACCAGCGCATTTCCTCTCGATCGCAGCTCTTGGATCCATCCTTTATCAGCATTATGTCTCCCTTCCAAAACCAATCCAGATCCTTGGCTAAAAAGAAATCGAAACTGAAAAATGTCACTACACTTTTCTGGAAACCCGGAGATAAATGCAAGCACTTAGAACTCAATAACTCATGCATACAATATACCTCTTCAGGTCGTACCATACCGGTGATAAATGTGTAAACTTTGAGTTGAATATCTTTGCCATATCATAGCCTTTAGAGTTCCTACACAGCATTTATAGCATATGAATCCAAGTTTTGCTGCTCTTAGTGACAACAACTTAGTATACACATACTTGCAAATTTCAATAATCTCAAATCTGAAACTGTTCCAAACAAACATACCATGGAGTAATGTAAGTTAACACTGGATAATCATAGTACTTTGATGAATTTTCAGAGACCTTGGAATGTTCCTGAAACAAATTCGTTCCACAATTGATGAAACTCATCCCAAAGTTTTCAGCTTTCTTCAATAGATTCCAACATTTAACGAATCTATATAACTCACAGTGAGGATTTCTTGGAAATTTATATTAGTTTTAACGATTCCTTTCTGACGTATTGATGATTCCGTTTGAATGACTGGCTGATCGAGTTTGACTTTGTACACTACTATCGAAACGACGGGAATCGCGATGAAGAAGATCACGAAAATGGTGATGAGTCTCCGATCCGAGTCTGGTTCTTTAACATGAGATAGTGACTCGTCTCCGTCCTTCCGCCGTTTCAAATTCTCCGCCGCCGATGAACGTTTCTCACGCCTCCTCGCCATCGAGCTTCTCACCTGTGAAGAAACAGAGACTGAAACGACATCGTATTGTCATAAGTGGAGATTTTTTTAATTTAATGTCAGATATACCCCTCCTTCTAGTCAAATATTACGTTCTAGACCTATAAGATGATATCAGAAAAATACATCAAGCTAGAAATTTTGGAAACAGAGGAGGGTTTTATGACTTTATCGTTAAACCCCTCGATCCAAATCTTCGCGACCAGACATATTCTTCTGCAGAACCTGTTCTTAGATTGAACCGAAGCGATAAGGTGAGTTTTTTTTTTTTTAGGTTGAATTTTTTTATATTTTCGTCGTTGACGAATTGGGAGTTTTTCAACATTTCTTGGGTGAAATTCACAGGCTTCGAGTCTCATAAATGGAGAACAAGCTGCTGCTTTCTGCACATAAACCCTTGTTAGTCTCTTGCAACTCTCCATTCAATGAAAAATCTTATCTTTCTGTCAAATCCCGTTTGCCCGTGTCCACAATTCGAGCTGGGAGGTCTCAGTTTATGGGGGAAGGTTTGATTTTAGGGAACAAATATGGTTTTTGGAGCTCTTCGAGGAAAACTCGTGTTGTTGTTGAGCCTGTTAGAGCTGCTGTGAAGAGAAGGAAAGAGCTTACTTTTGATAATGTTGTTCAAAGGGATAAGAAACTGAAGTTAGTGTTGAACATTAGGAAGATTCTCGTAAGCCAACCTGATAGGATGATGTCTCTTAGGGGTTTGGGTAAGTACAGGAGAGATTTGGGTTTGAAGAAACGTCGTCGGTTTATAGCTCTGCTTAGAAAATATCCAGGTGTGTTTGAGATAGTTGAAGAAGGTGCATATTCATTGAGATTCAAGATGACATCAGAGGCTGAAAGGCTCTACCTTGAGGAAATGAGAATCAGGAATGAGCTTGAAGATCTTTTAGTTGTTAAGTTGAGGAAATTGGTAATGATGTCAATCGACAAGCGGATATTATTGGAGAAAATTTCCCACTTGAGGACCGATTTAGGCCTTCCTTTAGAGTTTCGTGACATGATTTGTCAGCGTTACCCACAATACTTCCGTGTAGTTCCTACGCCTAGAGGTCCGGCTTTGGAGTTGACTCACTGGGATCCTGAGCTTGCAGTCTCAGCTGCTGAGTTATCTGAGGAGGATAATAAGGCTAAAGAATATGAAGAGAGGAATTTGATTATCGATAGACCACCTAAGTTTAATAGGGTTAAGCTTCCAAGGGGTCTAAATCTTTCAAAGAGTGAGACAAGGAAGATTGGCCAGTTCCGTGACATGCCATATATATCTCCTTACAAGGATTTCTCCCATTTGCGGTCAGGAACACGTGAGAAAGAAAAGCATGCTTGTGGAGTTATTCATGAGCTTTTGAGCTTAACAACTGAGAAAAGAACGTTGGTGGATCACTTGACTCATTTCCGGGAGGAATTTAGATTCTCGCAACAACTAAGAGGAATGCTTATAAGGCACCCTGATCTCTTCTACGTGTCTTTAAAAGGGGAAAGAGATTCAGTTTTCTTAAGAGAAGCTTACAGGAACTCGGAATTGATAGATAAAGATCCTTTAACTCTTGTGAAAGAAAAGATGCGTGCACTTGTTTCCGTACCAAGATTCCCAAGGAGAGGAGGACCCAGGAAAGACGAACCAGGAAGAGAAGAACAGACGGATGAAAGCGATGCAGAGGGTGAAGAGGATGAAGAAAGTGATGCTGAAGAATGGTCTGATGTTGATAGTTACTTAGAAGGTGCAGATGGTGGCAGTGATGATGAAGGTGATTGGACTGACGACGAAGGAGAAGAAGATGTGCCTCCTAACTTTGATGATGATGAGGATGATGAAGAAGAAGGTAGCGTGAAGATTGGACTGAGGCCTTCAAGTAGAAAATCAATTAGTCCTAGAAAGAAGGAAGATAAATTACTTACTCCTGTGTTCCCTGATGGTACTCCAAGAGAGAAATGGTAGATCATTACAGATTAGTTCCATAAAAAATGTATACTTGTCTTGTATCATTCTTGAAGATTAAGAACACTAATAGCTTAAGATTTTGTATGTTGTTACTTTTGCTGTAAGAACATTGAGAATGACGATTAAGAATTTTTCTGTAGTAACAAAGAAAGTTTAGAATTAGGGAGACAGATTCATGGTATGTTCTAAGACTTGGGTTTGAATCAAATGTCTCTGTGTGTAACTCCTTGATTATACCTGAATTGACACCAGGCTTTTAATTTGTATAAAAATAGTTATATGGAAATTTTGAGGGGAAATAGATAATTAATCCAAAAAAAATCAAAATATTGATAAAAATAAAAACTCTAAAGACATTAATATTGAAATTCCAAAAGTGACATAATATGTAGAAAAGAAACTCTGTTTAATGATTGTCTTGTCTTCTTCATGACCTCCTCAACCTCGGCAATAGTGGCTTTGGTAATCTCTATAGTAAACTCAGCTTTTTGCGTGTTTTTTGCACCATCTCAGTCGTCTTTTGTGTCATCTCAATCATTTTTTGTGTCATCTCAACCGCTTTTTTCGTGTGTAACTTTTTCATAGTTTAATAAAAGTTTTGAAGATTGGACTGAGGACCGACTTTGTGTGTAACTCCTTCATGGTTTAATAAAATCTTTGAGTGCCTTGTCTGTTCTCCACACCAGCTTTTGAAGTTGTCATGTGTTCCTCGGCAAGTTTAACCATTTTTTCTACATACCTTACGGTCTCTTGCATCTTTGCCGCCGAGTTGCTGCATCGATGTTCTTGGCTGTCCGCTGTAAATGATTACCCACCATATTCACCAGAGCCATTGCATCTTCCATATGTTTCTTTGCGGTCTCTGTCCTTTCACTGACCCTAATTGTAATAGCTCCTAATTCATCCCTAATCATTTTCATTTCATCCACCAGATTTGACAGTTTCATCCACTTTTTTTTCTAAACTAGTGAGAATCTCCATTTGCTTGTCCAACATTGCTGCATAAAACGCCAGTTTAATCATTACCCTAATTTCACTCTAGCTAATGTCTATTAGAAGAAAACAAGACTACCTTTTGTCTCTTCGTTGGTTGGTGGTTGTGGCTTGTTTGCAAACATACATTTTCACAGTTTTAGTTTAGCAAGTCCCACTACATTTTCCAATAATTCAGTAGTTTCCTCCACAATTTCCTTTAGCCTCAACTCCCATAGCAACTGATTTTGAAGTTGTCATTTTCTCAAATATCATTTCTACCATAGCTGCATCAATAGTGAAAAGTAAACTATAAAACATATAAGAACAATGAAAATTACTCTAACTTAACCAGTAAGTCACTAAGGGTAATTCATTACCATTTTTTCTCTTTCTGTGCACGCGCAGATGTTGGTTTGGGATCTTTGTCATCTTTTTGGGATTGTCAAACATTTTAGGTTTAACCTGAAAAAGAAAATCATGTGATTTAACCAATAATATTGCATGAATATCAATAAAAGAAATAAAAATTCCAATAAATAACTAATCAAAACCGTTTGAAATAGCTAAAGAATGAATTGTTTTCAGAGAAAAAGAACCAAACTATGAAAGAACTAATAAAAAAATGCTTACCTTAAGAAGAAATCAGATTGTAAAATAACTCAGGAAATCTAACTTCGAGTTCAATAGTTGTCATTTGATTCTTAATCTCCTTAACATCATCCACCACAACTTCCTCAGCTCTTTTCTTTGTACTAGTTTTGTACAAAAATATATGTGAAAGTCATTTTCAATTTAATATAACAAGTTGCGCCATATTCTATGAGAGAATATATGATACATATGTTCTAGACTATAAGCTAAATGGATGAAGAAAAACAATTATATATAAACGTCTATATATATTTATTAAACTTTTAGTTAAAACGCTTGAAATGATATCACTATGTTCATAGTAATTTTTTCTTTATTTATGCATAATTAACTTTTTCTACAAATGGTTCAAAATGCAAATTTTTATAAATATAAAGTCGTCTAATTTTTTGTTTGACAACTTTGATTTTATATCTATACTATCAAAAGAATCCTCTAAGGACAACGATTTTGAATTTGAAAAAATTGCATTTTATACTTTTTGTAGAAAAATTTAATTATGAATAAATCAAAAAAGTTGATAAGTTTATCCTTTAACCTATATCATATCAAATCTTTAATAACCAATCATATCGAAGATATGATATATTTTTAATAATTATTTTTCACTCATATTTTATTTTATCAATATTTTTACAAAATAAATTAGAAACTACATCACAAAATTTATACAGAAATTGGTTCACCAAAAAAGAAAAAAAAATTTATAAAGAAATTTAGATTTTTTTCTACATATGTTATGTTTTAAATTTTGAAATCAGAGATATAATGCTCAACATATAAATATATATATATATATATATATAATATTCATATTATATATATATATATTTATCGATATCTGTATGGACAGAAAAATAATTTATATTACATGAATACATATATTTTTAGTGCATTAGATTCCTTTATATATACATATAATATTTATAATATGAATCTATGAGATATATGCTTACTATATGAGCCATAAACAATCACATATTACAAAATAGTAATACATTAAAAGTTTCTAAATGAAAACAAGTGAGAAAAAAATTGGTATATCACAAACAAAATATAAGTTTTAGCGCATACATATATATATATATTTTATGAGATCATTTAAATTATAAGTGAACACGAGTCGGAAACTTTTTGTAGAACCAAAAATTGATTTAATAAATAATATAAAAGTAATAGAAATATACCATTTGAACATTTGATGTTTGATATTTGATAATAAAAATATAAGTTATTGATATTCGTTTATCACATGCCATTTATAAAAATACGGTTCATTTGATATTGCATCTTATTTCATAATAATATAAGTTATTTAATATTACAAATTATTCAATAATTATGATTAATTTGATAATTACATGTCATTGAATATTCGATATTTTTGATAACTATTTTATAATTTGAAGTTAAAAATAAAATTTGAAATATTATCCCGTGCTCCATCATGGCTAGAATCTAGTTATTGATTATATGTGGAACCAATTACATCAGCCGTAGTATTAAAGTTGCTTAAGATATTAGGTTGCTAGCTTGAGTCTACTACAAAGTGGCAAAGAGGTTCACAAGTTCAGTCTCAGGACGCGATACATATGTTAAAACCTGACGCAACTATTTGGGGTGCATTTCTTTCATCTTGTAAGATCCATAGAGACCTAAACCTCGCAGAAGTAGCTTGGAAGAGGCTGCAAGTGCTGGAACCGCACAATTCAGCTAACTACATGACGATGATAAACTTATACAGTACTTTGAACAGATGGGAAGATGTTGAATACATACGAAACGCAATGAGAAATCTCAGGGTGAGAGTCCAGGATCTTTGGAGCTGGATTTAGATTGATCACACAGTCCACGTCTTTGATGTAGAGGGAATGTTACACCCTGATGAAGGAGAGATATAGTTTGAACTGTACAAATTAGTCTCTGAGATGGAGAAGTCAGCTTATGTGCCAGACACAAGCTGTATACACCAAAACTTAAGTGAACCAGAGAAAGTGAAGCTGCTCATGAGACATACAGAGAAGTTAGCAATGGCTTGTGGCCCCATCAAGCAAAAAGGCATAGCTCCTATAAGAATGATTAAAAACACAAATATATGTTCTGATTGCCACACTGTAGCCAAATACATATCGATATTGAGAAACCGTGAGATTATTCTACAAGAGGAGACTCGAGTTCACCATTTCAAAGAAGGAAAATGTTCCTGCAATGACTCCTGGTGATAATAAGATACATACATACAAGCTATGTTTTTTCTTACAATGGTGTGTAAATACAGGTAATGTCCAACAAACACCAGAAAATGAATTACATCAAAACTTTGGCCACATACTCGAACATGGCCAATGGAGCTGATCTGAGCAAAGAAGCAGAGAAGTATGACCACACATGCTTCTATATAACATGACCAGACTAAAAAAATCTCCTAATGGTGGATTCCAAACACACTGGATCTTTCTTTCCTTTAAGTTTGTAAGTATGACACATCAAGAGCCATCCACATCTTCAAAATGTGTTGCTGTATAATTTGTCTTCTCTCAGAAAGTGGCAGTGGAATTGGTTATGTCCTGAGCAGCCAATCTTTCAGAGACACAAGCCAAGGATTTGAGGTTACACTTAATGAGTGATTCCACAAAGTAACAAGTCTCATCTTTAGTATTGCCTTGAGGAACATCCACAACAAAAGATTCAATCACCATAGTTCCTGACCTCCCATCAATCATTTCTGCATGTACAGTCAAGATTGAAGAATAATTCTGCAGTAAATCAAAACAAAATCATCACTGTAACTTCTTTTTTCCTCTTCTGAATCTGTAAAAAGCTAAGAGATTAATAAGAGTTATTCACCTTAAGTCTATGATCACCACCAATGATGTTGATACCAAGGATGTGTTCTTCATCATCAAGCTGTTCTAATCTCTCAGTACTTGTGGTCGCAGGAAGACCAGATTTAACATTTACTTCTCTAAGACTACCAATCTCAGGATCACCAATAACTGTACATCTGCTTACAAATGGTTTGTATTTCTGCGGTTGGTCAAATCTTCTCACGAGTGACCAAACCTGACTCATGTATAAACACCATCGTTAGCTTTAAGACTAAATCAGAACCCTAAATTCGGTGAAATTTCAAGAATCACGAACAAAATCGGAACTGAAATGAACTAATGAATCTAAGATTGTGAGTAAGAGAATTGAAAGGCGTACGAGATTAACAGGAGCTTTAATGTACTTGACGAGAACAGAGGTACACTGATTCTCTTTGCAATGATGACGATGATGAAATCGTAAGTACTGAGCCGTCACAAGAGCTCCGTAAATCTCTGTAGCGTCTTCTCCGATGATCTCCATCTCCATTTCCTATAAGAATCTCTAATTTCTGGGGAGTGGATAAAATAGAGTAAAGCTTTGATATTTAAACAGAAAAAAAGTACATATTTTTGTTTTTTGGTTGGTTGGCTAAAAAATCAACGAATCCGCCGACATTTGGAATCCACTTAACGGATTTATCATGAACCGACATAACTATTAAATTAGCTTATGTGTCATGGTTTTATTGGTTTGTCGTCGCCCTTTTCTGATAGCTTTTGACTTTTAGTACGTGTTTAATGTTTATGTCTCTTATCCGGTCAAACAAGCTTTATTTTTTCACAAAGATATTTTCACTACGAAAACCAACGGTTTATCGAAAACCAACGTGTGCTTCACTGTGGTATGGCTAAATTCGATGGAAGATTCACCTGTGTTGAAGCTGAAACAACCGGCTTATTGTGGGCAATTCAATCAGTTTGGGGTCTTGGTTATAAGTCGGTCATCTTTGAAGGAGACAACGTCGTAGTACATAACGCGCTCCAACATCGTGATAGCAACCTCAGATTGTTTCATCAACTGACCACGATTAAGCAATGGATTGGAATGTTCTCGGGCATCACATTCAGTCAGCTAATGTAATTCTGTCGCTGATACTTTAGCTAAACATATACTCAGCGCTAAGTGGCGGACCCATAAATTTTTTTTATCGGTGTCATAAAATAATTAATCCATATTTTTTTGTTAAACTTAGTTGAATCGACAAAGTTCGATTCATAGTCAAATTGCTCAAACTAGAGCAGAGTGAGATTCAAACTCACCATCTGATGCCAAACTAGATAAAAAACAAGCCAAGTGAGTCACATACTTTTGGCAACTTGTCCATATATAATACGTAAAAAGATTTATATAAAACTATTATGCGATCCTTCATACTCCGAAATATTTTTGTCACAATCTCACTTGTAATAGACTTGAACATATTTTTTGACAAAATAAACTAAATTATCATTCAAAATTGGTCAATAATTTAATTACGTCGAATTTCAATGCTGATAAATATTTCTCTATAATTGCAGTAGCATCATGTAAATTCAAAACCAACTATACCTAAATATAAATGAAAATTAAAAATAATTTAATTAGATTCATTAAAAATAAAATTAAAATTAAAAATTGGAAAAGTTTTTTATTTTCTTTGAAGTAGAAAAAATTAGAGAACAAGAAGTTTGAAGTTAACCTGTACTAAAATTTAGGCTAATTAAACTTATTGGTTTTTAGATAGATAAAGTAATATTGAATCATGGAATATTGAGTTTCCTAATTATTACTAAAAGTATCTTCCAAAGAAAGGTTATGAGCATTAGATGAATTAAAGAATCGTTTATTACCTCAATGTCCCTTGAACATTCTTTTCTGACAAGGGAAAATGTAGCTATACATTTAAGATTCCAGCTTATCTATTTGCCGCATCCCGTGAAACTTGTATAACAGAGGACAAGCTTCATGATCTGCTGCTCCAACTCGTCCACTAGCTAAGATTGCTGCAACTTTGGGTGATAAGAGATGGTCAGGCGCATTCATGCTTGACTTCAAACGCACAAATTTGAAACCTCAAAAGACATTGTTTTATCTCATCAAACAGAGAAGTATCTACAAAGTCACAACTATTACAATGATGTCAGCATGAAGGGATATCTACAAAGTCCACTGAGATGATATAGTCTCACTTCGTAGGCCGATTTAGGTTCCAAGGAAACCTCTTCATATGCTTCGTCGTGTCATCCATATTCGCTTTGGATACACTCAATTTGAACTCCGCTTCTGCAACTCTATCAGCTACTTTCCTTGCATTCTCCATAGCTAGAGCCGCCTTTACCACACAGAATGCACTTCTCCTCTCAAACCGAGACACACGTGTTGCAGAAATAGTGGTTGCATGGTAAACTAACGGGGCACAAAAGCTTTATCTCAAACTGGACAAAGTCTGTTGGCGGTAATGCATTGTCCTTTGCTTGTCTCCCACAATGAGAATTTTGTCTTCAGTCGTCAACAAGTACATGAAACTTGCAGGCAGTTCATCTTGTTGGTCCATAGATCTGATAAGAAAACCATTAAACAAGATTCAACCAGTAGTTCACAATCGTGATTCACCCAGTAGCCCAACATGAGAACTACATTCGAGAACCCCCAATAAATGACTATTCAAAACAATTTAAACTATCTAATGAAGCTACATAATGCAGAATCAACCTTTTATCTAAAATAGCGACAAAATTCTCTAATTTTTTTTTTTTGATAAAATTTAAAATTCTCGGACTTTAAACTAAAACAAATAAAGGACATAGAGAGAAGACACCATAAAAAAGAAGTGGGATTAGTTAGCTAATGAGTTAAAGAATTTAAACCATCTAATGAAGCTACAAATTGCAGAATCAACATTCTATCAAAATAGCTGCAGAATTCTATAACTTTGAAATAACTAAAACAAAGAAATAACACATAGTAGACGTCATAAAAAAAACAAAGTGGAATTAGTTAGCTAATGAAGTTAAATAATTTAAACTATCTAATAAAACTACATTTGCATAATAAATTTCTCTTTAAATACAGAAAACTCATTATTGCAAAATCAATGTATGACTTTAAATACTGAAAACTCTTCCCTTTCTTTCGTTGATGAGTCTTCTACGGTAAGGAAGATTAATGTGCAATGATAGTACGTTAAAGATTGGTATTTTCATGTTTAATTTAGTTTGATCAACAGTAATTTGTAATTTATTTGGTTCGAATAGTAATTCATATTTAATTTGGAATAATTGGGCAACTTAAACATTTTTTATAATGTTTTGTTTAGGATATTTTTTTTAAAAGAATTAAATCACATTCTGATGGTATATGAACTAGGTAAATAGAAATTTAGGCCATGAATGATGCTATTTTTCTCTACTGATATTTATGTGTGTGTGTTTACTTTCTATATCTTAGATTTTAGTTTTTAGTTTTTGATTGTAAGTTATGTATTTTAGTTTTCAAAAACCAAAAACTAGTTTTTAGTTTATGAAAAAAACAACTAGATAATCAAGTTTCTAGGAAATACAAAATTGAATGGTTGAATAAAACAGCAACAAAAAAAACACTTCTGAAACTTTAGAAAAATTGTTTTATCGAAATTTCATATGTTTGAAAAACATTAATAAATTTTAATGTTAAGAAATTCTTGCAATAACTTGTGTGTCTTTCTAACATTGATTTTAAAATTCTGATTCAAACCACATGTTATTTAAGTATTGATTATTTTTAATCAAAACTATATGTTATAATTTCTATTATTTGTAAATACATAAATTTATCAAAATTGAATATAAATTTGTTTTTATAATAAATTGATATGGATTCAGTAATAGAATTCATTGTTTTTCAACTAGTTATATTGTAAAGAAAGAAGACTTTTTTTTTAATTCTATTTATTTCCTGTCAATTTTTATTTGCTTTTATACAGGTTGTGACAAGTAGTATAACTAGTATAATTAAGATTACAAGTATAACTACTATTATTATGTGTTTTAATTTTTATTAGTTTTGATATAGAAAGATGATTTATACAAAGAGTCTTTCTTACCATCCTCTAGAAATTCCGATACTGAAATTTCAAAACTGATATAATATCTAGAAAATAAACTCTGTTTTTTTTGGTAAGATAAAAACTATTATTTATTATAACATCTAAAATTATATACATTAAAAAAATTTAAATAATGTAAAATATATCAGAATATAATATTTATATAAAAGCTTTTATCTATAAATAGATAATATTAAAATTGAAAAACGTTTAAAATTATATATGTGAAAACGTTAATATAAAAATGTCTATATATATGACCTACAAAATTAAAACCCGTATATATAAATATATACATATATAAATATGAGAATAATTTTTATTTAATATCCTATATATTAACATGAAAACAATTATATAAAATAACACAAATATTTAAACAATCCCAAAAGTCTAATAAAAACATATATATATATATATATATATATATATATATATATATATATATATATATAGATTATAAGTTTCAAACATGTCGATTACATGTGGACCAATGATAATGCTCTTTTTATAAACTCTCAAGCATCAAGGTTTGGCCCTCTGTAGGGTTTAATTGAACAAAATAAAAGCTATAGGGAATTTTTGCAAAGTACAAGATTTTGTTCAATCATCTATTAGCCTCTCTTAATCTTGATTCCTTTTACCAAAGGCATGGAGAAAAGTTTGATATATCCTTACCATAAACCAATGTGGAATCAATGTATTGTTTATTAAGTGTTAGGCTTAGATCGGTATCTAAAGGTGTTTTAGATCTGTACATATTAGTTTCATGAAAAATGTTTACTTGTCTTGTATCATTCTTAAAGATGAAGAACACTAATTACTCAAGGTTTTTGTATGTTGTTACCTTTGCTGTAAGAACATTGAGAATGACGATTAAGAACCTTTTTGCGACAAAAGCCTCTGACAGAACAATTGTTAAGCTTTTGCAAGTTTGTAGTAACAAAGAAAGTTTAGAATTAGGGAGACAGATTCATGGATATGTTCAAAGACTTGGGTTTGAATCAAGTCTCTGTGTGTAACTCCTTGATTATACCTGAAATGACACAAGGCTTTTAATTTGTGTAAAAATAGTTATATATGGAAAATTTGAGGCAAAATAGATAATTAATCCAAACAATCAAAATATTGATAAAAACAAAAACTCCAAAGACATTAATACTGAAATTCCAAAGCCTGCAACTCCATCAGCTAAACCTACCTTCTTCACCAAGCCACTCTTCCATATTACTTCTCCTACTTCAATAGCAGCTTCTCGGAAATCTCTTTCTTTGGGAAACACTTGAGATGCTTTATAGGCAAAGCATGGCCATGACGTTTGCTCCATGAGCCCATTGAACCAGCTAGCTTATCCTTCGAATTCCGTTCACTGCACGGATAATTACCACTTGGAAACCTATTAATTAAGTATCATGTACCTCAATGTCACTTGAACATCCTTCACATTCTCTTCTGACAAGAGAAAATGTAGCAATACATTGAAGATTCCAGCTAATCTATTTGCTGCATCCCATGAAACATGTATAGCAAAGGAGGGACAAGCTTCATGATCTGCGGCTCCAAGCTTCCATAGGCAAGCAAAGTTTCAGGTGGAGTTATGGCTCTGAAAATCCTGAAGTCTCTGATGCATCAAATTTCATGTTCCTACTTTTGTTAGTCCCAACTGCTGGAAATTTCTGTGACCTTGGAGGCAGCTGCGACATTATGTCTCGATTTGTTTGACGGATAATGTATGGTCTGTCTCCTGGCTCTTATATAAGTCGCTTCAAGTGCTGTATTCTTGGTAGTACTCTAATTTCTTGGCTGATATACATGCAGAGGTTAAACATGCCAATACTATCGGTTAAATTAGTTGGTTTCTTGGCAAAGACTGGTGAAATAACGCTTAAAGGTTCTTTCGAAAATTAACTGTGTCTCAACCAGACAAGCCCCATTAATTTTTGAGTTGAAAAACAAGGTGGAGTTCATTTAAAATTGGTGTTGTGAACAGAGACAGAATGTTCTGGTTTGTGTACATCACTAGCATCGTTGCTGTGGTATCATGCAGTCAAGCGAAGGTTCATTTTTCAAAGGCATGTGTGGTGAGGCTAATGCATGAGAGTGAATTCTGGTTTTGGTATGGTTCTTTAAAAAGAAATTGATGAGTATGAGGAAAGCTTGGAAAGTGTGCAACTCATTGCTAAGAGAGGTCTTAAGAAGAGTATGTTGGGGAGTTCCATGGCTGCCTTAAGACAACAAGTGAAAATCGTGGAAGCTAAATTGGAAATTAAGAGTGGTCTGAGAAATTGATGAACAGGGGAGAAGTGGAAAGCTCTAAAGTTTCTATCGGTTAACAATTTGAATCTATAGATTAAATTTTGTAAAGAGTGCTATCAATCTGAGATGTGTTCATGAGTCAGGGATTTGTGGAATATGGCTTGAGCTTAGTCATGGAAGCAATGAAGGGTCAAAATGAGTTGTCTTACGGCCAGATTCTTTGCCATTTCTTTAGCCGCCTTCACCATTTGCCCAACTTCTTCGGTTTTGTCACCTGCTGTGGTAACCATCTCCAAGATTCTTGGCCACCATTGATGAGAACATGCCCAGAGTAGGCTCTTTACACAAAAACCACTTCTCGTTGCAAACCGAAACACAACTGTTGCAGAAATAGTGCTTGCATAATAAGCTAACAACGAGATTCACAAATGATTCCTATGAACCTAACATCAATGGATTTATAACAATTAACAAAATTTTCTTGTAATAACAATGGATCAGATGATTAAATCAAATATTGTTTGGATTTAGAATCGAAAATAACAAGCGGAAATTACGATTGAAGAAAAAAGGGACTTATATTAAAATATTTGAACTGAAATTGATGAAATTTTTTGACCGTGATAAAGATAGTTTTCTTGAGTAATGGAGATTAACGTGCAATAATAGTACTTTATAAATGAATTTGGTCAACAGTAGTTTGTATTTTATTTGGTTCGAATAATAATTCATATTTAATTTTCTAAAAATTGTATAAGTTATTATTTTATATTTTTTATTGTTTGAGGATAGAAGTTAAGTCAAATCAAATTCTTATGGTATATGAGCTGAGTAAATACAAATTTTGGCAATGAATGGTGCTGTTTTCCTATTGATTTTTTTTGTGTGAGTGTTTAGTTTCCATATTTTGTATTTTAGTTTTTGATTGTTAATTTTATTATTAAAATTTTAGTTTTCAAAAACAAATAAGTTATTTTTAGTTTTTGAAAAAAAAACAACCACATAATCAAGTTTTTAGGAAATCAAAAATAAAATTTTGAATGGTTGAAAACAACAAAAAGAACACTTCTTAAACTTTAGAACATTTCTTTATAGAAATTTTAAATGTTCAAAAAAACATTAATAAATTTTAATATTTAGAAATTCTTCCAAAATATTATCTTTCAAACATTGAATTTTTAATTTTGATTCAAAACCATATGTTTTTCAAGTATAGATTTTATTTTATTTTTAAATTAAAATTATGTGTTATTGTTTTTATTACTTGTAAATACTTAAAATTATTTCTAAAATTTGAATATAAATTTTTTTATAATAAATTTATATGGATTTAGTAATAGATTTCATTTTTTCCCAACTAGTAATAGAATTCTCTTTAAATACACAAAACTCATTATTTTAAGTTGGATTTTCAAAATCCACTATATGACTTTAAATTAAAAACAAAATTACATAAATTTCCAAATCTATTAAAATCAAACTTGTAATATTTTAAGTTTTCAATTTAATAAAAAAACAATTGACTTAAAATAATTAATCAACAAAACTTAGATTAAAAAAAAGGAAGCTACGAGCCCATGGCCCAAAAGTGGATATATCTTATTAGGTCCAATAAAATCTTAGGGTTTCGTTTTTCTAATTTCCCCCAATTTCTCTCTTTGATTTCTCCTGATATCCGATTTCTTCTTTCTCCAAGCTTTTGAATTGAGATCGATGGCGGATCAGAGTTCTAAGCCGTTGCAGTTTTTCGTGAGACTACTCGACGGGAAATCAGTAACCTTAGCTTTCTCCTCTCCATTAGCGTATGGCAATCAGATTAAGCAGCGTATCTTCGAACATACGAAGATTCCCACGCATCTACAGCGTTTGATATGCGGAGGGTATCAGATCTCAGATGAGTCCACGGTTTCGAAGCCGGATACAACTGTGAATCTTGTCCTTTCCCTTCGTGGAGGTAAAGGAGGATTCGGATCGTTACTTCGTGGTGCGGCGACAAAAGCTGGGCAGAAGAAGAGTAACAACGTCGATGCATGTAGGGATATGAGTGGAAGGAGATTGAGGCATGTAAACGCGGAGAAGAGGCTTGAGGAGTGGAAAGAAGGGGAAGAAGAGAGGAAACTTGAGAAATTGGCGCATGAGTTCCTGAAGAAGCAGGCGAAGAAAGTGAAACAAGGTGTTGGAAATGGAGCGACGCAGAAGTATGTGCAGAAGTATAGAGAAGAATCTGATAAATGCATCGAGGCAGTGGAATTGGCATTGAAAGAATCATTCCAGAATGGGAAGAGGAAAGGGAAGATGGATGCAGAATCTGATAAGACGAAACGACTCAAGATATGGTATAGTTTTATCCACTTTGATTCAATCTATGCTTGAATTGAAAGATTCAAATGTAGTGTTCTTGTGAGACCCAGTGTTCTATTGAATTCTGATGAATCTTCTTAAGTTTAGTAATTGTAAAGTTTGCCTTTTAGTTGTGGGTTTTTAGATTTTAGATTCAGTAGTTTGTATATATCCTGATATCTTGTTACTTTCCTCTGATGATGTATTTGATTTTCCTTTCAGGAAGGGAAAGAGAGCTGTTGAAGATAGTGACAGTGCTGATAGCAGCGACGAAGAAGATGAGAAATCTGTTGTTCTAAACAATGGTAGCCGTGTCGTTTCAGATAAAGATAGTGATGAAAGCTCAGGCTCAGTTGGGGCTGAGGCCGATAATGGTAATTCTTCTGGTAAATCTTCTTGCAATGACATTTCAAAGGAAGAGAAAGAGAATGTTATGCACCAATGTTCAGATGTACCTAAGGGAGATATGGCTGATGATCAAGTGATTAACAAAGAGAAGATTGATGATTCAGCTGTCGCTGTTGCTGATGCAGTGTTTCAAACTGAAAACCAGGATAAAGCAAGTAAAGATGCAGAAAAGAATTTGGTTGAAGTAGCTTGTGAGACGTCAATTACCTCTTCAGCTGTAAACAATCAAGGCAATGATTCTGATGTAAAGACAGGAGGAGCTGCTGGAGAACCAGAGTCTATTGATGAACCGCTTAACTTTGATAACTTCAATTCAGCGACAGATATGGAGGTATGTATGGATTTTGATTTGCAAATTCAAAATCATAGATGATTTAACTGAACATAATATATCAGGAACTTGTACAACCACTACTAAACATATATATTGAATCAATCTGTGTTATGGTTGCAGGTTTTGGGATTGGAGAGATTAAAAACTGAGCTTCAATCTCGTGGACTGAAATGCGGAGGGACATTGCAAGAGAGGGCTGCGAGGCTGTTCTTACTTAAATCAACACCACTCGATAAGCTTCCAAAGAAACTACTGGCCAAGAAATGAAACAACATGCAACTCCAAAAACCTTACTTCCCTTTTTAAGTTTCCTGTTTGTTCAATAACATAATGTGTAATATCAGCTTTAAGTTTTCACTAATACACCAGATTATCACTTTTGCAATCTCTGTAAGAAAAGTGTTTGTTTTAGACAAAACAGGAGTCGTTAGTTTTAAACAATAGACATGAGTCTTGCAAAGAGTGCACGAAACAACAAATTGTTTGAACTTTAAGTTAGTATCTGCGGACAATACATGGGAACAAAAGCCAACCCAACCCTTATAATTTGTTAACGTAAAGAACCAATCTTTACTTTTGATGTTACAAGTAAATCCGAAGGAGTAATTTAGAGATAAACAATGTGACATATGGATAGTTTATGGATCTGTGATGTTACTAAAGGAGTAGTCAACCGATCCTATAAAGTCGTACAATGTTTAGCCTCGATGTTCTATTTGAAGAACAAGCCTTGTCTTTTATTATGGATCACTCTATTGTGGAGTTTTTCCTTAGCTCTTTTACCTCTCTTATGGCTGAGACCGCAGCATACAGTGCTATCTTATTAAGCTGCAATTGAGTGAGAAGAAAAGTGAAAAGAGGTTAACTTTAAACTAAGCCTCAAAAAAGCTTTTAGTTCCGATATGATTTGGAAAAACCTCTGGAGTGAAGAGTATTTCATTTAGGTTATACGTCGTCGTTTGGTTAGTTGTGCGACAAAGTCGGTTTGTCGGATACCTCCGTTCTTCTCCTTCTATCTTCTTCCCTCTTCTCCTACGTTCTTCCTCTTCTTCTTCTTTTTTTCTCAGCTCTTCTCTCCTTTCTCCTCAACTTCTAATTTCTCTATATTATCCGTTATTGAGCGATTTAGGTTTTTGATTTGAAACAAAAACCTAAATTTCTGAGGTTTGTTTGTGTTTGTTGAATCTCTGGTCCTGATTTCTCAATAATTACCAGTAAACACTTATTTCTGAGGTTTTTTTTTGATTGCACAATGTCTTCATTCACCCCTTGACTCAAGGCCTTGAGTCCTAGGACTTTTCCCGATAAAAACCCTGACTTTATCTGCCCTGATTTCGGAATTCTCCCAGATTTCATCTCATCCGGTTGCAAGAGGCGTTGGTGGATCCAAAAGCCGTGACATAGTTAGCATCTTTAGAAAATTTGTTGAGCTTTTCTGAATCGGGACGTTTCCACTGCACTTCACAACTTCTCCATCTTCATTGTTATTGTTATTGCTGCGACTGTCTCTTCTTCCCACAGCGTCGGGTTTGGTATAAGCCCCAGCTGAAGAAACTTTCGTCGACGGCGGAGATTCTAATACCGGAGTTAAAACCCTAGATTGAAGCTCATCCATACTTAATCAGAAGCTTGGTTCATCTTTTTGTTTTGGCCATCAAGAACACGAAGAGGTACGTCTCAATTACATATTCGTGTTTATTGGTTTTGCTTTTTTGTTTAGTTATTTGATAATTCGAAGTGGAATTCGGGTTTGATTGTTCAATTTTGGTTTGATTGCACTCTCATCAGACAATAAGGTCGAAATTTTTTGTGTCAGGAAACTATTTGTTTGAGCCATTTTTCATTGTTTTGGCAATTTATGCCTTGAATTGAGCTCGTTGGAGCTGCTACTTGTGTTATGTTGAAAACTATGTATGATTTTAATGAATGTGTGTATAATTCTCTTTCTCGTTGTTTTCGTGTAGTGTGTTTTTCAGCAGAAAAGAAAGGACGTGGTTTAAAAGATCTTGAAGATTCTTGAGGGTAAATTCCGCCATGGATTCTCATTACAATCCTAGCTACACTCAATGGAATTCTCCTTACTCTCCTCATCCTCCTTCTGCACCTCACCTGCCCCCGCCACCGCCTTTGCCTCCTCCACCTTCTCTTCGTCAATCTCATCCTGAGAGCCCTAATTTCTATGGTCGTTCAAACCAGAGCAATGGTCAACGTCAGGATTACCACCACCAGTACTCTCGATGCCAAGATCTTCTCCCAACCCCGGTTAATCAGCCGTCTACCTATTACTCCCAGCATCAGCCACCGCTGCAGCAACAGCAACATCAACATCCTCAATATATTCCTCAGCATGTTAGCTATGAGCCTCAAAGGATATCACAGCCGTTGTCATCGAGTATCTCAATTACGGAATCCCAAGTTATCGCTCAGTCTGATTGGGTTGGGTTCAGTGATAAACGACATGATTCTCGGACAGTTGATGCTGGTCAGGGTCGAATGGATTCTGTTCGAAGCCGAGTGGATACTGGTCCAAGCCGTAACTATCAGTATGATTACAGCCACTCATCGATCGATTCTTCGGATGTTAGCATTAATCGTGGTTTAGATGGTAGTTCTAGGTCTAGAGATGAGTTTCGTAGTCTTGGATTTGCTAGAAAAGATTCGGGAGATACTAGGATAGAGGGTAATTATCAAGACCGTGGTCGGTTAAAATCAGGATCCGAAAGGTGTTTCAGGGTTTTAGATGAGAAAAATAGGAGTTTATCTCAAAGTGTTGGTTATGCCAGTGACCGATACGGTGTCACAGTAGTCAACCGAGAAATGAATAGGTCATCAGCAAGTCATGAAGGGGATAGAAACCAGAGTTGGGATGAAGCGTATAATGGAGGGAGGACTTTGTATCCCCAGAAAAAGGAGGACTACTATCATTCTAAGAGAGGACAATATTTTGATCGTGGAAGGAGAGAGGAGAGCAATGAGTTGAATCGAACTCCCAGAATACAAATGCAGAAGAAGAGTGTTCTGCTAAGGCTTGAAACTCCAAAATCCCATCAAAACAGTAAAGAGAAGAATTGGTCTCGGCAACATAATCAGCACAGTGGGAAAAGATTTAACTCTAATTCGTATAGAGGTAAGGAACACTTGGGTCACTCTGATCGTGGATTGGTGGAGAGGAAAAAAGGGAGAACTTCGGTTGATCTTGATGAGACTAGCAAATGTAAAGTGAAACCTAAGCTTTCTGATGGTACTTCTAAATACAGAACTCAAGAAACTGATATTTCTGCTGGTAGAGGGGATTTAGTGTTTCCATGTAAATCTTTGTCCAGCTCACCAAGGTTGAGCTTCAAGCAAATGAGGAATGAAATTCATGTTGCTGCTAGGGTTGATGATACTAGCAAAGTCAAAGAGAAAACAAAGCAATTTGATGGAACTTCTAAGTACAGAACCCCAGAAACTAATATTGTTGCTGTAAGTACAGAACTTCTAAGTACAGTGTTTCCATGTAATTCTTTATCCAGCATACCAAGGCTGAGCTTTAGGCAATTACGGAGTGAAAATCATGTCGCTGCTATGGTTGATGAAACTAGCAAAGTTAAAGAGAGTAAAAAAGAAGGTAGTCTTTTAGATACTTCGCAAGAGCAACTTATGACCTCCCATGAGGTAACCCAGCCAGGTAGTTCTTTGGTGGATTCTCCTTGCTTAGGTCAAAAATCTCCTGGTACATATGTTAAAGAGAGTAAAAAAGAAGGTACTCTTTTAGATACTCCGCAAGAGCAAATTATGACCTCCCATGAGGTAACCCAGCCAGGTAGTTCTTGGGTGGATTCTCCTTGCTTAGGTCAAAAATCTCCTGGTACATATGTTGAAGAGAGTAAAAAAGAAGGTACTCTTTTAGATACTCCGCAAGAGCAAATTATGACCTCCCATGAGGTAACCCAGCCAGGTAGTTCTTTGGTGGATTCTCCTTGTTTAGGTCAAAAATCTCCTGGTACATATGTTGTTGGTTCTTATGACCACCCTATGTCGAAGTGCCCTGGTAGTGATTTAGGTAAGAAGCTAAATGAAAATCCAATAGAGAAGCTGACTGATGTAACAGCTGATGTTTGCTCTCAAGAAAAATACTCACCGAAGAATGACAAGACTGAAGTTTCTGGTGGTGAAGCATTGTCATCGGATGGAAAAGTTTCTGGAACTGAAATTCCTGGTGATACAGGTATTGGTGTGTCCAAAGCTCACTCACATGCAGATGCTAAATTTGCTTTGACCCATGTTGAAGACCGTGTTGTTTCTGTGCCACATCAGGATTGCCAAAATAAGGCATCTCTGAATTCTAGGTATGAAACACAAAAGAAGGAAAAGAAATCCAATAACTCTACTCAGAAAAGTTATCCCCATTCAATACCTTCTATGTCTAACACAAAGAAAGATGCTAACCCTCCAACTCGCATCACAAAGCGTCACACTTGGCATCGAAAGTCTGATACTTCTCCTTCTCCTTTTGTAGCTGCCATACCTCTGTTGTCAAGTTTGTCTACACAACAGAAATCTTCCAAAGGGACTGCTCAATCTAGCAGTAGTTATGTACGTAAAGGGAATAGTCTTCTTCGAAAATCTCCACATGGCTCTCCTGGTGTTTCCCTTGGAATGCTGCCATCTACTATTCAGATGAACCCTTTCACTGGCGAAGACAAATGCGCGGGACCTGCCAGAATGGTTGATGTAGTCAACGTTTCTTCACTTGTCAAAACAGGAGAAATACTCACTCTTGAGAGGCAGTCAAAGCCTCCCTCAGACAGAAACACTTCCAAAGCATCAAATGTCCCTGCTACCTCTTCAGGAAAATGTGCGTTATCTTGCAGCATGGATCATCTCACCACTGGTTTACCTGAGTCTGTCATGGATTCTGCTACATCTGGAGAAGCCAATGTTCCGCACTCTGGTGGGGATACATTCAAGACATCTGATACACTCATTCAGACAGGTTATGCGTCAGATTGCCAGCAGCAGAGAAATCCACCGAAAGTAGATTCTTTGAATTTGAAGAGAATGGTATATGTCAAGAGAAAGGCAAATCAGTTGGTTGCAGCTTCAGATATTCATGGTGCAAGTAAGAACCAGATTCATCCCTCTGATGGTTACTTCAAGCGAAGTAAAAATCAGCTAGTAAGGAATACAGAGAGCGATGTCAATCAGTCAAATTCCTTTCCTGATGATGCATTAGATTCACGATCTGCTGCTAACATGGTTTCAGAAAGATCATCTAGCTCAGCATTTTCTGACTCTGGTATGTTAAGCGAAGTAAATCTGTTCGCGCTCATTAAGCATTTCGTGTTCACATTGATTCTTATATGCATGTTTCATTAGGACATCCAAACAGTAAATGGTTTATTCACTGTAAAAAGAAAAGGAATAATTTGTTTGCTCAGGCTTATTTCTTTTTTTTCAGTAATAAACTATCCACAGTTTTTTTTCTTACAGAAACATGCATATCGGATTCCCTTTATATACACGTATATTTATTTTTTCGGTTTTATAACATAACCAAAAGCAAGAAATAAAGTAACTAGCCTTTCTCTTGGCAGCTGTCGTGCGACTGTTGAAGCAGTCAAAGTTTTCTCTGGTTTGGACGCAAAATGATGAGCAGCCAAGAATGCCCATAGCTCACATGCGATATCAGAAGATCTTGCCGCAACTGGTTCCTTGGAAAAGGGTGACATACCGGAGAAAGTTAATGAATTCAGTGTCCGCTTTCCGAAATGGTTCTTTTTCCAACATTAGGTATGGGATCTATATAGTCATGTTCCTAGCTACAACTCTTTTTTTTGTGTGTCTGCAAACATGATGACAGGGGATTCTAATCTTTAGCCGAAAGTTATCGATGATGAGAAAGAGACATACAGTTTACACAAGATCAATCAATGGCTATTCGCTTAGAAAATCCAAGGTATTAAGTATTGGTGGGTCGCATTTAAAATGGTCCAAGTCTATTGAGAGAGACTCGAGAAAAGCTAATGAGGTTATTTTCCTCACTGAAGTGTATTAGGTCTAAGTTCATGGATAAATTGCTTCATTAGGATAATCGACAATGGTGTGAACAACTTCTTCTTTTTTCATATGTGTACAGGAAGTGACCTTGGCTGTGGCTGCATTTTCAAAGAAAGAAAGTGAAAAGCGTTGTGGACAAAATATTACTAGGATGGCGAGTAGAAACGATCTGGCACGTAAGTTGGTACACAATATTCATGGCCAGTTATTTGGACTAATTATTCTATATTTGGGAGGATTTCACCAGTTCTTATGAAGCTTCAACTTCAATTCTCTTGGATTTTCTTGCTGTTTCTTAAGATGCCCGGATGACTAACCTCACGAATACTTTTTGATAATCAACTTGTGTTTTTCAGGGGAGCGCATTTTCAGGTTTGGTTCCCTTCGTTATAAAATGGACTCGTCAAGACGAACTCTTCAGAGAATATCTGGTAGGATAACCTAAAGTTACACACATAACTGCTGTAGTTTGTTATCGTAGATGAATAAATGAAGACTGACACATGTAGGCATTAGATCATGGTTGTTGTTTTAGGTGATTGATGATACTCAACAAATGCTTTGATCGGATTTGAGAACTGTTTGTCTGTAGGCTGGAAACTGTTTGTATTAGTTGCTTGAGTCTTAGCCTTATGTATCTCTGACGAGCTTAAACATGATTTTTTCTTAGATGTGGATTCACCATGCGCTGGACATTCTGAGAATAAGAAGGGTGTTAAAAGACCGTTTATTCCAAAGAGATTGGTGATCGGCAATGAAGAGTATGTAAATCTCATTGTAGTTTTATTTTTATATGTCTTACTCAACATTTTAGGGCCTCAATCGGACATTTAACTCTATTTTGAAGATATGTTCGGGTTGGAAATGGTAACCAGCTTGTCAGAGATCCAAAGAAACGAACTCGTGTGTTGGCGAATGAGAAAGTCAGATGGAGCTTGCACAATGTCCGGTTGCGGTTGGCTAAAAAGAAGAAGTACTGCCAGTTTTTCACAAGATTTGGGAAATGCAACAAAGATGACGGAAATTGTCCCTATGTTCATGACCCCTCGAAAATTGCAGTTTGTACCAAATTTTTGAATGGATTGTGTTCCAATGAAAATTGCAGATTGACTCACAAGGTTGTCAACTAAGCCATTGTTGTAGAATTGTGTGCTTCACAGAAATCTCTAACTGGATCATTATTGTTTTTTTTTTTTTCCCCACAGGTCATTCCAGAAAGGATGCCCGATTGTTCTTATTTTCTGCAAGGTAAAAATTTCCACTGTACGGAAATCTTATTATGGTTACGCACAATTCTAATACCTGTAATGCAGGCCTATGCAATAATGAGGCATGTCCATACAGGCATGTGCACGTCAACCCAAATGCTGCTATATGTGATGGATTCTTAAAGGGATACTGTTCAGACGGAGATGAGGTAAGATTCAACTTAGAATTTACACGGTTTTTAATTGGCACATCCGAACCTTGTTGACATGTATATGTACCTTTCCTTATGCATTCTTCGATGACTGCAATAGCAAATTAAGTTAACTAATACCATAAGGAGATTAGGGAAAGTGATCGCTCTCTGGCCTACTATTTCTCCCTCTCAATTCGCTCACAAACGCTTGATGAAGATTGTCGATTGTCTCTATGGTCACAGTGTCGGAAGAAGCATTCTTACACCTGCCCGGTTTTCGAAGCCACTGGATCATGCTCTCAAGGATCGAAATGCAAGCTCCACCACCCTGAAAGCCAAAGCAAAGGAAGAAAGAGGAAAAGACCAAGTGAACCATCACAGAAAAATGCTCGTGGGCGTTACTTTGGTTCTCTTCACAAACTCCTTTCCGAGTCTGAGCCAATGGCAGTCAATAGACGTTTTCCTGACAGTGAGATTATTGGAATGGAAGGCCTCGACATTATGGACCTTGGCGCTACTGGTTATGAAGCCGGTGATAACAATGACCTAGGCTCTGAGCAATTCATCTCCGGTGATAGTGAAGCACCAGTTTCAATATACAATCTGATCAGACCAGTAGCTTTGATGCAGTAAGAAGCATCAGTTCATTAAACTTGGTGAGTACAAAGGTAAGCGTTCTCTATTATACGTTCGTTCTCTTGTAGTGAAATTATTTGGGTATCTAGTTTTGTTCACGTTCTACAGAGAAGAACTGTACATATTATCTCTGTAAAACATCCAAAAGTTGGAATACATTTGTTTTTGTTGATGACTCTTCTCTTTTTATAAGTTGACTTGAAAGAGTTATTGCACTTGAAGACATAATATATCAGAAACTTATACGACAATGACACATATAGTGAATCCATCTGTGTTATGGTTTCAGGTCATGGGACTGGAGAGATTAAAGACTGAGCTTCAATCACGTGGACTGAAATGTGGAGGGACATTGCAAGAGAGGGCTGCGAGGCTGTTCTTACCTAAATCAGCGCCACTCGATAATCTCCCAAACAAACAAGATGCAACTCCAAAAACCTTACTTCCCTTTTTAGTTTTCTGTTTGTTGTTGAAGAACATAATGTGTAATATCAGCTGTAAGTTTTCACTAATCCACCAAGATTACCACTTTGCAATCTAGTGATCTTGTGAAACCCATTGTTCTACTTAAATCTAATGAAGCTTCTTAAGTTTAGGGATTGCAAAGTTTGATCTTTTAGTAGAGGGTTTTTAGATTCAGTATTTTGTATATATATCCTGACATCTTGTTACTCTCCCCTGATGATGTATTGGATTTTTTTCAGGAAGGAAAAGAGAGCTGTTGAGGATAGTGACAGTGATGATAGCAGCGACGAAGAAGATGAGAAATCTGTTGTTCTAAACAATGGTAGTCAAGTCGTTTCAGATAAAGATAGTGATGAAAGCTCTGGCTCAGTTGTGGCCGAAGCCGATAATGGTGATTCTTCTGGTAAATCTTCTTGCGATGACATTTCAGAGGAAGAGAAAGACATTGTTATGCACCAATGTTCAGATGTATCTAAGGGAGATACCACTGATGTTCAAGCGATTAACAAAGAGACGATTGATGATTCAGCTGTCGATGTTGCGGATACAATGTGTCAAACTGAAAAGCAGGAGAAAGCAAGTGGAGACACAGAAACGAATTTGGTCGAAGTAGCTTTTGAGACGTCGATTACCTCTGCAGCTGTTAAGAATCAAGGCAATGATTCTGATGAAAAGGCAGGAGTAGCTGCTGGAGAAACAAGAGTCTGTTGATGAACCGCCTAACTTTGATAACTTCAATTCATGACAGATGGAGGTATGTATAGATTTTTGATATGCAAATAAGAAATCCTAGATGATTTAACTGAACACAATATATCAGAAACTTGTACAACGATGACATATATATTGAATCCATCTGTGTTATGGTTTCAGGTTTTGGGACTGGAGAGAGTAAAGACTGAGCTTCAATCACGTGGACTGAAATGTGGAGGGACATTGCAAGAGAGGGCTGTGAGGCTGTTCTTACTTAAATCAGCGCCACTCGATAAGCTCCCAAAACAAACAACATGCAACTCCAAAAACCTTATTTCCCTTTTTAAGTTCTCTGTTTGTTGTTGAATAACACAATGTGTAATATCAGCTGTAAGTTTTCACTAATCCACCAAGATTACCACTTTTGCTATCTCTCTGCTTATTTTAGATAATATAGACCGAGTCGTTAGTTAAAACAACAAACATGAATCTTGCCAAGAGTGCACAAAAGTTATAATGTAAAGGAACAATTTGATTATTTGCACTTGAAGTTAGACCGATTCTGTTCATGATCCTACAAGTCGTTAGTTATAGCCTTTGTGTGGTCATACATGGAAACAAAAGCCTACGAAACCCTTGCTTATAAACTTAAATCTCACATTTGTTCAGACTCTTAACATTATGTTAAAAGTAATCTTACTTTTGATGTTACAAGTAAATCCGAAGGAGTAACTTAGAGATACAACAATGTTACATATGGATAGTTTATGGATCCTAGATGTTACTATAGGAGTAGTCAACCGATCCTATAACGTTCTACACAGTCCTGGTCCTATAATGTTTAGCCTCGATGTCTGATTTGAAGAACAAGCCTCGTCTTTTATTAGGCTTCACTGCGGTGAGGAGTTTTGCATTAGCTCTTTTACCTCTCTTATGGCTGAGCTCGCAGCATACAATGCTATCTTCTTAAGCTGCAAGTGAGTTAGAAGAAAAGTGAAAAGAGATTATGCTTAAACTAAGCTTCAACAATACTTCAGTTCTGATATGATTCAGATGTATTAATAAACATAGTGTACCTCCAATTTATCCTCGCTACATCCATGGTCTTTTGGTAACCTCCGGAACTCTTGTGTTAGCCTAAGGCATTCTTCTACGCTCTCAGGAGCTACAAAGTCTAGTGCCACCTTTATGCAAGACTGGAAACATTCTAAATTTTAGGATCACTAACGTTTCAAACAGTCTGAATACACGCATGACTGAATGTGGTCTAATTTCAGATACTCTTTGCATTTTATGGAAGAAGAAAACAGTGAATGACCAAAGGGGAAATTAACTTGTTGCTTACCTGTCTATTCCTCACTTGGTGAGGACAACCTGCAGGTATGAAAACAGCTTCGCCAAGGTGTTGCTCAAAGGTCCATGGTTCTATATCTGCATATGAGAAAACACATAAATCAATTGTTTACTATAGAAAAGAAGATGTATCAATTAAGCTGCACAAGTTTTTCTAGTATAGACCAGATTCCAGAATCTTACCATATTCCTCCTTCAGCTGTTTCTTATGACTTTCACTCAAGAACATAGTCTGGTCATGAATTGGGTGAAAAACCTGAAACCATTACAACAAATTTTAGATTTCTTTGTAGACTAAAGTCATTTACATGAGATTTATAAAACAATACATACCGATCCCACGGGTTCGTTACCGAAGTGACGAAACTCATACTTGTGCTTTTCCAAATACTCAATAAGTTTTGGAACATCTTCTCTTCTAAAGATATCCCAAACGGCACCACCATGCACATCCTTTGTGCTCTCATCGCCATTGCCCTCAGTCTCTTTTGGAGAATCCAGACTCTGCTTGTCCATGGATTTCACACTTGTATTCACAGCAGGTTGAAGGAGATTATTTTCTGTATCCAACGGTGGAGTAGAAAGAAATGTTGACTCCATTGGTCCGTTCCCCACCGTGGGATCATCTTCTCTTTGGTATTTTGGAGATAATCTCTCTGTCGTTAAACAGAGGTCATTATGATTCTCTTCAGCAATTGATTCATTTACCAGCGTTACATTCTCCGGAGGAATTAAATCCGCATCAGCCTTTGGATCATGACCTAGTTCCATAGCAGTAACGCAAGATGCTGAACCAGAAGACCCTTCAACATGATTAGCTCTTTCAATCCCAGAACAGTCACCTGAAGTTAGACCACATTCACTCATGTGTGTATCAACTTCTAGTGAACCAGCGAGTCTCATACTGCCATTTGATTGTTCTTCATTAGCTGCCTCTTCCTTTGAACCTTGTTTATTATCTTCATCCACTTCTTTTGGTGACTTGTTTTCAAGTTCAATGGCCTCTGTCCCTTGTTCACCACATTGTTTATGCAAATTGGCTTTTGCATATTTTTCCTTTTGTGCTTTTATCTTTTTGTACATCTGGGGAGGTATTTCCACTTTAGCTGTGTGTGTCAGAACATTGACCTAACTCAAACACGTAAGAAAATTAAAGTAAAAGAGATAGAAATAAAACAGCCCAGTTTTTAGTATACTCTTGTATTAGCTAAAAATCACCTCAGAAAGTATAAATTACTGGTTTAACTAGGTTTTTGCACGTACCGCGTCAGAAACATCACAATGTAGCTTTGTCACTGAATCTCCTCCATCAAGCTCTTCATGAAAACCGTAAGCAATGTATGTCTTGGGTCCAAGATCTGGCTTCAAGGAATTTTCAGGAAGTCTTGTTGCGAGATTTAAGATACCAAACTTTGGATCAGTGTAATCAAAGAAAGGCAACGCAGCAACAAACTCAGCATTATGTCTTGGAAGGCGCTTTTCAAATAAAGTTGATGAAGGCCAATCCTTCAATTTCAACAATTCTGGCCAACCGTTTCGATGTGTACGACCTTTTAAATAGCCTTCGAAAAACTGATGAATATTTATTTCAACCTACGAGTGAAAGGGATACTAGTGAGTATACTTTATAGAAAACAATGACATCAAGTATTGAAACACAGAAATGGGTTAACTAACCTCACACCATTCAAAGCAATCCAAAGCTTTCACTGTTTTTGTCTCTACTTCTTTACTTCTAAGCTTTGGATCCATTTCCCTACAAGCCCTCCACATAACCATAGGTTCCCAACTTAGTCCAGATGTTTTCTCGAGAACATTTTTGACTATCACAGGTTCTGCCCTCATCCAATGTGACTGAAAATGAGCAATATCATCTTCAGCCAGATCAACAGCATTTGGGGTGTACAAGAAATTATCATGAACATTTTTCCTAAACGCCGCTTGCCTTCTAATGGCATCCGAATTGGTAATACACGAGGAGCATTCATGAGTAATGTCCACATCTGGTGGCTTGAAATTCTGAGTACACTCCTCTGCATTAGTTATCAAGTTTTTGACCCAGTCTTTTTTCATTAAGCGTCTCAACTCAAGTGTTGAAGTACCACAACCACCACATTCTTTTGGAGGGCATGGAATGCTACCGTCTGAATTAAGCTTCCAAATAGAGAAAAGAAAAGGCACATAGACTCCAGAATCTTTTCTTTCACCTTCTTGGGTTTGGGATTCATATCCTGTCCCCTCTGCATTTTGTTTCCCCTCACTCCCTTGATAGTGGAAACCTTCCCTTAGTTCCTTGCAACAAACAAGACATATATCGCATGAACAATCTGGATTTGGGCAGCTTCTGTGAAAATTCGCAATCGATGTGCGACAAAGATCACTGTTTCAAGTACACATAGATTAATCCAGTTAGAACTTTTTTCCCCAAGAAGAAAGATCAACAAGAAGTAAAAAAAAAAAAAAAAAATTCTTGAGCTTTAAAATTTTACCAATATATGCGCTCACTTGGGTCAAGTTTGCATCTAGTAATTTCAGATTCTATCACAGGTAGTCCTAAAATAAAACAATATCGTGAATGGAAATAGTAACATGAAGTAATGAGAGGAGAGCATAAGTGAAGACAAAGTGCTCATACCTCTAACTTTTGATTCAATCTCTAGTTCACGATTCTGCTCTGTATAAATATCCTTAAGAACTGGAAGAACTTTAACTAACAGGTACTGCAACTGCTTGAACTTGAGATTTTCATCTTTTTCACTTGGATGCTGAAACTCAGAAAACAATAAAAATCAAGAAGAAGGAAACATCTTATCTTAGTAGATTCACAGGAAAAATGTGATCTCAAGCCACTTACCTTCACAACCAACGGCAGCCGCAAACAAGCTCTGCAATTACAATTTTTCATACAGAACGGACAAGCAGCTCTAACGTCCTCACTCGTTTTTTCTGGATACCTATAGACAGTCAAGATAATAAAAACTTAAAACTCCTCTGATTAAGAACAGCAACTGCAACCATAACAGTAATAGTAATGTAGAGATACTTACCATCTGTTGATGCAGTCATAACAATAACGCTTCTTGATACAATTAGAACAGAAGATAAGATCACTCTCATTCGTGAGGTTCTTACACTGATGACACGTCAAACCCGTATATCTTTTGGTTCCATCAGACTTTTCCTGGAACAAGAAGAAGTGTTCAAATCCGAGCAAAAAACAATAGTTCCAACATTGGAACAGATGATTTCAGTTCAAAGCAATGCAAAATGCAAAATTTGAAATCAATTAATAGCCTGAATCAGACGAGACCAATCCACTTTCATGATTTCATCTCACATACACACACATAAGAAGTTCAAATTTGCATGAATCTTCAAAGACCAAAGCCAATCTAAAAACATGCTCTTTATGGCCATCAGACATTAAGAAACTGAAGCAGTTCGAGACTTTAAATCAGATGTTGTGTCAGAAAAAGAAGTGAATTTACCTTTCCCGACATTGAATTATCTTTCTGAATAGATTGTCTCGAAACCTCTCCACCATCAATCTTGCTTCTTCCTCTTCCTCTTCCCCTTCCCCTTCCTCTTCCTCGACCAAATTTGGAGGATCCTCTGCTCACAACATTCTCCGATCTCTGTTCTTTCACTAATTCATCGGAATCTCCTAATCTAATTCGTTTTTCCTCTCTTTCCTCCATAATCTCATTCCCACTCTTTTCAAAGTTTCACCTTCTAAGACTCAGTTCTATCAGATCGACGACAAAGTCACGACCACCGGAGTTTCTGAAATCGTTAAATCACCGATATTTTGGACACGTGGCAACCATCTAGAATAGACGTTTTTATAAGACCGAATCCGATGTGTGACATTCGTGTTTAGGACATCACTAAAATCCGCCTCGTTTTCCTTAATATTTTTTTTAGTTTTTGGCCATTTTTTCTAATTTCCTCTTTTCTACTAAAATTGTTTAATTTCAATTTTTTTTACCAAGTTTTCTAGAAAGAGACTTGCTCTAACTAAATAAGCAAGTACATTTATTTCCAAAATATCACATTTTATTCCAAAGTACTCTTCGCACCAAGATTCTTTTCAATTTTATACATTTTTTTCTACTTCTCAATCATAAAACAAATTTTTTTTATTCGTAATGTTAAACTTCGCTCGTAATATTAGACATTTGACATATGATTAACTTTTTGCCTATTTTAATGTAAATTAAGTTGACAAAAGAAAAAAAACTTTTATTCTCTTTTTTCTCAATAATTATTAGTAATATTTAATTCATAATCCAAATTCTGTCTTACAAAATTATACGATTATATAAATTAAATTCTAATATAAAAATTTAACTATTTGACCTAAAAAGATATTGTATTAATTCACTTGGTTCACTGTCTGATCAGATAGCCCAGTTTTTCTTTTTCCGACATTAAAGTCAACATACTACCTAGCGAAATGGGACAACCAACTTGGGCCTTGTTGTTGTATATAACAGATATTAATTTGGCCCCAGTTTTTTAATAGTTCACTCTATCAAATGGGCCAACCAACTTGGGCCTTAATGTTAGAGATATAATTTTAATAGCACCGGCAATAGCAAATGGTTCTATGGTCTAGTGGTTAGGACATTGGACTCTGAATCCAGTAACCCGAGTTCAATTCTCGGTAGAACCTTTATTTTTTCCCATTCCGGTCAAACTTTTCTCCGGCGATAGTGAACCTAAATATTAATGCCGATATTAGAATCTCTGTTGTTATCTCTACTGTACATTCTTTTTTTTGGAAAAATGGAGAATTTGTTGCTTGGTTCTGGTGAAACTATGGAGATGGTTAGTGTACAGAAAATCGAGGAAACAGTCAAGGAGATACTCAAAGAAGCTGACATGGATCAAATGACTGAGTTCAAGCTCCGAAATTTAGCTTCTGCTAGTTAGAGGTGTTATGGAGGCCTTTTTGTTATCGACTTTCGGCGAGGAAATTGTCCATAGTGATGCACATGCACCAGTACCAGAGACGGTGGCTCCGGCGAGGAAGGAGACATGTTCTACTACTACTGCTGCTGTTTCCGCTTTTATTGGTGGTGAAGATGACCGCTTCATTTGTAAGGTTGCGACTTTGCCTATTGTCTATGTTTGAATTTTCAATGGTTACTGTAGAAATTTGGGCTAGTCACTTTCGTTGTTGCGAATTGTTTTAATTTCTGATTAAGTGAAGTTAGCTGTGTGAGATACTTTGTTGTATGTTTACCTCTCTGTGATCGGAAAGTGATGTTTTCCGGAAATTGTTGGTCTTTTGCTACAGTTATCGGAGAAGCGAAATGCGACGGTTCAAAAATACAGAGGCCAAACTTTTTTATCGATTGGTGCTCAGGAAAATGGAAAGGCTTTTAGAGGTAATTAGAACTCACTTGGTGTCTTCTCTTGATTCTGAAGTTATCAGTACTTTTATGAGAAACACTTAGTTCCTTTGCATTTTATCGACTTCATGCTGCAACTCTCGTGCTGAATAGCTTTCATGTTTCTTCTCAGGAGTGCATTTGTCAAGTAACCAATGGTCTGTAATCAAGAAGAATTTTGCAGCCATAGAGGAAGGTATTAAGCAGTGCCAGTCAAAACTAAAGTAAGAGCATTATGTTCCCTACCATTGCTTTTAGTGTTTTGTCAGTTATATTTTATTCGTCGTATTGGGCATTATTGTCTGGGTAGCAATGCAGATCGCTTATCTTGTTGTAAAATGGTATGCAGTTCTGAACCAACACGAAATGGAGATACTTCTGAGGCTGTGGATAAGAACAGCACTCACGGTTTTTCTTTTATCGAGACTTCACAATTTGATGGGAAGAGTTATCTTCGCTGGGCATCACAGATGGAACTCTTTCTGAAGGAATTGGATCTGCTATATGTTCTCTCTGAACCTTGTCCAAGTACTGGTAGTTCTCAAGGCCCTGAAATAATTTGAGATGATGCTGCAGGGAGAAAATGGCTGAGAGATGATTACCTGTGCTACAATCACTTGTTGAACTCCTTGTCAGATGATCTATACCGCCAATACTTAAAGAAATTCAAGCATGCCAAAGAATTGTGGAACGAGTTAAAATGGGCTTACCAGTGTGAGGAATCCAATTCAAAGAGATCACAAGTCAGAAAGTACATTGAATTCAAAATGGTGGAAGGAAGACCAATACTCGAGCAAATCCAAGTCTTTAACAAGATTGCAGATTCCATAGTGAGTGCTGGTATGTTTCTTGATGAAACATTGCACATGAGTACCATCATCTCTAAGTTTCCCCTGTCGTGGAGAAGCTTCTGCACCAGGTTGATGGAAGAGGAGTTTTTGCCGGTCTGGATGTTGTTGGAACGAGTAAAAGCCAAAGAAGAGCTTATCAGAAATGGAGCACAAGGAGTTACGTATAGACCAGCAGCAGGCTCTTGTCAGATGGAAAAGAGACCATGTATAGGAACAATGCATAGAGGATCTCAGAGCATAGGTTAGAAGAGGAAAGAACCGGAGAGAGATGGGAGAGTCATCAACGTCTGTGACAACTGCGGGAGGAAAGGACATCTCGCAGAGAATTGTTGGGGTAAGAGTTCTGATCAGATGGCTTCCAGGAGACCAAATTGGATCAATTCTTCAGTCCCTGCACCTGTGAATTCAGAGACTCAAGCAACAAGCAACATTGATAAGGAGTCGTAGCAGATGATTGCTGAAGCCAAAATGTTTATATCTCTGGTTCGGATGGGAGATGAGTCGAGATCCATTCCAAGAGGACCGGCCTCATCTTTAACATTTTGTACTTGAATCATCAGCTAACCAAACCCTCCACAGATGATTCAGAATTCAGAAGTAGTCATTCATTATGTTTTTCTCAGTTTATCCATTTGTCTGGTCTGATGATATTGGAGTTGTAATTCTATAATTCAGGACATGACATTGTACAAAAAGAGAACAGAGAGATGGGAAATAGATCAGTTTTGGCCTGATTCAATGTAAAAGTAATTTTATGAATGAGAATGGTTACTTTCTGTCAAACTAACCCAAAAACCTACACTAAGAAGAAGAAGAACTATTCAAAACATGTTTTAGTTACAAATACAGCTTTTGATAACTCAATAAACCAACACTAACTACAATTACATGCTTAAGACAATCCACTCGATTAACTACTTTGTTGCAGAGTCCTATGGCTTCAACACGTTCTTGATCCGAGATTGTTCCAATGGAAAGATTGTAGAAGTTGCATACTTTGAACCATTTTTTATTGCGTTATATTTTTCTGTTTGACGGTAATATTTTAAACTTTCATTAAAACAGGTGTTAATGAATGAGACATCAAATTTAGGGTATCAAATTTGACTTGGTTTCTTATAGTTACATCAATAAAATATTTAAAATGTTAATGGTTAACCGATAACTATATATATATTAGTTAATGCTTCAGTTAATAGTTCTAATAATCGGGATTCGATCCATCTCTACGGCAATTGAAAAAAAATTACAAAGAATGATAGACTAGATTAGATCTTATCGATTTAATTGTTGATGAATATATATATATATATCAAAAATAAGTACTAAGAGATATTAAAATATTATTATAAGCTAGCTGTATTTTGAACCAATTTTTTTTCTTTGTTAAAGTTTTATTTTGTCTTTTTTAAAACCATTTTTGAGTTTATATATTCTTACGTACGTTTGATGGTATTATTTTAATCTATCATTAATACAAGTGTCAATGAATGAGATGTCAATTTTACGACTCATATGGTATTAGTCTCATAATCCCATGTTTTGGTACAACCAATGTTTAAAACACTGATTTATAGATCGGGCTTAGATATATTATACTTATACACTTGCAAATGTATTGTTACAACGTAAAGTCCCTTCCCAAAACCCTAACTTTTCTAGTCATCTAGCTAGACATATGGATAAGTTACTAATTAAACATAACGATTAGGCACCATTACCATAATATGTTACCAATTTTTCTGAAAATAAATTTTTTGTAAGAAAATGTATATGTTTTCGTTTTAAAACAATATCTTTCTTAACAGAAAGTTCAAATTCATAACACTGCTATAATACAAATTGTAGAATCTCACAATTTTGTTACAAGTAGGAAGGTATATTTCTTTTTATATGGTTCTCACAAATTAAGCGTCTATGTGATCCAACTTTCTATATGCCAACAAGACTAAGTCCTAATTTAAACCATACTACATGAGTTTACCGTATGATGTTATTTGGCTATTGAGTTCTTTCTACAATTCTCTTAATCTATTTTCAGTTTGCAGAATCTCGAGGAAAGCAGTTGTTGTTTGGTTTCCCATATATGCTTTTTGGTATTCCAAAACAGTGGTCATTAGAAATGTTACGTGCATGCAAATCCATTTCACGCTATAACGATCATACCAAATGAATCTTTAACTTTTTTTTTGTATTTTTAGTCATTTTGAAATATATGATTCTTTTTTCTACATTATATTCCAAAACAGCTTCAAACGGTAACACAATTAAATCAGAATCTGTAGAGGTCAATACTTTAATTTCCTTACCTTTTGTTTCTCAGTATTTTTTTAAAAAATCTTAATTGATTTAAGTACATTTTTTACCTTTTTTTGTGTGTTTCTTTTGTTTGTATAATTCAAATAAAATTTCTTTTATAACTCTTTTGATTCCCTCCAAATTATTTATATTTATATATTTTTTGAAATTGACAAGTATGTATAGAGATAGCAAGTGGTCTTTAATGTAGTGGTATGCGGTAAGTCCACTAAAGACATGCGTATTTGCATATCTAGGAATCGAGATTCACCGTTTATATTATGTAAAAATTTGGTTAATTGATCGGTCAGTTGTGGTCTAATATTGGAAAAAAAAAAGAGCTTACACATGAAAGAAAGTTCCAATATAAAGTGACTCAATAATCTATCGATAAAAAAGATATCTTTAATGTTCTTTGGAATCTTCGTTTTCATTAAATTATTATACTTTGTTTCTTGTAATTCAAATCGAGTTCATTACATTACAAACTCTCTTTTGGGCTTGTGTGCTGTCTTTATTTTCTTTTGTTATTTTCTGATCTCTTTGTCAGAACAACAATATCTATGCCACTTAAAACAGAATTTTAAATTCGATTATCGTTAACTACTTCCATTTGTTTGGAAGAAAAATGTTGTCTTGATTGAATCAAGGTTACTTCGTTACTTTAACTTGAAATAAGCAAATGTATAAAAGTAAACTAAAGCTACTGTTTATTGGGTGCATGCACATGCTAATATGTTATTAACGTGAAAGGATATAATAAAGTTTCTATAGATTAAAATATTATAAATCTTGATATAATAAATTTATATAGATTTTAAGTATTAATATATATTTGGATTTTTTCATGAAATATTTTTATACAAATAATAAGAAAAGATATACTACATTTCTTTTCTTAACATCATAAGAAGATATACTACATTAATTTCATTATATATGATGTATTATTTTTGTTGTCAACAATTATATCAACAAAACTAGATCTATATTTAAATTTTAAACTTAAACCATAAATTTTATCATGTTGGAATCGAATTTTGGTGAAAAAGATTGTGAGAATTGAAATTTTTTCTATATTTGATATTTTTTGGAATTTTTTTAAGTTTTTTTTAGTATACGTATAGTTATAGAATATATAATTTAAAATACATATATTAAAAACTTGAATTTTCTATATATATGATTCGGTTGTTATTTGGTTTCGAATAAGATCAAATCCGAAGTTTGTAATATCCGATCCAACCCGAAGTAAAATATGAAGTCCAGTCCTAACTGGAAGTGTGTATGTCCATTGTTTCAACTGCTTTCATCATTCATTTGCTTTGGATATAAGTCAATATATATACATATCTTCAACTTAACTAATTCCCAAAATGAAATATCTATAGCCTTAGCTTTTCTAGTGAAATCTACTCATTTGGAGGACCCCATTGTGATTATTGTTTCCTCACATTTAATAAATTCAAACTAACATTTTGACGGACCAAGCTATATATATGGTAGAGAAACACTTTTTTGTTAAAATAGTTAAATATCTAGATATATAGTTTATTTTATCGAAATTTGATTTTAGATAGTAAGATAGGTCAGGTTATATATATTATACCGTATGTTTGTATTAAAAAAATTTGTGTAGAAAATAAATGGGAATTTGTTAGGTAGCAATAGAGAGGTCGCAAGTGGTTCATGGTCTCTTCAAGTACTTAGCTTTCATGATCTCATCTCATAACTAGTTTATTTTTGCTTGGTTCCATTTTCTTTATTGGAAACGTGTTGGTATGTTAGGTTGTTTTTGTTTTTCTTTGCCACGCCTTATTTAAATTAAAGGCCGACTGACCAAAACATCTAAGCCCGACTTTTACTAAAGCTTATCTATGTCACTTTCCGGCGACTTTTCTTTTTCTATTTTTCTCTTTGTTCAACCAAAACAAATTTCTAGGCATGTTAAAGAAATTTATACATTTTTATATATTGAAAATACCACATAGGTGAAACCTAAATTCTAGACATGTAAAATCATTGTAATAAAATAATCTGGTGTGGTAGGTTAGTGATTTAAACATATAAGTTGATTTTGTTGTGTTTATATTCCGATTTTCGTCGATAAAATATTTTATGTTATAGTATTATCAACGGTTTGTCTCAGATTTAAAGATGGGACAAATTTGAAATATTGTAGGCATTTGTTTTCTTTTTATATATAACTTGTTTATTCTCTTTTTTGGCTTTTATCTTGCTTCTTTCTGATTAAAGACACATATTGTTCCTAATCTTTATTGTCTTTAATTTTGAAAATGCAACAGTTAATTTTTGAATCAAAAATGTCTTTTTCTTTGCCCTTAATGTTCTCACTGACTCCCAAATCTACACGAAACACTAGAAATAGTGATAAAGAACCTTAGATAAAGACATAGCATAAAACACTTGTAGATATAAAAACCTACACACACCTCAGATAAGAGAAGACAGAGAGAGAGAGAGTAAAACCATGGAAGCTGTAAAAGAAATAGACCAAGAAGAAAACTTGACAGTAATGAAACTTCCTGTGTTACCAATCAAACCCAACAGTCATAGCCATTCTCTGTCATCACCAATTCACAGTTCCATGGCTGCTTCAGTCCCTTTTAGCTGGGAACAAGAGCCTGGCAAGCCCAAAGAACACTCTTCTTCTTCATCTTCTTCTACTTCCTCACCATTAACTTCTTATTCCTCATCTTCTCCTAAAACCCAAAAGTCTTTGGAGTTACCACCAAGGCTTCACTTACTTGATAAAGATGGAGGATCTGTTACCAAACTACAGTCACCAATCACTGTTTTTGATGGACCTTATAGCATTACAAGATCTAGAAGATTGGATTCACCTTCATTTAGGATGATGGTGAAAAGTAGTGCTGAATGTTATGGGTCTTTCAGGAGTGATATGTATGATGATTTAGATGATGTGGATGAAGAAACCAAGCAGGAAAACATGAGTAGTGGAACTTTGGCTCTTGTGAAGAAGAGAGGGAGATTAGGGTTTTTTGGATTTAGGAGGAGGAGGCCATTGAAAGGAAAAACAGAGTTTGGTAGAGGTAGTTATGTCTTTCCATCTTCTGTGGATAGAGAGAGTGAAGACATCACAAAAGAAGAAGACAAAAGCTTTGACTATGGTGATGGTCATGGTATAAGTTGCAGTCAAAGCAGCAGGTTTTGTGAAGAGAAGATCACAAACATTAGCAGAACAGGAAGCTTCTCTGCTCTACCTTCTGCAACACCTTCTTCTTCTTCTTCAAAGTCTCACTTTTGGGTAAGTTCTCTGTTTTGTGTTCTGTTTCAAAGTCTCATGGCTTAGAGGTCTTTGTGAGTTTAGATAATCACATTGTTTTGTGGTTGGATATCAGACGAATGTGTATGCAGGATTAAAGCAAGTGGTTCCATGGAAGAAGCAGAAGACTACAGGTTAAGAGAATATTTCTGCTATATCAAAACCAAAGAAGCTCCTCCGATTTCAACCTTCTGTTCATCTTTATTATTTTGCAATTTTTTTCTAAGAAAATGACAGGATTGTGTTTGTGATGTTTCAATGTTTTTGAAACTATTGTAAAAAGAGAAACAGAGAATCTTACTATGTATCAGAATTATGTTTCCTCAAATGTTAAGTTGCTTCTGAAATAAGAAGAAGACTCATAAACTGAAACTAGACCAAAAACACACTTCTCGAACTAAACCAAACAAGAAGACATTTATGCAATGGAACAAAATTGGAGTCGACTTGTTGTCTCTTTGCCATTGTTGGTAGGGTAATCATGTGAACATGTGTCGTTTGGAAGTAGATCGATTGAACTAAGAATGAGTGGACCCCACTTTGTTCTCGCCTTTCCTTTTGAAACTGAAATTGAGAAAGGTCCAAACAGGCAAATGAGCAATCTACCCTTATCACACTTTCATATGGGCCACCCAAAATATTAATTAAGCGGCCCATATTTGTTCTAATCAGAGGATATATATGCGGCCCATATTTTTTATACATTAATTTCGAATATAGACTATAATTGTTTTTGACATGTTTTTTTTTTCTCAACTTTACTGATATTATTCAAGCAATCAGGTAATCTGCTTTGTGATTCAGTGGATGTGGGATTAAAATTATGAAACAAATTCTAAATAAGCTATGCATACGGGAAAAGTTTTCTAGTTATTGACATGTTGTTGATGAACACAAAATTATTACATTGAAATTTACTATTAAGAAAGTGTTTGCTCAATTAATTAAAAATTTATCTCTACAATTTTTTTTCCTTGGAATTTAATTATGAACTGGTTATCTCGTAGTTTGGGTTGTTAAATCGACTTAGATTTTAATTCTTTAATTCTTTGAACTTTAAGAGGATAAACATTCTATGATTAAAATAAAGAGAGATATAATAAAAAGATAGTCAAAACAAACACGACTAAAATCTCCATTAAAGTGAAACCCAAAACACTTGTAAAACTTTAAGCCCTCAAAATATTCTCTCTCTCTCTAAGTCATCTCTTTGAACAGATCAGGTCAGTTCATCTTCTTCGCTTTTTCTCTTATCTCCTTGCTTCTTCTGCAATTACTTTCTCTCTTTTTCTTTTTATCTTTTGGCTTTTTGGGTTTATGTGTTTATTAGGGATTTCTTTTTAACCTTTTTCAAACTTTAAACATCTTTCCACCTTCTGATTTCTTTGAAAACTTTATAAATAGTGTCTAGCTTTCTAAAGATTAGCTACTATTCTACTAACAGCTTTTTATCAGTTTCTTGCTTGATATTACCTTTAGAAAGTTATTCTTTGTTCTTATTTGGGTCGATGATATATTATCTTTCGTAATATCTATATAGCATCAGATTAAAGTTTGCAGTATATCTGGTGCTATATATATGTTCCGAGGGAGAAATAGATCGTCGAAAAAAATAGATATGTCTCATCTATTGATCTTTAGTTTTTATATGTTCTTTCAATATGCTTTATTAATCTATTTGTATGTGTTAATTACTTTTTCTATGTTCAAATTTTCGTTATCATCATGCTTTTATATACATGATTCAATGGGTTGATATGATAAAACACATACTTATCACAGGAGTTATATAACTGTTTATTGAAGCTCTTCACATCATGGACCATCATATGTATCATCATCATGATCAATACCAGCATCAAATGACTAATCCTTATTACACCATCATCACAACACAACCACCACCAACAACAACAATGGATTCAACAACAATGATAATGGATGATGAGAAGAAGATGATGACGACGACGATGACGTCTACTAGACCACAAGAACCAAGAAACTGTCCAAGATGCAACTCAAGCAACACTAAGTTTTGTTATTACAACAACTACAGCTTAGCACAGCCTAGATACTTGTGTAAGTCTTGTCGGAGATATTGGACTGAAGGTGGCTCTCTACGTAACGTCCCTGTTGGTGGAGGTTCTAGAAAGAACAAGAAGGTTCCATTACTACTTCCAAATTCCTCTTCTTCTTCAATATCAACGTCTAAGAATCTCCCAGATCTTAACCCTCCTTTTGTCTTCACATCATCATCAAACCCTAGCAAGACTCTTCAAAACAATAATGACCTCAGTCTTTCTTTCTCTTCCCCTTCAAAGCAAGGCCAAGGGCATAATGGTCATTTCACAGATGGGCAAAACAGTCTTTTCCAAGCTTCAATGGGAATGATTCAATTTCTTCAAGAGTATGACCGTCATGGTCATAACAACAACAAAACAAATCTTGGGTTTTCGTTAGATAAGGAGGAAATTGACAGAAATACTCATCAAGAAACCGTTTGGAATGAACATTCTCGACGGAGTCCAGAAGGAATATTTCCCTCTGGACTACAACATCAGGAATTGAAAACCGTCGAGAATGGTAATCAAAATAACTTCACTTTTAATGGTGGAGGAATTAGCAAGATGATGTATCCTTATGGAGATCATGATGAGAGACATGATGATGGTAATAAGAAGAGAGAAAGTGGTTCAAGCAATGAGCTATGGAGTGGAATCATCTTAGGTGGTGATCATAGTGGTGGACCAACATGGTGATATATGAATATATATCAAAAAGACAAAACATAAATAGTTAAGAGCAACAAAAATGTGAGTAGGATTTGGAATTTTCAAGACCCGGAAGAGTCGCCTTGGGAGGAGTATGATGATTCTTCTTTCTACTTTTTATAAATTCTTCTGTTCACTTTCTTTGGCTTTTCTTTGATGGAGCCACTTCTTTGGATTTTAGTTTGCTTCTTTTAGGACCTTTTTAATGTTTTAACACATAAATGTTTAGTGGTTATTATTGTATAGATAATATAATATCATATTATTGTTTGATAAAGATGAAGTAATTAGGTTTAGGAGCTAAAGTAATATTGCTATGATTCACGTTAATAAGTAGAAATAAATGAATTAGATTTAATCAAGTACGAGAAACACATCGAGTTGGCAGAATAATCGTGATGAAGTGATTAAGTGTTTATATTTTTTGTTTCTTTTTATCGGACCAACAAATTAATTTTAAAATTTATAAATTTTATCATGTTACTCTTTCTGTTCTAAAATGTATGATGTTTTAGAAAAAAAATTTGTTCCAAATTATTTGGTGGTTTCAAACAATTTTCAACTTCCAATACAATATTTATTATGTTTTGTTTATCTATTTTGACCATTTGTATTCTACATATTGATTTCTAATTGGTTGGATAATTATTACATAGTTAAAATATATTTTAGTTGGAAAAATCAAATATTAAATAAATTTATAATTTGTGTGAGAAAAATTTAATCATTATATATTTTGGAAGTAAAAGAGTAATAAATATGTCTTTGAGTAGCTACAAATGTTGGGAAAAAAGGGAGTTACCTACAAATGAAACTTTCACATATTAAAACATTTAAATTTAGTATAAATAAATCGATTATTTTTTTTATTTTTTTGTATACCGAGGAGTTCTGAACACGTGGGCCCGTACATCTCCCCAGGGCGGGGCTCAAACCAATATTAAATTTTAAAGATTCTTCCCAACGCTGCTTGAACTCGTGACCTCTTGGTATTACCACCAGGAGTTTACCACTAGTCCAACACAACGTTGGTAATAAATCGATTATTACATTGAGAAGAAAAACAATTCCTATAAAAGACTAGCAGATAAAATAACGTGAAGAAAAATCAAAATTTCTTAGATAACCATGATGGATTTAAGGATGAGCTAGTAGTTTCTAGGTCCTACATGGTTTGAGTTATTGTTATTTAATGTTCAAAATCAATTTAAATTATGTGAGATTTAACTCGAAATCAAATATAGTTAGAAAATGAATTAAGGAGACCAACTGTCTATGAAAAAAATTGCGTAATGAATACAACACGACCTTATAATATAATATTATATCGTGAAAACTGCAATGTAACATAGTATTCTTAATTAATTATTATTTTTGGACACGACAATTACCTGCTCCAACTATAGACTATTCCAATTACATATCGTTTTCTCAAATATCCACTCAGATTCTATTTCTATTTATTTAACTTTTTTTTATATTTTTTCATGAGAAGACCAAAGAAGACTCCTGTCTTTTTGCATTATTACCCAAATAGACACACGAATATATGCATACTCTCTATATATAGGGATATATCCCAACTTGAAATGTAAGTTTTAATAATTTTTGGCATAAATAATTATTAAAATTGTTTACACTTAAATATATTTCCAAAGTTTTTTACTGTATTTGATTAGTTCTAGATCTTTTTTATAAAGAAAAAATATTGCAATAGTTGGATTGAGACTAGAGCAGCAAGTTGATGTAATGATGCTAGGAGAACAAGTGATAAATTAATACCAAAATCAACAATTCTCAGTATAGAAAATTTCAAATTTATTTAAAATAATTGCCATATTTCAAAAAATAACAAAAGTCTACATAATTATTTTTTTAATAAATTACTTATTAATTTGATAGATAAAATTTTAAGTCATAAATAATTGTGTGATTTATATAAGTAACTATCTATATGTAAATTGATGTCTAGTTGGCCTGCTCCTTATTTAAATAGGTATGAGATGGTGAATTCGAATCTCATCCTATTCCATTTGGAGAATTTAGGCTATGGATCGGATTTTGTTGTCGATACAATGGTTATTTGTTGACAAAAAAATATAAAGTACAATTTCTAAAAGTTACTAATTAACAGGATTCTTCTACGTGTCAAATCTAACAATCAGAAAATTTTTCGTATTTATATATTAAAAATAAAAATATTTTAAAAGATATTTATCTCAGTCAAACAATATTTATTTTTATTCCCAATCCTAACACAAAAAAAATTATAAAATAAAAATAAAAATGAATATTTATCTTTTACTTATTATAAAATAGAAATAGAATAATTATCAATATTTTAAAAAATATAATTAAAAATGAATTTACAAAAAAAATAAAAATATTTTTATAATTTTAACAAAAAATATAATTATTTAAAGTACGTTTTCTCAAATTTAGTTATTAACAAAAATATTTCACGTGTCAAATCTAATATTTAATAATCTTAACAAAAAGAATCATAATAGAGGAAATCTATCGATATATCTCTCTATTACAGATATTCCTAATCTAAAAAAAATCATAACCCAAAAAAGAATTTGTGAATATTAACCGCTATATATACATAAGCAAGCATGGATGATTTCATGAAACTTTCGATATTTATAATTATAAAAGAAATTTTTTTATCTCATATTAATATAAATAAAAAATAAATTTATAATTTGGAAAAGTATAATTAAAAGACAAATTTACATATAGAATTGTAAATATTTTTATAATATTTATTAGAAAATCCTAATCATATTAAATAAAACTGTGTTTAAAAAATTAGTAATCAACAAAATTATTCTACGTGTCAAATCAATGATCTAAAATTTTGGTGTATTTTTATATATTTTAAAATATCTTTTTGTTTTAAGTATTTATATTTACCGTGAAATATTTATCTCTATTCATAATCTTATCATATAAAGTTGGGTTTCTAAATTAGTAATTAACGAGATTGTTCCACGTATCAAATCTAATGATCCAAAAATTTTGTAGTATTTTTTTACATATATATAAAGTTGAGTTTCAAAACTTATATTTCAACGGGATTCATCCTCGTGTCAAATTCAATGATCCAAATATTTAGAGTATTTTTATATATTTTAAAATATATTTTTGTTTGAAATATTTTTATTTATCACGAAATATATATCTTTATTCACAATTCTAATATAAAAATATATTATATCTTTACTTATAATTATAAAAAATCTTATTATATGAAGTTGAGTTTCAAAAGTTAGTAATCAACCGAAATTTTTTCACATGCCAAATTAACGATATGAATTTTTTCAGTATCCTATTATATAAAGTTGGATTTCAAATCCTACTATTTACAAGTTAGTTTCAACAATTAGTAATCAACGAAATTCTTAAATATTATTTAAAATATGATATACGTATATATATATCCTATGATATAAAATTGGGTTTCAAAAATTAGTAATCATTAAGATTCTTAAATATTATCTTAATACAATATGTGCATATATATATATATATATATATACATTTTTCTAAAACATGTACATTGGTCCAGTAGATATAATGATTTGAAAGCTTATTGGAATCTTAGCTGATTTTGTGTAATAGGCCCAACAAAGGTAGGATTATATTGACAGGTAAGCCAGCACTATTGGGTTTATCTTTAGCTTATTAATGTGGGCCTATTTTTTGGGCCTTTTAAGAATAATCCGACTGGCCCAATCTGATATGCAATTTTACCTTGTGTTAAATTTAGCCGGCTTGTAGAGTTGTATACCATTGTATAAGTGAGATTACGATTTACTATGTTCGGTTTCTTGTTGTATTCAGAGAATTTTGATCCTCAATAAGAATATAATCTTTTAAAATATAAGAGTAAGAATTACTCAACAAACTTTTTTAAAAAAATAGTAGCAAACAACTTTACAACTAAAATATAAGTTTTTACGTGAAATTATTAATAGTTAATTCAGGTTAAAATAATTTAAACTAATGAAATTTCTATAATTATAGTGTTTTCTATTTTTCTATCTAAATAGGGTATCGAATTTGTAGATTTTTTCAAGATTATAAAATCATCAAAATCAAAATGACAAAAGAAAACAAAATGACGTATGACTACTTATGCCACTTTCTTAATTCGAAGTTGATAACAGAAATACAAGATCTTATTATATATATCACATTCAGAATCATTATTTTTGTTTTCTCTTTTAAAAATAATTGGATCCATAAAACTTGATCCATAAGTCTAATTCCTTAAACCCTAATCTTATCATATACTTTTCATAATTCAAATGTAACAAAAACCATTAGAAAAATACATTTAATCAATATTTTTTTCTCAGACACATAAAAGTTGTATTTGTAAAGAAAACCATTTTTATCATGCAGAATATTTATCTTGTCTTTCTTTCCACATTGTGAATAGAACAATATTTTCTTCCTATTATTTAACCAATATTTGCATGCCAATGATTTTTAGACTTTTTTTAGGAATATACTATAAAACTTTATAAAAAAAATCTATTTCAATCATGACCTAATTCCAACACAATAAATATATAAAAACAATTCGATAAGACAAGATAAAAGTTTAACCGCTCCTCTTATCACATCACAACAAAGAATGATAAGCTGAAGGGCACTTCATATTCATGAGATCCAATAGGGCAAATCAAAATAGATCAAATAATACAATATTTCATTCTTTAATCAACTATACTCTTCAATTAATTTCGGACCACACAAATAAATATTAAAAATATTAAAAAAGATCTTGATTAGTGATAATATATATATATAAGTGCCCACTAAGGGAAAGATAATATTTTGATAAGGAACCCAATTAAATTAGGTCACTTATAATTTGGGGCACACACTTAGTGACCTAAATTAAAGTTAGGTTAATATTTCATTTGTCCTTCTAATTGGTTTGACTGTAAATTATTAAATGGTAGTGCAAGTCAAACGTACCAATTTCATTTATCTTTGATATCATTTGGTGCATGTCAATAGTAATTTTAATATTTATATGTACGAACACAAATTCTTCAAACAAATAAGAGTAAAGTTGAAAATGTCATGCTTCAATCACCATGACCATAAGAAATATAATGTTTGCGTCAGATAACTCAAAAGTATCGAAGATGGCAACGAAATCCAGATGCGTAATTAGCATATAAACTTTATTTCGAAGAATTCACAAGATTTATTTCTCGTTATTTAAAATTTTAAACTTCTTTTGTCTGTAATGTTAGAGAGCTTTTCCAAAACCTATTTTTACAGATTTTTTGTCATCTTTTTGACTTTTTCACTATTCTAATAAAATTAATGAGTTTGATAAAGAAAAAATAAAGAGTAATAAAGTTCTTTCGTCATATGTAATATGTATAGTGAATTTTCTAATCAGAAGAAATAAGAATATGCGAAGGGCTTTATTTGCTTACGACAATTCACTTTTCATGTGTTTAGGAAAATAGTGAATATTTATGTACGCATGCAAATGCAATAAACACGCAAACATGTATCTCTAATATCACTTAATTAGTGCCTAGTGCCTAGTGCAGTAGTGCATGTAAAAGTAATCTCATTTGTTTGATTCTAATTGCTTTATTTATATATTTACTTTCGTGTTTGGGAATATGAAAGAGTGATCGTATAAGCCTTTTATGAAAGAGTGATCATTTGGGACTATGTAAAAGAAAAAAATCTTAAACTTTATAAGAAAATCAGTCGATGGATTGACAATTTAAGTTATTCTAATTTGATTTTCGTTCAAAACTTAAAATATTCTTTCAGAAGTAGTCAAATTTGAATATGTTTGGATAATGCAAAATTCTGGTTTTGGAAATATCGGTTCTTCAAATTTAGATGTTTCCCGAAAAAATTTTATGGGTGTGAAATTAGTCGGATTTACCTCAGATTACTTTTATTATATATAAAAAAAAGCTTTGACCTTTATCATTTTGGTTGATAGAATTTAAAGAATAAGTTATTCAACCATAAATGAGTAATACAAGAGAACATATCACATGACTAGTTTATATGATATCAATTCTTCCACGTTATAAAATAACTAACAATATTTATAACTATCATAAAAACCTAAAGACTATATATAACTCTACCACATGTTAGGATTGATTATGTGTAAAAATTTAAAACCAAAAAATACCTAAAATTTTGGACCGCTTTAAGATGTGCACTTAATGTATATAATGTGACTCAAAACTTCTTACAACTTTGAGTCATTAAATTTAATATCTAAATTATATACCACAAAAAGGAATATACGTTATAAACTAAATGGTAATACATTATGCATGACCTAATATTAGAACTTTTGTGGACATTGTGTTATAACTCGTTTTTTTCATCAGATTTTATTTTCTAGAATTCACTCTGAATTTGATCTGTTGAAATAATACAACATACTCTTTTTTTCGTTAATAGGATCGGAAAAATCCGATCGATAATTCTAACTCTATTACAAAAATTGTACAATTAACTGAAATTAAATTACGGTAGAAAAGGATACATAGATTGACATTTAACCACAGTAATACCATACATTTAGCTTATTAATGTAATAGTGAAGAGAGGACTACTCACAACTAAATTCATGTAATATCGATATCCGTGAAAAATATTACAGAGGTGGACATATCAATCTTCCATTTAAACTCAAATTTTATCAGGGAAAATTACACTATCAACAACATGGAAAAAATGTAGACATTTAACTAGAATAATACCATAGTTTTGGCTTATTACAAATATAGTGAAGGGATTACTAGACAACTAGATTCACTTAAAACATTAGCTAGGTCGGTTTGGTCCGAATCACCTATTGTTGTTGATAAAAATGACGTTGCAATGAAAACGATTGATATTTGTACGAAGGTTTCAACATCAGTACTTATGCGTGACGACTTTGTAGCACAAAAAATAAGTAATCATAAAAAATTTCAATTTGGCAACTCCATCTTTTTTTGGTATATATTTGAGTGGGAGAGAGTGATCAATTATATGTGATTAATAATTTATTATATAATAACAAAATAATATTAGCTCCAAGAACTTTCTAAAATAGCAACACTATTACAATCTTTCTATATATATGTAATACCAAATTGCATAGCTCATCAAACAAGCTCAAAAACAAAAACATTCATTAAGCTCAAAAACAAAAACATTCATTTTTGAGTAGAATTCTGGATTTAGTGAACTAGATTCAGGTTCTAGAGTGTAATATCATGGCATCAAGAGAAGAAGCAGGGAAGCTTGAGTGGAGGATAAATGTAGACAATGGGACAACAGAGAGATTGGTTCCTAGAGAAGGATTCTGTAAAAGGATCTTTCTTTGGTTAAAGGGTTTGGTAATGAAGATTGTGGACCGAATCTCAAAGTTTATGAGGAAAGCTTGGAGGATTGGAGCAGATGATCCAGCCAAATTTGTTCATTGTCTGAAAGTAGGACTTGCACTTTCATTAGTCTCAATCTTTTATTACATGAGACCTTTGTATGATGGTGTTGGTGGTAATGCTATGTGGGCTATCATGACTGTTGTCGTCGTCTTCGAGTCTAATGTTGGTATGTAAAGCAAACCCTCATTCAAAAGTTTGCAACTTTCTTATCTTTGATGAACCAAATTGACCTATATGTATGTAAAACAGGAGCAACATTCTACAAATGTGTAAACAGAGTGGTGGCAACAATAGTAGCTGGATCTTTAGGCATTGCTGTTAATTGGGTCGCAACTCAATCAGGAGATGCTGAAGTTTTTGTGATTGCATTCTCTGTTTTTCTGTTTGGTAATGACCAAAATCCTCTAAGGATCAGTCTTTATTGTAAAAGTAAAACACCAAAACGAGTATCCATCTTACTTCTTTTTGGGTTTGATTCTTGCAGCTTTTGCAGCTACTTACTCGCGGTTTGTGCCGTCTGTCAAAGCCAAATTCGACTATGGAGCAATGATCTTTATCTTAACATTTAGTCTTGTCTCAGTAGGAGGTTATCGAGTAGATAAGCTGGTTGATTTAGCTCAGGAAAGAGTATCAACCATTGCAATCGGAACATCTATCTGCATTATCATTACTGTCTTCTTCTGTCCCATTTGGGCAGGATCACAACTTCACCGTCTTATTGAACGAAACCTTGCAAAACTTGCTGATTCATTAGATGGTAAGGGAGAATAAGAAACTCGAAACTGTTATGAAAGATTCACCATTAGTGATTGTGCTGATATTTTTTATCAAAAACTGCAGACTTAGTTGCAGAGTACTTCAAGGGGAAAGGAGTCTCCACGAATCCAAATGAAGATGAAGAAACTAAAACGAAACTGCAAGGATTCAAATGTGTTTTAAACTCTAAGGGAACAGAGGAATCCATGGTAACTTAACAGATTGTCAATGGGGAAAAGAAAAGTTAACTAGCTTTTCGATTTGCAGTCTCTTATCTGGCCTTGTGTTTTTTTTTTTAATCTCTCAGGCAAATCTAGCTAGATGGGAACCTGCACATGGAAACTTTAGCTTCCGGCATCCATGGAAGCTATATGTAAAGATAGGGGCTGCTATGCGTAGATGTGCTTATTGCCTTGAGAATCTCAGCATCTGCATCAACTATGAAAACGAGGTTACCTTTTAAGATTTGATCATAGTTTTGAAGGAGACTAACTTTTCCGAGACTGAAACTAAGCCTAGTGTCTTCTACTTTAACAGGCACCAGACCACGTCAAGAAGCATTTTGGAGAAGCTTGTGTTAAACTGAGCTCAGCGTCTTCAAAAATTTTAAGAGAACTAGTTGATATGATGAAGAACACGAGAAAGTCATCGAAGATGGATTTCCTGGTTTTTGACATGAACTCTGCAGTACAAGAGCTTCAAGAAACCTTGAAAACTGTTCCAATTGAAAACAAAAAACCTGAAGAAGTTCCATCTGAAGAGGAAAGCAAAGTAGACAGTGAAGACAGAACCATGTCGATGAGCCTACATGAAGTCCTCCCGGTTGCTACTTTAGTTTCGTTGTTAATTGAAAACGCAGCTCGAATTCAAACAACCGTAGAAGCAGTCCACGAACTGGCAAATCTTGCAGATTTCGAGCAAGATTCCAAAAAGAAAACCGGAGACAACAACACTAAACAACCACCACTAAGTTCCTAAATCACTTTCATAACTCATTGAAAACTCAACATACATGAAGATTATAAACTGGAGTTCTCATGTATATATAAGCCTTTTAGTATGTGAGTTTGCTTGGTTCCCTAACCGAAGTTTTCTTCGGCATGGTTTGAAGACCAAAAAGCAAATTATAGAACTACATCTTGATAATGTTGGAACTCACAATGTATCTAGAGAATCATTTCTGTTACCATGACAAGCAAGAAATGTGATCAAGGTGAAAATAAGATCATGACTAAACACTGGCCAATCTTGTATGTACTTTTTCATAAACATAATAGAATCCATATTCACCTGGAGATACTGGTGTCGAAAGCTTTTCTTTTTTTCTAGCGGGTTTTGAAGCCAAGGTTCAGAGCCAAATCCTCAACGGGAACTTTGATCACATCGTTTCTAACACCAATATCAGTAGCATACCTGCTCATACAATACATTCCAGCAGTGACAGTTGCTAAACCAACAGGATTTGGAATCAACAATGTGAAAGGTGAAGAGAGGAGTGCAGCTAGAGGTGCGCCTAGAACGGAACTAGCTTGACCACTTCTTCCAACCCCATTCTTATCTAAAATGAGCAATCCTGTCTTGCAGTAGAGAGCAAAATCTTCACAGTTATTTTGGAAGACGTCGTAGTTACCAAATCCGTTTTGGAGAAGGTGCATTGCTCTATGGATGACTGTTTGCAGTGGATCAGATGAAGCAGTAGTGCACGTGCCACCGCGGAATCTGGTGAGGAACATCGATGAGCTGACTCCATATTCAAAACGATAGAGAGAACCCTTCTTGAGGAAGCAGTCAAGGCAAGAAAGTACAACTCCGCTATCTGGTTGTTTGAATCCACAGTCAGCAAATCTAGTACAATGAGCTTCAGAAGAATCATTAACCTCTGAAACTGAAGAAGGAGAAGAAGACGAAGACGAGGAAGAAGAAGCGAGTCTGGGAGATATCAAGTTTTGCTCAGGTTTGAAATGAACCACCTTGCAACCACCAACAAATACGCCTGAAAATGTGTCAAATTCAAAAGAAAACAAACGGTTTCTTCAATTGAAATGTCAACAAAAGCAATCAAAATCAATTTGCTACCATCATTGACTTTAGGACGAGTCAACATCAGTAAGACTGAAACAAGAGAAGAAAAATGAGTCCCTTTGAAGATATGTTTCAATCAAAGCCATCAACTTCAGCATGAGGAAAATCCCTAATAGCCAAACAGAGGTAATTTTGACAAAATCAAAGAATCCATTTTTTCTTCTTCTAAGGAATAGATAGAAGGAATTTCAACCTAAGAAGTCGCAAAAAGAAAACCTAAATATACCAAACCTCTGGATGAATCAAACAAATGCATTATCATTCAATTGATGATGAAATCAAAGAACACACACTAAAAGTAAGAATCAAAGCACCATGGTGAGAATAGGCGAAGACGGCTCGATAAGTGTAGATATGATCTCCAGGTCTAAGCTCGTGTCTCTCAACCTTATTCGTCAGCAAACCCATTGCTTCGTCTCGAAAGCTTTCTCCTTTGCTTCAGGAAATTGCAGTAACAAGTAGATTCTGACGTCAGCGACGGAGATATGATTAGGCGATCAAACCGGAGCTGTTGAACCAATCCCGTTACAGAATTTTTGACGGAGTTAACTGTTTAATGACGACTATGAAGTGGGAAGGGTAAATTGGTAAATTAAGAGAGACTATCGTGCAGACGACGCCGTTTTACGTTGAGATGATCTGATAAGTGTTAACATTGGACCCTTATTGGGGCTATATTCGTTCTATATTCCAAAAATCAAATGGCCGTAACGAATAATAGACTTTGCAAACAAATTCATAAATAATTATTTTGAATTACTGTAAAGATCTTTCGTGAAAATTTAATATAATCTGTCACAGCAATGACATTATAAAATTTTAATATTATTAGTTATAATTTTTTCTAACAAATTTCTATTCAAAAACTATACAATAAACATTATTTAAAATTAAGTAACAGTAAACGGAATTTGAAAATTACCCATTAATAAATTGAATAACACTCTAATTTAACATAACTAAATAAAATAACTTTAAATATAGAAAGTAACTTTAGTCAAATATTTCTTTGTTTCTACTCAAACTTATTCGAGAAATCATCTAATTCGTTTAATATTATTTAAGATTTGAGAAAGAAATTTAATCATATCTTGTATAATTGATCAAAGTTTATGTTGCCAATGAAGGAATATAAATTGGAATTTTGCGTAATCAATAATTTCAAACTTATAAATAATAATAAAACTGAATATCATATATGAGAGTTATTTAAAAAAAAAATTAAATGTGTGTATTTAACTTGTTAAAGCTATTGAACTCTTCAAATTCCGGCCAATGTGGGAAGACATAAAGACATGATTAGAGTTCTTAGTCATGTCTTCTATATATACGTGACTAGCTATAAACATCAATGAGAAGAATGTAACTCTTTGGGAAGACACAGAGAAACTACTATTTGTGATTCAGTGTTATACAGAGGAGAATGGTATTTATGTTGCTCTTAGGACGATATCTCATCAATACCAAATATAAAGAAATACAAGTATCGTCTTTCAAATTATGTTGGCGAACACAAATTTACTTATGAATCTCTGAGCACATGTAAAAAGCGTTCTAGATAATAGCTCTGCAAGACCTGGTAAGATTTCGTTTTATCCCTAAGCCATTCTATTTCATGTTTTGTAAATGAAACATCTTTGAACTTGTACTCTTCTTTCAAAATTATAAATGCAATATTTTTATATATTATTTTTTTCAAATGAAATTATATACTTTTGTTGATCAATCTATTGTTTTTTAAACTTATTATTATCGACATATAGTTGATCAAATTTTCTGTCACCAACTAAGGAATATAAATTGGAGTTTTGCATAAACAATAATTTAAAACTTAATAATCATTAAGCCATCGTGGTTAATGAGTGTCTTAAATAAATTAAAAGTAAGGATATACTAAAACGTAGTGGAGGTAGAGCAGGCAATAATGGAAGAAACTTTGAGAGAATATCCAATATTTAAGGAGCCGTACTTGAGAGGGGAAGTCAAAGAAGTAATAACGGTTTTAACTAAAGGGTATTATGGTCTTTTTGACACGTACTGTTAACGTTCCGTTTTCTTTTTGAAGAGCCAATGAGACTGGACCACACACCTCCACTATTACCAAATCTTCGCTTTTATGAAAAGCAAAAACCAGAGAGAAGAAAGGCACAAAGCAAAATATTCAAAAATCAAAATCAAAACAGGCAATAAAGGTGTAAAGGAAAACAAGTTTCACCCACAAAACCCACGACTTGTCTAAATCAATATTTGTCCTTTTTCTGTTTTAGTGGTTGAACACGAATCAAGTATGGGAACTTAAAATTCTTCTCTCTTTTTAAAATTCTGGGTCTTCTGCTTTGTCTCCAAGCAAACTTTTGGTCAAATCGTTATTTATTCTTTCTTGGAGTTTTTCTCTCTTAGCTTTGAAATTTCAATGAAGAAGTCTCTTACTGTGTGTTTTCCTGGAATTTAGGTAAGAGTTCTTATGGTTTATACTCTGTTTTTTGGATTTTCCATGTTTTGTTTTTCATGATTAACAGTTTACTTGCTTTGGTTTCTCGATTCTTATTTGATCAAAGAAATGATTAGATCTCTATTGTTTGATTTAATTTAAAAGACATCAAAACAGTCAATAAAAACTGCAACTTTATTTGTTGTTTGACTGAAATTTTGCAGGAATTTGATAGACGGTTTTCTCACTGACAAAAGTAAACAAAAACCGTTTTTGAGTAATTCCAAAGTTAAGTTTTTGAATCAATGGAGGAGGAGAAGTCGTTCTCGGCGTGGTCGTGGTCCGTTGAGCATTGTTTAGAAGAGTACAAGACAAGACTTGATAAGGGTTTAAGTACTGAAGATGTTCAAATCCGTCGTCAAAAGTATGGTTACAACGAGCTCGCGAAGGAGAAAGGCAAGCCCTTATGGCATCTTGTATTGGAACAGTTCGATGATACGCTTGTGAAGATTCTTCTCGGTGCAGCGTTTATATCTTTCGTTTTAGCGTTTTTAGGGGAAAACCAGGAACATGGGTCAGGTTCAGGGTTTGAGGCCTTTGTTGAGCCATTTGTGATTGTTTTGATTCTGGTTTTAAACGCTGTGGTTGGTGTGTGGCAAGAGAGCAATGCAGAGAAAGCACTTGAGGCTCTTAAAGAGATGCAATGTGAATCTGCAAAGGTCTTGAGAGATGGGACTGTGTTGCCTAATTTGCCTGCTAGAGAGCTTGTCCCGGGAGATATTGTGGAGTTAAATGTAGGAGACAAAGTCCCTGCTGATATGAGAGTTTGTGGTTTGAAAACTTCGACTTTAAGAATCGAACAAAGCTCGTTAACTGGAGAGGCAATGCCGGTTTTGAAAGGAGCGAATGTGGTAGTTATGGATGATTGTGAATTGCAAGGGAAAGAGAATATGGTTTTCGCGGGAACAACTGTTGTTAACGGAAGCTGCGTGTGTGTTGTGACGAGTATTGGTATGGACACAGAAATAGGGAAAATCCAGAGGCAGATTCACGAGGCTTCGCTTGAAGAGAGCGAGACTCCGTTGAAGAAGAAGCTAGATGAGTTTGGGAGTAGATTGACTACAGCTATCTGCATTGTCTGTGTTCTTGTGTGGATGATAAACTACAAGAACTTTGTTTCTTGGGATGTTGTGGATGGCTATAAACCTGTGAATATCAGGTTCTCATTCGAGAAATGCACTTACTACTTCAAGATTGCAGTTGCTCTCGCCGTGGCAGCGATTCCCGAGGGTTTACCTGCTGTGATCACGACATGTTTAGCTTTAGGGACAAGAAGAATGGCGCAGAAGAATGCAATAGTGAGGAAGCTTCCGAGTGTAGAGACCCTTGGATGCACAACTGTGATCTGTTCAGACAAAACCGGGACTCTAACAACAAACCAGATGTCGGCAACTGAATTCTTCACACTAGGTGGTAAAACAACGACTTGTCGAGTCTTTTCAGTCGATGGTACGACTTATGATCCTAAAGATGGTGGAATCGTGGATTGGGGATGCTACAATATGGATGCTAACTTGCAAGCTGTCGCTGAGATATGTTCCATTTGTAATGATGCTGGAGTGTTCTATGAAGGAAAGTTGTTTAGGGCAACAGGTTTGCCTACAGAAGCAGCCTTGAAGGTTCTTGTAGAGAAGATGGGTATTCCAGAGACCAAAAATGGCGAAAACATCCAGGAAGTTGCAAACTTATCAGACAATGGTAGCTCAGTGAAGCTAGGTAAGCTTTCGAATGTTTTCACACCATTACATTGTCTAATTAGTAAGCCGCAGAGTTCTTGATCCATCTTGTTGTTGATTGATTCTTTCTGCACCAGCTTGTTGTGATTGGTGGAACAAACGTTCGAAAAGGGTTGCAACATTGGAGTTTGATCGAGTCCGTAAGTCCATGAGTGTTATTGTGCGTGAACCAAATGGACAGAACCGGCTTCTTGTTAAGGTGAATACATCTCTTCTTCTTTCGTTTTTGGTTAAAAACGTTTTGTGAATTTCCTTGTTTTCTTCTTTGCAGGGTGCAGCTGAGAGTATACTTGAGAGAAGTTCATATACACAGCTTGCTGATGGATCTATTGTTGCTTTAGATGAATCTAGCAGAGAAGTGATCCTCAAGAAACATTCTGAAATGACTTCAAAAGGATTAAGATGTTTAGGATTGGCTTACAAAGATGAATTAGGAGAGTTTTCGGATTACTCTTCTGAAGAACATCCTTCACACAAGAAGCTTTTAGAGCCTTCTAGCTATTCAAACATTGAAACAAATCTAATCTTCGTTGGAGTTGTTGGCCTCAGAGATCCTCCGCGTGAAGAAGTTGGAAGAGCAATTGAAGATTGCAGAGACGCTGGAATAAGAGTAATGGTGATAACTGGAGATAACAAATCAACTGCTGAGGCTATTTGTTGTGAGATTTGTTTGTTTTCAGAGAATGAAGATCTTTCTCAGAGTAGCTTCACCGGAAGAGAGTTTATGTCTCTTCCTGCTTCAAAGAGATCTGAAATACTGTCAAAATCTGGAGGGAAAGTGTTCTCTCGAGCTGAGCCCAGGCATAAGCAAGAAATAGTTAGGATGCTTAAGGAAATGGGAGAAATCGTTGCGATGACAGGTGATGGTGTGAATGATGCTCCTGCTTTAAAACTTGCTGACATTGGAATTGCCATGGGAATCACTGGAACTGAGGTAAAAAAATTAACTAACTTTAACTGTAAAACAAATCCAAAAGTTGAAACTTTATCCCTAACCTTTGATTCTGTACATTTTCAGGTTGCAAAGGAAGCTTCGGATATGGTTCTTGCAGATGATAATTTCAGTACTATTGTCTCAGCTGTAGCAGAGGGTCGGTCCATTTACAACAATATGAAAGCTTTTATCAGGTAACTTTAATAAACGCCTTCCATTAGATCAGATGTATACCTTATACTGATCTTGTGAAAACAAATGATTCCATTTTAAGGTACATGATATCATCAAACGTTGGTGAAGTGATTTCCATTTTCTTAACCGCGGCATTGGGGATACCAGAATGTATGATTCCAGTTCAGCTTCTTTGGGTTAATCTGGTTACTGATGGTCCTCCAGCTACAGCGTTAGGCTTCAATCCAGCTGATATTGATATCATGAAGAAACCTCCACGCAAAAGCGATGACTGCCTCATTGATTCATGGGTTCTTTTTCGATATCTAGTGATTGGTTCTTATGTTGGAGTAGCAACTGTTGGAGTCTTTGTCTTGTGGTACACACAAGCTTCCTTTCTCGGTATTAGCCTAATCTCAGATGGACATACGTTGGTCAGCTTCACTCAACTTCAGAATTGGTCAGAGTGTTTTTCATGGGGAACAAATTTCACAGCAACTCCTTACACAATAGCCGGTGGTTTTAGGACCATTGCGTTTGAGAACAATCCTTGTGATTACTTCATTTCAGGGAAAGTCAAGCCAATGACTTTATCACTCTCTGTTCTTGTGGCAATCGAAATGTTCAACTCATTGAACGCTTTGTCTGAAGACATCAGTCTCTTGAAGATGCCACCATGGAAAAACCCTTGGCTTCTTGTGGCTATGACCGTCTCCTTTGGTCTTCACTGCGTCATTCTCTATGTTCCTTTCTTAGCTAATGTGTTTGGAATTGTGCCTTTGAGTTTCAGGGAATGGCTTGTGGTTATTCTAGTTTCCTTCCCCGTGATTCTAATTGATGAAGCTCTTAAATTCATTGGAAGAAGCAGAAGGAGACAAAACAAGATCAAGACTATGTAAAAGTCTAATTGATAAACACAATAGACAAAAGACTGTAACTTTTTTCTTACTATCTTTTGTTTCATCAGAAAAACTTCAACCAAAGCCACAAAACCTGTTGTTTTTTTAATTCTTTGCAGAAGAAAAGATCAAACACTGTATCCAATATCTCTTTTACAATCTTTTGTTTGGTTAAGAATTCATTACAAACTTTGGCAAGTTCAGACAATCTCTTTATATTACAATCTTTGTATTATCAGGAAACCCAAACAAGCTTTGTTGTATCAACAACAACCAATTCATTACAGATTTTCTCAAATTCCATTAAAACATCAACCAGAATCCATGATTTACCTTTTGCAATCAACATCTTGACCAAGCTCTTCAGAAGTTTACCAAACTTACCATTCTCAACAACATCATTGACTAAGACCTTGTTCCTCTTCTTTTCTTCTCCCACAAGAAACTTCATTAACCTTCTGACATCTTGTTGAGTCCGACCAAGACAATTCTTCGATTGACAAACACTAACGAGCGCTGCAGCAAATCCAGAGGCTGCTTTATCATGCACCAGAGAAGGAGAAGGAGCTCTCGAGGGCTTTGTGTGCTGAAGCGAGATTGCTCTGGAGAAATTAGAGCTTCTGTATGATGAAGAAGGAGAAGAAGACGATGTTGGTTTTGAAAGATTGGTAGAAGCAGAAGAAGCGGTTGTGTTTACGGTGGCGTTAAAGCGACGGGAGATGGATCTCAACGGTGGTTGTGGCAGTGGAGGAAGAGAAGGGAGGTTGAAGGACGAAACAGATGCCGAGAGCGTATCCATGGCTGACGATAAAATGGAATAAAATTGCAGGCTTTTTACATATTATCCACCCAAAGATAATTAATTGAATATATATACCTTTTTCTTTATATTAAATTAACTAAAATTAGAAAATGATTAGAAGTTAAAACTCTTAAGACAGATCCGATACTAATCTTATGTTAATAATTTAATCTTAATCAGATTAGATATGTTTCGTGTAGTTGAAAAGAATACACGATTGCACTTAGGTGTGGTCAAAATTCCAAACACCAAACATAAATTAGAATTGAAACTTTTAATACCAAAAGGTCCAAAACTCATCAAAATTACTAAGATTTTAATTAAATATATATGAAATATATTTTTAATATACAACCTCGTTGATTTTTTTTTATAAAAAATCTATAACCAAAATATAATTTGATTTCGAATATAATTTAATCTCGAATATAATTTAATTTTTAGAATTTACAAAAGAAATTCGAATGTAAAAATAAACCGAATCGAATGATATAATATTTTAGAGCCCAAAAAATCTAAAATCCTGAATAACTTAAACCGAACCGGTTTACTGATTGTGTGCATATCAAATATGCTTAATCTTTTGTAAGAAAATGGGCCAGTTTTGTTATTTCAAAAGAAAAAATAAAGGTATCTAATTCTGAAAACGTGATTTGTGACAAGAACTAAAAAGTGAATCCAATACTTGTCTTTGTGTAAGCAATATACTTTGTCTCAATGAGGTCTATTTCGTATAGGCTAATATTGTCTCCTCGCATTATAAAGCTTAACCATATACATAGCCAAACGTACGAACACAATTCTACCTATCCAAACAACCAACAATGTTTAACAACAGACAAAGCCGCAAGAGATTCAGACTCGGTAACTTAGCTAAACTTGTCCATCTACGGCAAAGTGTTAGCCACCAACCGTCACGAAAGACTCATGAAGAAACTTCATATCAATCGCCACCACAATCACCACCGCAATCACCTTCATTTCGATCTCCGTCGACTAAATTTGCATCACCATCAACACATGTACTATCGAAATCGAATTCATCACCACCATCGACCTTATCACCAAATTCAACAGAGGAAGAAGCTCAATCACAGCCATTGAAACATCCTGAAACACATAGGATTCTGCTTATCCACTCACCACATCAATCGTCGCCAGAATCTGGTGAATCTCAGCCTCAAACAACAGTACCTCCTTCACCACAAACACCAGAAGCAAAGACACTATTGTCTCTTCCATCAACACTAAACACTACCAGAGAACCTCAGTACTCAAAATCTATTGAAGAAACTCAGTTTGGATCAGTGTTTCCAGCTAAAAAGTCGCCATCTTCATTTTCAGAATATGGTGATCAACCGCAGTCGCCACCTCAAAAAGTCAAGACTCCATTGTCTTCTCCTTCAATGTCAGCTATTTACTTAAATAGAAGCTTCCAATCCCAATCGTCTTCACCGCTTTCACCGTCTAAATCCACTGATAAAACTCAGTTCAGATCGTCATCTTTGTCATCATCAGAATCTACTGAATCTCAATTGTCTCATCAACAACCAAAAGCTAATATTGCACCGTCTTCACCATCAACACTTAATGCTACTAAAGAATCTCAACCACAACAACCGTCTAAATCCGTTGATGAAAATAAGTTCCGACCATCCACTCTGTCATCATTAGAATCCATACCTGAACCACTTCCACCACTTGTGTCTTCTAAGTCTATTGATGAAATACAGTCTCGATCATCGCCTCCATCGTTTTCAGAAGCTGATCAATCTCAAGCGCCTTCATCACTATCAGACGCTAAAAGACCATCGTTTCGTCAGTCAATGCTAAATGCTATTGAAGAACTCCAACCGCCTTCACCGCCTGAATCCATTGATAAACCTCAGTTCCGATCATTGCCTTCATCACAAGCATCACCTACATCATTATCGAAATCGAGTGAATTTCAACCACCTTTACCATCACCAGAGGCTAAAACTCCATCGTCAACGCTAAACACTACTGAAAAATCTCAGCCGCAATCGCCCTCACCATCTCTATCCATTGATGAGATCGGTTTCCGTTCTTCACCTCCGTCGCAAGCATTGCCACCATCACATACAGAAGCTGATGAATCTCAACAATCTGTACCACCACCAGAAACTAAAATTTCCTCGTATTCACCGTCAAAGCTAAACGCAACTCCTAGCTCCGAGCCACAAGCGCCTCCACCGCTCATGCCGTCAAAATCCATTGATCAGACAGGGTTTCCGTCATCGCCTACGTCGAAAGTATCGCCACAATCTTTATCAGAATCTAGTGAATTTCAGCCCCCTTTACCATCATCTGAAGATAAAATTCCACCATCTCTACCCTCAACGCTAAACACTTCTGAAAAATCTCAGCTTCCAGTGCTTCCCCCGTCTAAATCTATTGATGAAGCTCGATCTCAATCATCGACAATTTCGCCACCATCTTTACCGTTAAAGGTAAACACTTTTGAAGAATCTCTGCTTCCATCGCTTCAGCCATCTAAACCCATTGATCAAAATCGATCTCATTCACCGCCAATTTCGCCACCGTCTCTACCGTCAACGCTAAACACTTCTGAAGAATCTAAACCACCACTGCTTCCGCAGTCTAAAGCCATTGATGAAACTCAATCTCAATCACCGGTAAACACTTCTGAAGAATCTAAGCCTCCATTGCTTCCACCGTCTAAATCAATTGATGAAACTCACTCTCAATCATTTCCAGTTACACCACCATCTCTACCGTCAACACTAAACACTCCTAAAGAATCTCAGCCTCCACCACTTCCGCCATCTAAATCTGTTGATGAAACCCGATCTCAATCATCGCCATTGCCAGAATCCTATAAACTATCCAGATCTCAAACGCACTCATCACCACAACCATCGCCATTGCCGTCGTCCAAAGCTACTGAAAACCTCCAATCCCAAGCATCTATGCCACCACTATCTCCAACGAAACTGACGTCGCCATCACTGATTAAAGCACCAAATCCCTCTCCTTCCACTTCTCCAGCCATTATAACCCCGCCTCCTCCGCCGCTTCAGTCTCCGCTCAAATCCCAATCAAATCTGTCACCTAAACCATCGTTACCTCAAATTAAACCGAACCCAACTGAATCTTCTTCTCCAAAACTCATAAACACCGAACCTCACAATTCATCAGACCATAACAAGCATCAAATTCACAATCCAGGAAACTCAAACGCCAAGCTCATGAATGAGATTTCAGCTGAGAACATAAAACCAAAAACAGAGGAAAAGGAATTTGGAATGAGAAAAAACAGAGGAAAAGGAATTTGGAATGAGAAAAAACAAGAGCCAACGATGATGATGTTCATTAACAGTAATGTACAAGGATTCAACACATCTCTCTCGCTCCATTCATCTTCAATCGATCATGAGCCAGGCGTTCACTTAACAATCGATTATGATCAAAGTTGTGATTTTTCTTCAAAAGTTCGTTAATTATATAAACAAAATTGGCGCCAACAAAAACGGGCCTCTTGTTACTACTTTGGACTGGATTGTTTTATGTTATTAATAATATAAATATTTGGGCTGGCCCATCAGACATTTCATTCTGGGCTCTCTTTAAACATTTCTTCTTCTTTTCTTTTTTATTAATCTTCTTTTTTTTTTGTAAGGGGACATTCATACAAATGCGATTACTATGAGCTATTGCTTTTGTCCTTTTGACGATGAGACATAAATAACGCATTTATAACTCATACTTGGCCAGCTCAATATTATATCATTACTCAAAAATATTTATGTGAATTTTATTTGTTTATAACAAAAAAAAAGGATTAGATTGAATTTCTCTAATAATGATGTAACTTCTTGATAAAACAATATAGATATATAATATAAATACTTGGGCTGGCCCATCAAATATTCCATATATTATGTAACTGTTTACTATAGAAAACAGCATTTATAGTTTAAAATATATATAGTTTTGTAATTATGTTATTAATCATATGTATTAACAACTTTTAGATGATAAAAAGAATTCTGAGACACTTTCTCTATGCATATTGCTTTTTTATTTTTGTTTAGAGATTTATAGTTCTCAAAAACTTTGTTTTAGTAAAGAAAGTCTTAATTCTTAATTTCTTATTCCATTTTCTTTTTAAAACTAACCAACTAAATTTTACTTTTTTGGTTTATTGTATAAATACAGCTGTTGGTCAAAGTAGGACAGTAAATATGTTTTGACGAAAAGTCAAATTCAAAACACAAATTCCCATGATGTGTGCAAAACACATAGTTCACTTTTATAAACAGAAAATTGTACTAAAAGGGAATATGGTTCTTTTTAATTAAATTAAACACTTATACTAAAACAAGAAGAAGATAAATATGTAAAACTAGAAGGAAAAAAATAAGTAAAACAAATAAAATATGAATCTCAGCAACAGAAGATAGTTAAAACTTGTTCTATATGTTAGTCTAGAATATTACAATTTTTTATATAAAATTTATGATAAATTAATAATATCTAAATATAAAAGATTATTTTGCGAATAGAATTGATTTGATATGTAAATTGAAACTAATGAACCAGAAAATAGCCAAAAAATTGTATTCGAAATTAGAAATATTAAGGAAAAAAAGAGCTGGATGGCATTTAGGTAAAGAGCATAGAGACAAACATGCTTCACAAAACTTGACAGAATTCTTTTGATTGTATTTATTACTTCCCTAATTACAATGTCACCAACAATAAAGTCTTTGCCAGACTATCTTCATGCATTTTCACATTTCTATTTAATTTCATTTTTTAAATACATGTATAATTAATTATATATTTTTTAGAGGAAATTTTGGATTATTTTTTAAAAAGAAATTATTGGGAACATGTATATTGTTAATATAGACATTGGCGTGAAGTTCCAAGTGAAAAAAATACTGCATGCCATAAAGAAACAAGAGTAATGTCTTCACGTTGAACAACTTTTCCACTAATACTTCCAATTAGCTTAAACCTAATTCATACAATACAAAAATATCATATTTTTGTGCGCATTTAATCGATGTATAGTTTTTTTTTAACAATTTTTAGTAGTTAATTTTATGTTTTTTTTTGTGTCAATAAGATTATATCAGAAATTTATCAGAAAAAAGGATTATATCTATAACATAAACTCTATTGCAAGCAGTTATGTGATTCAGGGAAAAAATTTGCAAAAATAAAAACTTAACCACATAACCAAAACAATTTATTTATCATCGATATATAGTTAATGTTAATCTATCAACTGTAAAAACTAAGTTTTACATAATATATTTTTCTGGTAATTAGTAAAGCAATTTTATGGTGTTTATAAAAATAGTATGTTAATGGTGATTTCACATATATGGCCCTAGATATAACTTCTATGCTCCACTTACTTTGATAAAGATATGTGAAAACGAAGTTACCTTACAATAATTATTATATAAAGAGAATTTTTCTTCTCAGCTATTTAGTGAGATAGTTCACCTCAACTCATTTATTAAATAATTTTTAATATATAAACTCACACTCAAATTCACCTCAGCTCATTTATTAAATAATTTTTAATATATAAACTCACACTCAAATTATTTAGATCATGAGGTAAATGATCCAGTTCACGAGCTACCTACCAAAATAATAATAATAATAATTAAATTTAAAATTAACTTAAAGAATCCAATAAGTTAATAACATCATCTAAATTTAAAAATTTTAAACATATCCAAATAAAACTAATCTTTTGACTATCTTATATAAATAGAGTTTAAAATTAAAATCAAATAAAATAAAAACTAATAGGATAATCCAAATTTATACTAAGACCTTTGAATCATTGTCAATTCTGAAATTTCTCTATACATACTAACCAGATTTATACCAAATAGTATATGTAAACAACGTAAATAAACAATTTTCATAGTATAGTTTCTATTTTCTAAAAAGATAATTTTTATTTTCTAAAAAAATGATTTATGTTTTGTATAAGAAAATTTTCTATAAAGAAAATAAAAAAACAATTTTCATTTAAGTAAGACAATGGTGGAACTCATGAGCTAGCTCATACTCATTAAAACTCGCTCACATAACTCGCGAGCTAAATTAGGCTCAACTCATTTATTAAATGATCCTAACAACATAACTCACGTTTGCCTAAAATTAAGTTGAGCTGAGCCAACTCATAAGCTAAAGACTCATATTGACATCCTGACTAACAAGTATCAAATTTGGAAAGCTACCGGTTATGGTGACCCCAAAATCTCACCACTAGACCATAATTATTGGGTTGGTATATGTTTTAAATTTGTATTATTAAGAATTTATTATAGCAGTACTATGTTTATGTATTTGCACTGTTAATTACCTATTATAAATTATATTGTTGTTAACTAGTTTTTGATAAAGAATTTATTAGAAACGTGTCAAACTGATAAAGTGGGAACTTGGCAGTATACCTAAAAAGCAAAACAAAAATAAATAAGATTGCTACAACTGGTCATCCTCAATGTAGCCCAACTACTCCTCTGACCATTCTTTATTTCTCAGTTTCAAAATCTATGTCTATAATATACTTCGTTTATAGATAATATATATATAGTCTGAATTGTTCTAACCAAATTCACATTGATAAAGAAAGAATTAGCTAATTAATTAGCCAAATGTTTTTATGATTAATAGTATAGTATTTTCACTTAGACGAAGTGATTATACATATATTTCAACTGGAATTTGATTTCAGATAATCGCGTAAATAATAAAGTTTGATTTATATTCTAAACTCAAATAATATTTTTTCTTTTTTGCAAAAATATTGGAAGATTATGCAAAATTTCCAATTTGAAACATGTCGGCTGAAAATTAGTTGCATCAATATTTTAACAATATAACAATTAATAGTATTTTTATATTAAAGAAAAAAGGAAACTAGGGTTTTGAAATGACAATTTATCTGAGTCTTATTTAAAGTCCACTTCCTCCTCATCATTCCCTCATCATAACACCATCCTCACAATCTCTTTCTCTCTCTATCTTCTCCACTTTTTCTCTGTCTAGCTATATATATTTGACTCCTCTAAGATTTAGTTTGAGTATGAGTGATCATATGATTATAATGAAGAGGCTAATTTGGTTGTGGGGAATGTTGTTTGGATCGAAGATATCATATACACACATGTTTATGTATTTTCATGCATGATATATGATTGTGGTAATGTACACAATCATATGATATCTTCGGACCAGGCTTCATTCCCCTCAACATCTCCAAAGCCTTCAATCTCTCAAGTTTCACCATTATTGGAGCAATTTCTCTAGCTCTCCCTTTAGTCGTTTCTATGAAGATTGATCCAATATAATTGTTCTCCATTATTTGCATTATGTTTATATAACTATGATGAACTATAAATTTCCATATGGATTCTCTACGAAGCTCGTTCTTGACAACCTATTTTTAGACGAAAGAATTAGATCTTTTCTTTGCATTGTGTTTATATAACTATGATGAACTATAAATTTCCATATGGATTCTCTACGAAGCTCGTTCTTGACAACCTATTTTTAGACGAAAGAATTAGATCTTTTCTTTGCATTGTGTTTATATAACTATGATGAACTATAAATTTCCATATGGATTCTCTACGAAGCTCGTTCTTGACAACCTATTTTTAGACGAAAGAATTAGATCTTTTCTTTGCATTGTGTTTATATAACTATATGATAAAAATATGTATTTCATACGAATTCTCGATAGACTTATATCCAACAACCTAATATAGACGGAAGAATTCCATTTAAAATCCGTTGGAACTCTTGTTTCAAATGAATATCGAAAATATATAAAATCAAGATTTGGCTTACATTTAGGCTTTTGGATAGTAGTTATGTGTATGTTTATAGAATAGTATAATTCATTCATATAGATATTAATCATTAAAAAAGTACCATTTAGTTCTTATTATAGCAAGAACATATGTAGTTTTAGCTTATCGCAATTGACTTTAACTTTCTTAACAAACGAAGCTCATGTATTTCTCATCTTTCTTTTCTTTTTTTGTTAATGGCTCTTCTTTATTCAACATGTTGTTTCAATATATGAAAAAATCATATAAATTTCAAACTAAACACATAAAAAAGAGAATTGATGCTTTTACATATAATCAAAACAAAATGTAATCGTACATGTATAAGTATAGGTCATATATAGGTCACCTGTAATAGGTGTAACTAAAACTAAATAGGATTCACGGGAAATCGAACGTTTTGACTGTAAGAAAAATTACCAAAAACAAAGGATTGAAAATCTCTTCTTTTTTTGCTTTTGTCAAACCTCTTTATTTTCATGTCAAAACTTTTCATATTATTTCAAAAGATGTGACATTTTCTCCCAATAATTGAATCGTGATTTCCTCAATAAATTTATTTTTCTAGAGGAAAATAAGTCAATTTAACCAAGACATATAGCCCAAAATACAAATAAGATAACCAACCTACGTTATGTTAAAATTATAGGGCCTATTGAGAGCCCATTTTTCTTCTATTTTTGTTTTTATGTTTTAAAAAGGGAAAGAAAATATAATTTAAGATATATACGAAAAAATGAAAAGCAAATTTGGCATTATATATATAATTTCAAGTGGGAATTTAACTTTTATAATTAAATTAATAAAAATATTCAGCACTAGATATTCCAACAATCTATGAGGTGTGTACAATTTATACGTACTTCCACTAATTTCGATTCTGTCCCCATCAAAAAGCGTCTTTATAAAACTTTATAATTTCGTCAAATAAATTTACGTATTGATCGTTTGTAAGTAACAATTTATCAATTAGTAGATAATTAAACTCATGGTTTTTTTACACTAAACTTTTTCCATTAATTAAAAATTTCCAAATACATCAGCCATAAAAAGACAAATAACTAGACCAAACAACAGCCAACATAGCAAAATACATAATTTAAAGTGCATTCAAGTGGAGAAATTCAAAACACCGGAGATATTGGATAGTAGTTAGATAAACAATCTTAAACCTGAAACAAATTTTGATCTAATCTGAGTTTCGTCGCCACTAAAGGCAGTCGAACAAACAAAAGAGCTCATTGAAACTTTAATTTCGAGATTTGAAAACATTTCTGTAGAATAGAATAAACTAGAGAAGCAATAATCTCTCTGCAAGAGAAGAATACTGAGCCTAAAATTATCCTAAAATATTTTAGCTTTTTAAGAAGTCTAATAACTAAATAGGTTCTATAAGTATTCTCACTAAGGTCCATAAAATGTTTGTCCTCAAAAAATAATTTTAATGGGTTGGATAGAAAGAAAATAAACAGATACCTTAATGCACTTGAGGTCCAAAAACGAAATCCACATGGTCCAAAACTTGTAGAAACCCTAGGTGAGACACACCAATTTATATTGGGTAAGGAGCCGCCGCCATCACCGTCAATGCAACAGACAACCTATGAATCTCGTCGGAGTTCACACAGAGTTAAGGATAACAAACATCTGAGTGTGATTGGCCAGTTAAACTTCTTCTCGAGAAGTTCCAGAACTGGCCTGTCGATTATAGGCCGAGATGTGTGGGATAAGATGGAGAGTAAGGCAACAAAGGGGAAGAGGATAGAGGCTTACCAACTACCCCCGTCGCGTGTTGGAGATGGAGATGAAGATGAAGATAAACTCACCATAAAAATTTCAGCAGAAGAAAAAGTTGAGATTTACCCAAAGAAAACCTCAATTCCGGAGGAAGAAGATGATGGTGCCGTTGTCTAAGATAATCATGTCCCCTGAGAAAAGATCTTTGTCGACCACCTCTTACATCAGCCAATTCTTTAAACAGAGAAGGTGGAGGGAGGAGAAGAGAACATAGCATTAACAAACATATTAAGGAGAAATGATGGTTATTATAATGTTTTCTCAAGTATTTTTGCTTACAACATTGTACCTTATACATTATATATATCTTCTAATTATTAAATCAATAAATACTGATTGATAGGTTTTTTTTTTGTTAACACTAAAAAACAATATAGACCACCAAGAATTTCACTTTTTCTTGATGTTAACATATTTATTATTTAGTTAAATTAATTAGGAAATACTTTGACACAATTATGCAACATGTGTAAGATTCCAAATAAATAGATCAAACGCTAGTTTTTGACTAATTATCAATATATGAAAGCTTTTTTTGATCTCACGAATCTAAATTTTCGTACCACTAAACCAACCATATTATTATTATTTTTATTTTTGTCCTCCTTGAGAGAGATAGACATAATATGTGGCTTCGACTAATTCGTTGAATGAGTAGATATTTTGTTTACATTAAAAATGACATTTCTGTGAAAGAAAAACAAAACAAACATCACATTTTGTCTACTTAATAATATATTGCAATATTCAATTTTACTAGTTTAATGGATATCACACTCCGGAGTATTTTTTGGAAGTTTTCAATATTATTCAAGAAAATACCAAGTGCTTTATTTTTTACTATTTAAGAAAATAGAGTTTTTATATTTAACTGTTATTCTCTTATCAACAACTAGAAAGACCAAATTTTATGTCCAAACATTTTATCTTGTCATATTCCAATAATAAAAATTGTAGTGACGTATATTTAACCATTTCATAAATACATTTTCATGTTACTATTATTTTTTTAAACGATTGAATCAACAAGAACCAGTTTATAACTCAAATTGTAAATTTTATTTTGTGGAACTATACATCTATTTACTTGTAATCAAATCCAGATGAAAAATATTTTGCATATATGGACATTAATCAGTACTTGACCACACTGACTTCCTCATTTTACAACTTTTGAATATAATCAAATAATAAAAAACTATACTACATTTTATACAGTTTCCATATATACACGCACATAGATGAGTACATCAATAATAATTACACATATTTGTGTCATCATCTCCGTTAATCCAGGGTTTAGTTGGATTATCATTCAAGTTTAATGATGACAAACCAAAAAAAAGAAAATATGAAAAGTACATAATAATATACATATAAGATAAGATTAAAGTTTCTATGAGTGCTTAAATATCAAGTAAACAATATTCCATTATTCTTTCATAAAAAAAATTCTTATATGAATTTAGAATTCTGCCCAAATAAGATATATAAAGTAAATTATGCGCATAATCTTTGCTATATATACAAGAAGTACAATCTTCTTTTTATTACCAAAGCAAATGTAACCAACATGCAACCTTATCTCTACCATCCAAATCTTACAACTCTTCAAGAAAACTAGCCACTTTCCTTCACTTTCTAGGAAATCAATTTCTCGAGAAAATTAACCAAACATGGGAGAGACAGAAACCATGAAAACAGAGTAAGTTTTTTATATATACATATAATATCTATATACTAATATTTGTCGGGTTTGTCTGGATCATCCTCGATATCTGATATGGGCAACAGAGATAAACTTAGCCAGTATTGGAGCTACCACATACCTCGTCTTTATAATCATCATCACAACCATCATGAGCATGAGCATGATCATGAGAAGGTACCAAAAGGTTGTTTGGCAGTGAAAGTAGGACAAGGAGAAGAACAAGAGAGATTTGTGGTTCCTGTTTTGTATTTTAATCATCCTTTATTTGGACAACTTTTGAAAGAAGCTGAAGAAGAATTTGGGTTTGCTCAAAAAGGAACTATTACGATTCCTTGTCATGTTGAAGAGTTTAGATATGTTCGAGGATTGATTGATCGAGCAAACTCTAAGTCTCTTGGTAATAATTTTCTTGCTCATCATCATCAAAACCAGCTTATCCGGTGTTTTAGGGTTTGATGATAATTTTGTTTTGGGTTTTTTTTTTTTTGTTTTAGTAGATCCATATGTTTATACTTCAATTTATCTCAGGTTATTGATAAAACCCACAAAAAAGAAAGAAAAAACTCATATATGTATTTTGATTGTAAATAAATATCAGTTTTCATTTTCATCTCTATCTTAATATGCAATTTTTTATAATTCAAATTTATAATTGAGGATGATTAATTGTACGCTTATATGCACTATCACCGAATCATTTTATTATAATTGTAACTTATAATCATTCAAAAGAACACCTTCATTCGGTGGAAAACTGCATTTCGTTCAGGTGGTTAAATGTAATTTGTACAATTTTTCTACTAGAGTTTGAAGTAAATAATTACATAATCTCGTGTGATAAATTTGAGGTTTTGAAAAATTTAGTTATAAATCAGATTTGGTGAATTAATTGTTGTTAAAAATATTTTTTAGAGTTGGCTTTGCTAACAATTTTGCATTAGTTTATTTCTTTTGTCAACAAATAATTATTAGATCGATAATACATGATTTATAGTCTAAGTTTTCCAACTGAAATATGGTGAAATTCAAACTTACTATATATTACTTAGTTAAATTAGAGTAAAGCCAACTGTATGTTTCTTAGTTATCATTTTGGTAATTAGTAAAGCAATTTAATGGTGTTTATATAAAAAAGTGCGTTAATGGTGATTTCACATATATGGCCCTAGATATAACTTCTATGCTCCACTTACTTTGATGAAGATATGTGAAAACGAAGATACCTTACAATAATTATTATATAAAGAGAATAATTTTTTTTGTAATATAAATTCATCTAATAACAATATCGTAAATTTTTGTTGTCTACTCAATTGTGGTTATTCAATCTTTACGTCATAAAACCAACCTTATGATATATATTAATTATCACCCACTAGCAGAAATAATTCTAAAAATATACCTTTATCAAGGTATATATGAAATTTAATGACAAGAACGAATATAATTCGACTTTTTTGTGGGTACAATTATTAAGAAAAATAAAATTAAAAAGCAAAATAGTGATGGATTGGAGAATTTTGAAAGTGAAAAGAAATGGACGAGACCTTTGACCATTATGTATGGCCACAACGCCAAAACTCCCACTCACAAGTCGATTGACAGATACGTAGGAATATATTATTCCTGAATAAAAATCATGATTATGGGCCTATGTTGGGCTTTTGTATTGTTTTATTTTTGGCCCAGTAGTCGTATAAGGCCTAATTTAGAATTAATATCTTATATCCAAGATGGGCCTTTTGGGCCATTTCATGTTCTCCCAAGAAATGTAAAACGCTATTTATTTTCTTCCCTGAGAAAGCTTCGAATGATTCTCCTCGAAATTTCCTACGCCTCTCCGTCTCGTTTCGTCGTCTTTGAATTAATTCTGGTAAATCACTCTTCTCGAATCGATGCTTCATTTTGATTACGCCGTTTATTCCTTCGGATCTATCTGATAAATTTGTTTTCGTTAGTCGTCTTTGGGATTTACTTATCTTTTGTTTCGATTTTTTGCTCTTTACGAGATCTATGATCTTCCTTCTGCGTCGCTGTTTCAATAGACATTGTGTGAAAAAATTCGAAGCTGACAGATATGTTATTTAGTGAAAATGAGAAGAGATTTGTTGGTTCGAGTGATTTTCTAAGATCGGCTCTTACGAATATGTGCTGAAAAATCATCAATTTTTAATTTAATCAGAATTTGCTTTGAGTTTGTGTCATATTTAGGTTTATTGTTTGCGTTATGACCGAAAAGTATGATGAATTATACATTCAGCAGCTCAATTATTTAATGGTTTATGAAAGTCGTTGGCTTGATTATGAATGAATATGCCCTAATTTTGTGGCTTATCCAAATCTGATCAATTCATTCTCCACAATCCACACCTTAACTATTGATATATTCTCATGTAAGATTGAATCGTATAGGATTATATTAGGTTTTGCTTCTTTTGCTGATACGGTAGTATACTTGCTCTTCTTTTTTTAACATCTCATTGTGATTCATTTCATTGCTACATGTAGTTGTGGCTTGATTATGGTTGACCTTTCTCTATATATACAGGTTAAAGATGTCAAGAGGCACAATTATAATCAGTGCCCTTGTGGGATCTGCTGCAGTAGCTTACGTGTGTGACAAAGTTATCTCTGATGATAAGATTTTTGGAGGCAAGTTCTATCCTGAGAAACCTCATAAGTTAGCTACTAATGACATACAGTAAAAGCTAACTTTGTTTACTTATTTAACTCTCAGGCACTACACCAGGAACTGTTTCTAACAAGGCTTGGTGGGCTGCGACTGAAGAGAAATTCCAAGCGTGGCCAAGAACAGCTGGTCCTCCTGTTGTGATGAACCCTATCAGTCGCCAGAACTTCATCGTCAAGTCACGTTCTGAATAAGTTTTGAGAGAGTGGTTCTGAATCACTGTCTTGTTCTCATTCGTATTGGATTCATTGTGATATTTGTTGTTTTGTGTTTGATTTGAGGATTGGCTAATTGCTCTAGCTGGTTATAGCAATAATTTCTGTTGATGGATAACTCATTGTTCAGACCAAGCTTTTCCCATTGTATGGCTTTTTGTGAGGTCATTTGATTTTGACGATTAATGAAATCTAGCCAACAAACTTAGCTAAACTTTTACATTAATCTCCGATTTAGATTGAAAATCTTGATTTGTTTTGGTGTCTTTGGTTCATTTGGCTGATTATGTATCCAAAGACAATGCTTTGGTTTGAATTGTTTCACCTTCGAACTAAAACCTCATTTGAATTTACCTTATAAATTATCAAAATCATTCTAAAATGTACATTTTGTTAGTGACTATTAAAGTTTGCTAACGTAGACGCCTCGTAAATGACACATGCCACGTGGTATGTCACGTTAACAAAAAGCCTTTTGAAGAAGATTTAACGTTTCTTAAAAAATATTTGTAATACAATGATTAAAAATTAATAAGTTCAAATCTTAAATAAACATATATTTTTAAAACTAAACATTAGTTAAAATATTAATTGTTAAAATAAATAATTTATACTACTCAAAATATAACAATATCCACATATTCTCGGAACCCAAAATTACCTCTGCAATTGTCATTATGTTGACCAACCTTTGCATCAGAGGCGTGGAAGTAAAAAAACATTTTCATCCCTCAGTCATGAAACTTCCATTAAAGTTGCGAATTAAATGAAGGATTTAGGATACAAGTAGTTAATCGTAAATGAAAAGAAAAAATATTATAATTCTACACTTAGATAGAAAGAACGAGGGGACACACTACTCTTACCATAAATCAGAGTTTTGGAGTTAAAACGATGAAAATTATTATAATTTATTTGTAAGAGGAAGGAAAATGGAATCGAGCATGAAATGAAACAGCAAGTATGTTTTGGCAGTTCATGAAATAAATTCAAATTTAGTATTAGTTTATAAGATTAAATGCATGAGATCTTAGTTTGTATATTAAAAACAAGTTCACGAGAAATTAGCCATTTTCACTGTTATGCATATATAACCAAAATGTCAATTTGGAATCACATTGCACACACAAACCGGGAAATAATTGACAATTAAGTGCGAATCTAAAACCGGTTCAAAAATCGCATCGAACCAGTGTACTAAGCATCCAACAACGTTAACAACTGCATTCCAAATCCATCTAGAAGCTAAAGGAAAACAAAAGGCAGAACCTAATTAATATCAACAAAAGCATTAGTTTTGTTCTTCCTGCATTTCATTTCCCTTCAGTTTTTGCATCACCTTCACCATGTCTACCAGCTGAGCCACCTTGCCTATCAGCTCCACTCTGGCTCGCCTCCGTCCCATCCTGTTTACTTCCAACACGAGCATCGTTCGGATCCGCTGTAAGTAGATAAAGAAAGGAGAAAATATCAGTGACAAGAACTTTGCAAAAGCCTGAGAAAAAGGTCTAGTGTAGAGAGGTTACATTACCATTGTTTGCACCAAAAGCAGTTTCTGGTTGGTGCATTGGATGTTGCATTCCGTTATTATTCAAACCCATTGGTCTTATCCCCATGTGCCCTTGCATAACTTGTTGATGTAACTGTTGTTGTGGATCCTGAGGGCTACCAAATTGCAATGGAGCTCTTGGTGGGAATATTCCGGGCGGTATTTGTTGAGCCATTCCCACAGCTTGCTGATGTTGTTGCATGAAGTAACTTGGTGGAGGCTGCATTACCGACGGATGAGGAGCCATCTACAGAAACCAAACACAAACCGTATCGAATCACGGCTTCAATTATAAAAGTGTACTGATCAAAAGATAAACTTACTGCTTGGGGAGTCATAGCTCCTGGTGTTGGTCCAGCTGCTGGTGGTGGAGGTTGAGCATCAGCGATTGCAGCGAGATACATCAAATTATTTTGTAGAAGAGCTTGATACCTAAAGAGAATCAAGGATCATACATTATTAATATTGCCATTAGAGAGCTGAACATAACTCAAAAATTGTATCAATAAAAATCCTGCACTTACTGAGCACATTCTGCAAGTTTACCGAGGTTCTGATTTTCCAAAATCGCCATTATCAACTTCTTGTTCTCATCTAGATACTGCATGAATTCACTTACTCACAGTCAATTTCTCATCTTTACAATTAGATTCTATTCTATCCAACACCAACCCACAAAGGATCTAGTCTCATGCTTACAAAAATAGATTTTTTACTTAAACAAAACGCCAAAAAAAATTCTACTTCCAGCAAACATTTATAAAGCGAAAAAAAAACAATTTAAGACAAATCATCAGAAGCTATTGTCTCTCCTACATAACTAGTTTAATTAAACCTCATTACAACAGTTAATTAAAGAGCTCACAATCATTTTCCATGCAACCATAAACAGAGATACAATCACTGAAACCCACAAAAAAAAACAAAAGTGTAGAATTTAAGGTTAAAAAAAAAAACCTTTTGGATCTGTTCGGTAGTGATGTTGGTGGGAGGAAATGAAGGAGGAACTATCGGAATCATCTGTGGAGATTGCTGCATCGTTTTCACCAATCAATTGATACAGTGAAACCCTAAATTTCTGTCTCTGTCTCACCCAAAAATTCCAAATGATATAAATAGAGCCCAATTCACAAATACAAAGTCACAAAAGGAAGCAAATATTCAACGAATATTGGATTATCCTAAAATCTAAGACTTTAGATTTGTTTGAATTTCGCCGACGAGGTTTCTGCAAAATTTAAGACAAAAAAATCCCTCAAAAATTCAGTAACTATTAAATTGTTTCCCCACCGAATTGTCCACGTGGCGTTTTGTCTGTTTTTTCTTATGCTCTACGATAAAGACAAAATAAACCATATTTGGGTCTTATGTGTCTAATATTGGGCCTTTATAAAATATACTGAAGCAGAACTAAGAATGGGCCATTTAGAGATACTGAAGCTTCTGTTTCAGTTAGAAGGTTCCTTATGCTCTGCGATAAAGACAAAAAGCAGTTGGGCCTTTTAGAGAATAAACTGAAGCTTCTGTTTTGATTAGAAGGTTTCGATTTAGTTGGACCGACTGAGATTACTTTAGCTTCACGACGGCGATTAGAATCAACCGTCGTCCTCCGAACCAAGCAAAATTCGATCTCCGAGAAACCTTCTCAACGTGGCTCCTGATATTTTAAAACGGTTGTTCCCAGCTCGGACCCGAAGACCTGGTCCGATTATCCCTGTGACTCGACTAGAGATGAACCTATTCCGGTTCTGCTCTGGTCTGAAAGTCCTCGGCTACTTTATGATCCTTCTCGTTTTCGCCGTCGTTGCTGTATCTTACTACGCCGTCATTGTTAACACATGGTGGCCGATCTTGATCCACGGCGACCATGGAGCTTTATCCGTCCTAGCTGCTTTTATCGTCTTTGTATTTCATTTCCTGGTAATTTCAAAGTCTCATCTTTTCAGATTAAGTTTTGTTTTGGAATGGAAAATTGTATGGTTTTTCTGCTCAATTCCTTAACTATAAAATTATGGATGTGGCGTGAACTTGTGTGACTATGAGAATGAGAAATGCAATGGACCAGAGTTTAGATACATAATCATTGTCAAGACCATGAATTGTTATAGAATGTCGTAGTCTCACAGAGTTTCTAATGAGATAATGCTTGCTTTGTAGCTGGTAATGCTTTTGTGGAGCTATTTCACTACAGTTTTTACGGACCCAGGTTTTGTTCCTGAGAATTATAGAAGAGAACCTGGGGCTGACAATTTAGAGGCTGGTACTTCGACAGATCAGGGAGCTTTTGGCTCTTTAGGTTACTGTGCTAAATGCCGGAATGTTAAGCCACCTCGTTGCCATCATTGTTCTGTGTGTAAGCCAAATTCTGATATGATTATATTGTGTTCTGCTTAGTAGTGCAAATATCCAGTGTATGGTTTCTGGTTATAGAAATAGAATCCTTAACTTGATTCATGTTTCCTTGCACAGGTCAAAGATGTGTTCTCAAAATGGATCATCACTGTGTTTGGATTGTCAACTGTGTCGGAGCGCGCAATTACAAGTTTTTCCTTCTCTTTTTGGTAAAATCCGTTTTCCCTTGTAATCTTATGGTTCTTGAATGGGTTAAGTGAGCATTAGGATTACTTATATTGCTGATTCCTTTTCCTTTATTTTTATTTGTAGTTCTATACTTTTCTGGAGACAATGTTGGACGTTATAGTCTTGCTTCCTAGTTTTATCAAATTCTTCGGAGATGCTATAAACCGTTCTTCTTCACCGGGTAAACTGGCCTCCCTCGTTCTGGCATTCGGTGAGTGTAAACGATTCTTTTTCTAGCTTTCTTTTCCGCAGAAAGTACTTAGCTTTTTGTTTGGGTCTCATTTTCGCCCGTTATGTTTCTTACAGATTCTATCCAATTGATGCAGTTCTCAACTTAGCATTCGTTCTCAGCCTTCTTTGTTTTGTAGTCATGCATATCTCTCTTCTTTCATCCAACACTACTTCAGTTGAAGTAAGTCTATTATGTTTGCTTCTACAAAAAGTCTAAAGCTAGAACATATGATTCCCTTTTCTCAGTCATCGTATTGGTCTTTTAGGTTCATGAGAAAAATGGTGAAGTCAGATGGAAATATGACTTGGGAAAGAAGAAAAACTTCGAGCAGGTGAGTCCTTTTGTTTACAAATGTCATAAATCGTTGGTTAAAATTGATAAACTCTTAATTTTTAATCTTTGTTACTGTCATTATGTGTAGGTTTTTGGGAAGAAGAAGGCGTTTTGGCTCATCCCATTGTACTCTAAAGAAGATCTCGATAACATAACATCCCTCCGAGGCCTTGAGTTTCCAACTCATTCTGACATTGTCCCTTGATTGAAACAGAATCAATGAATTATTGTTGTAAAAGTCTTCACTTCCCTCCAATGTACATAGCTCTGTTCTCAAAAAGAATTCTGAATACACAATTGTTGTGATAATGAAATTCATTTGATTCATTTCTTTGCTTCTGATTTTCAATCAGATCTCAGTACCATCTTGTTTAAGGTCTAAGTTCGTTTGACATGATTTTTGTTCCCTTAAACAGATGTATTAATCCATGTATTTGACACAACGTTTACATGTCATCGTTTATCACTTACTATTTTTATTTTACAATAGAAATCATACTAGAGAAAGATCAAAAGTTATGGCTGAGAATATTATTCAGCAAAAAAAAAAGGTAAGTCTGATGATTTAAGACAAAAAGATCAAAATACTCACCCTATTCCCCTCCCCAATCTCCATATCAAACCTGAAGCCGTAAGGTTTCGATTTCACATTTATAAGACATGCGAGAAAGCTTTTAAAGTTCTCCAAAACAAAAACAAACTCCAAACAAATCCCAATACACCTCTCTCCTTTTTCTTTTTCTACTTGCTTATTTTTCTATGGCTTTGCTAGTAGGGTCGGTACCTTCGGCCTCCTCGGCTTCCATCATGTTCATGGCTGCTATTATCTCGGCCTGACCCTCCACTTGATCCGTTATTCCGATCAACTCTTCTGGGTCGTGGTGGTGGTGCCATCTGCATACCAGGCTGTTGCCTGCATTATGAACCATTTCCGTTTTTAGTGTTAACAAGCGAAGTTAGATATGAATCAAAAGAGATTGATGGATACATTCAAACACAAGAACTATTAACTTACAGAACATAGCCAACTCGGCCATCGGGAAGAAGCATTGGAACCATTTGCATCCCTGTTGGCATGGATCCTCTACCATAGATCATTGGCTGTTCAATGCAAAATTTTAACAAAAAGGTTACACACACAGAAATTGCCGATAAGTCTACTTAAAAGTGACAAACAGCTCATTCTCAGAAACATGTATACCTGACTAAAACTACCGGCAATACCCAATCCGGAACCCATGGCACCATAAGCAGGCGCAGCAAAACCGCCAAAGGTGGGATGCACAAAAGGAGCAGGAGTAGGTGTAGCACCATAAAAATTAGAAGAGTCAGGTTTCCTTTCAGCCTGGGGTTTAGCAAGCACAACTTCTAGTGGTTGACCTGTAGTTTGAAAGTTTGTAGGATGTGTTACTCAAGCCGTCTCTTAAGACCAAAGAACACACACCATTAAAAACATATTGAAGACATGGTATTCATGCTACTCTATAGTCTTCTAGATGAGCAAAAAAAAAAGAAAATACCGTTGATTTCATATTTCTCGGTATCTCTGACAGCCTTCAGTGCACAAGACCTTTCAGCATAGTGGACAAACCCAAAATCACGCTTTCCACCCTTTCCAGGAGGCGTAACGATTTTCGTCACTTCTCCATGCCTCTGAAAGAGTTCCTTTAGTTGCTCTGTCGAAGTATTTTCTGGAATATTTTTCACATAGAGAGCTTTCACCTGAGTATTTAACGCAAAAGAAAATGTCAAAATAGTTCTCACTTTGCCAGGAGAGGGGATTTTGTGCAAATTGACTAAACCCTCTAGTTAAAGAATACCTGAGCAGCAGCAGCAGAATGCTCAGGAGAGCTTTTTGGGTCTGCCCAAGTCACAGTTGGAGCGTTACCCTCAAGCTTAAAGTTAGAATCAATCATTTTCTGCCTCGAATAATCAGCACATGCATTGTTATAGTATAAAACAAATGCAAATCCCCGGTTACGAGTAGAATTTGTTGGGTCCTACATGCACCAAGTAGATAGTAAGGAAATTAAGCAAGAGTAAACATGGAAATCATATTGATCAGATCTTCTTACTTTTATGAGCTCGATGTTCTCCACTCCAGGACCAACATCCTCTATGACTTTTCGAAACTCTTCCTCAGTCCAGCTCTTTGGGATGTTACCAATAAATAGTCTATTCTTAGTTTCTGAAAGAGAGCATCTAATGGTTTTTCCCTGTACAGAAAACGTTAGATATAAGTTAAACAGAAGTAACTAGTAATGATCTATATAAGTAAAGGTAAAGTTAGCAAGTGAGATTACCTTAAACTCTTTACTGTGCAACTCCTCTATCGCCTTTTGTGCAACGTCTTTTGTTTTGAAGGCTACAAAAGCATAGCCTTTGCTATCACCCGAATCCCTATCTTTCATCAGTCTCACCTAATAAAAAAGATGTTATAAGTCAGCCATAAAAACAGAAATAACAAAGAGGATCATGCCAAGATGGACACATATATGACAGCAGTTCTAACCTCAAAGATCTCGCCTATATCTTCACATAGATCTCTCAGGTCCTCTTCTCCAACATCCCTTGGGAGCCCGCCAATAAAAACTTCGGAACCATGAGGAGGAAGTGAAAGAAGATGGGAATGTTCTTCATCAATAGGAGAAGCTGGTTTCTCATCATCTGCTGTCTCAATATCAATATGGTTATCGTCATCTTCAGCTAATTCCTCCTGACCTTCTTCCCTATCCCCTCCTTTCATATCACCATAATCCTCAGCATCATGTTCTTCAGTATTCGCATTGCCAACGTCATCATCATCATCTTCCTCTACTTCCTCTTCTTCTTCATATTCTTCTACTTGCTCCTCCTCCACTTCATCCTCCATCTCACTGTAGCTACCTTCCTCAAAATCCACACGGTCGTCATTATCTCGAGCGTCTGACATGAGGTTCTTGCGACTGATATCTGGTCATCGAATAACCAAACTTAAAAACTTTTTACCGGGAAAGTCTGGTGATCAGTGTGCAAAATGCTAATAGGACCAAAACGGCTTATAATGTAGGAGAAGAGAAGCAGAATTTAGTGATAAGAGTACTGCTGTTTTTTGGTTGCTCTGATGGGTAAAACGTACAAACTAAATTTAGATTCTCATACAGATACAGAAGAATAGAAGCTGATTGCTGGCTAGAGATAAGCTACACCATGAATTCAAGAGTATGATGGTAAGTAGTAAATGTGATAAAAATTAAATCTTTGAATAGAACAGCTTTGTGTATTCGATTCAAGATCCAAATTCCATTATTAGCCCAGCTTATAAAGCAGTCGTCATTTCCTAAAGACACCGAATCAAGAAATACCCGGAAGCACCAAATGAAATTTGAGATCGTAACTCACACATCTCTCCAGATAACAAAAACCCACAAACACTAAACCAAAGCAAAATCGACACCCAGAAGCAAATAATTACTCACCAGCTCAGCTCAGAAATATAGGTAAAAATCCGAACTCGAAACAGGCTGAGAAACTAGGGTTTATCCGTTTTTTTCGGGAGGGAACAAAATCGAAGAAGATGAGAAGAAATCTACGAAACAACCAAAACAAATGTATATGAAAAGTAGAAATGGAGAATTTTCTCGGCATACCAGACCGTGTTTGTTTTCGAATCGGATAAATGGGAAATTGGTGTTTCGAGAGAATTAGGGATTTCGCTTCAACCGACGAAAAAATGTAACTCAAACTTCGTCGGGTATTTCTTGATCTCCGGTGGAAGATGACCCTCTTTCCACTCGTGGGCTATAATCACATGTAACGCACACTATTCACAACCTTAGAAAGAAACGCTTTTAAAGCCCATTAAAGTTCATATTGGGCTCATACCTCCGTGAGGCCCATTCTAGATATCTATTATCTAAGAGGCATTTATTTTAGGTTGATATGAAGTTATGTGTAACGTCGAAGACATGACTGATTGTGTTTGGAATCATGTCACATGGGTGATGTTCCTTGCTCGTGTCCCAAGTTGCAAAGTTGCAGCTTTTTAATGGTTTTACAACTTGACTTTTAGAAAATAATCTAAAATATTTACATCACTAATCATGACAGCTTGTAAATATAGTTAGAAACATATAAAGATAAATTGGTAATTACCATTCAATTTACAATTACAAGCTACAAAAGTACACACACAAAAAAACACATTACACAATTGTCTTAAATCTCCATCACACAAAGTCATTGTTCTTTTTTTTTTAAGTCAAACATTTTGTTTATAAAACCAAAAAAAAAAAAAAAACGAGAAAAAAATCGTGACCATTGATTACGAATTATCTAAACCATCGTCTATAATCAATAGTAGACGCAGGTGAGATTTCTCCAGTACCACCAATAGATTCAGTACAACAAGAAGAGTAATTTGATTGTTGCTCCAATGCACCTAATTGTGAACCACCTATACTCTTAAAACTTGGACTCCTTAAACTCTGACCATCGATTTGCTGTTGTGGTAACGGTGGAATCGGAAACGAGAGTCGTTTTCTAGCTGAACTGGTTCGGTCTTTTTCAGGTGTCATCGGTCGTTGTCTTGGTGCACTTTGAGACCTGATTCTAGCTTTTGCAGATTCTGTAATCGCCATGTAATTTGGCAATGTAGCATTAGTGTAAGCAGTTGTAGTTGTTGCAGTACAAACACTATAAGCACTTCTTGCAGTGAAGCTATAGTTTGATCTTAAACTTGGTGTGTTTGATGTGTAGTTGTAAGATCGATCATCTCTTTGAATCCGTGGACTTGCGGATCGGATTTGTATTGGTCTAGATTTAGCTGGAGATGGTGTAGCTGATGAGAAGTTATGTTGTTGGTAATGATGACTGGTTCGTGATGGTGAACTAGGCCTTTGGTTACGGCTTGGACTCGCACCGGTTCTTGAGTTACCTCGGGTTAAATACGGTTGAGAAGTATCGATTTCGACGGTTTTGTAAACCGGTGTTCTTTGATCTGTTGAAGCTCGTTTATCCCATGGTTTAGTAGCCATCCATCTGTCTAACCATTTAGGTCTCTCTTCTTCTCCAATTGATTGATTACCTCTCGTTCTTCGAACCTTAAGTCAAAATCAAACCAAATTAAACCGGAATAAACCAACTTAAACCAACAAATTGGTAGTTCTTTCTTTCGTTTTACCTCGTGAGTGAAAGCTTGTGATAAACTATTGTTACTCTCTCGTCTCAATGCAGTGTCTCGTCTTTGTTGCAACATTGCTTTCACTTCTTCAATGGTGTGTGGTCTATCATCCCAATCTTCTGCTATGCTACTTCCTTCTCTTGACTATACAAACAACATTGAAAAAACTTAGCTTTATTGTTGTAACAATGGTGTCTGAAACAGAGCAACAATGGTGTCTGAAACAGAGCAACAATGGAGTCTGAAACAGAGCAAAAACGGAGACTGAACCAGAACAACAGTGGAGTCCAAAACAGAGCAACAATAGTGTCTGAAACAGAGCAACGATGGTGACTGAAACCAAGCAAAAAGGTGTCTGAAACACGTATATTGGATCTCTTACCATGGATCTTCTGTCTGAAATGTCTTGAAGATAACGAGATTCAAGCACACTATGAGTATCACTAAAGGCAGATTTGCGACTACCATCATGAGACAAGCGTTTACGTTGATCAAGAACACGAGATTGGACTCGAACCAGAGCTTGCATACACCTTAATGTCATCTTCGCTTGCTTTCTCACATTGTGACCTCTCACTAATGCTTGTAGCTTCACAAGCCCTTTCAATGCTCTTAATGCTCTTCTTGCCTTCAAATAAAACAATCAAAATCAAATCAAATTACTCTTTAATCACTAATTAACTTAATCACCAAAATTAGCTTACCAGATAACCTCTGAAACCAGTTTGTATTACAACAGCTGCGTAAATTTCTCTAGCTGTGTAAGTCCTTCTTGTAGGATTTGGTGAAAGAGATTCCGATACGACTGTTTGACTCTGTTCTGTAACAGTTGATGAAGCCGTCGCTGTTTCTGTAGACTTCGGTGCAGGGACATCTTTTCCGACGCCGGAAGTCTTCAACGGAGATTCATGGTTCGTTGTTTTTCTAAATAACCACCGTCTCTTCTCTTTCTTCTGCAAAAAAAAAACAGAGCATGTGCGTAAAACAGAGCTTTTGAATAATTGGACAGACAGAACTAAATAGCAACACGACAAGAAAGATCTCGACATTATAGAAGAAGACGAACCTTGTCTTCGTCTTCGTCAACTTCATTACAATGACCATTGTTGTTGTTGTTGTTGTTGTTGTTATGTTCTTTCTTAGTGGGAGATCGGAAAGCTCGTTTAACGGCGGAGAGCCAGGAAGAAGAAGAAGAACCAGATTTCTTCCCCATAGAGATATTGGTCGGATTAAAAGATTTACAGAGACAATGAATGACACATTGAAGAACTAGTAGTAGTCATCTTCGTGTTGTTTAGAGGACATTGAGAGGATGAGATTTGGTATAGATTCAAGCGAAGAAGAGAGAGTGGTGGGTGGATCTCGGGAAAAAGAAAGATGAATAAATTAAGAAGGTTGCTTAAGAGAGAGTTCTGACTCTGACCACCTCTTTAACTACGACCTTGACAGCGATGACTCTTAACTCTTCATTTACTCTCTCCACTTCATTTTTTATTTATTCATTTTTTTATATTTTCTTCACACAAATATATATATTTGACATTATCATCTATATATATTGTGTGTGACATTATCATCTGTACCTGCTAGCATTTGTTATATCATTCAATTCTACAAAAATGTAGTATGGTCTACTTGAAATTTTTTCATTTTTGTTTTGCTGTATTCAGTGGGGGAGCTAGAAATTTCTTTGATAGAGTAAAAATTTTTTTTAAGGAAAATCAGTTACAAAATAAAATATTTTAAAGGGATCAATTATATGTTGTTCTCGTCTTGAATTGATTGACAATTTTTTTACATAAACGGGTTCCGGTTCTGAAGCCGGTTATGTATGTAAATAGATATGTGTAGGTTATTGAAGGCTCGAAGCTAGGCTTGATGGTTTATATCAACTGGTTGGCTTCTTTTCTTTGTTGTTGTGTTAGTGTTGTGATGTATATTTATCGATGTAGGAGACGCAAACATAGTGCTTGTGTGGTTTTTTTTGATGAATTTTGAAAGATAAGCAAATAATGTATTGTAGTTTTGAAATCTTATTGGGTCAATTAAATTCTTTTAAAGGGTCCTATTTATAATGTAATTGTAAAATTTTATGGGGGTCCTATTTATATAGTACCTCCGCCAGTGGCTGTATTTAGACTTTAGAGATCTTATTATGGCATTTCACCATTGTGTTTTCCTTTGTAAGAAGCCCCAAAATTAATGTTATTTTCAGAAAATAAATTAGCATACTATTCATGATGATATTTGACACTGAAAAACACAATGAGCTTTCTCTCTTTACTAGAGAGAATTTCTTATATCTTCAGACGATTCTGGTTTTTTGAGTCTTTCTTCTCCGATTAAAAATCTTCCAGAGAAATCAGAGCTTGTCATTGTATGATGAAGATAATTATCCGATGAAGTTAGATTTGGCTTTGCGGTTTCAAATCCGGAGTTCAATTTCGTTTCTTTCTCCGGTTACTTGTTGTTTATCTTTTAGTCTCCGTCGCCGTTTTGTTCATACATTTACTTGTTCCTTCATGCTTTTTCAAGTTTTTTTTAAAATAAAGTTTTGTCTTGTCCTTTCAACCAATTTGTTTCTGTTTTGGATCCGTATTTACGGATTTGGCAATTCTCTATCAAACGTTGTTGGTGATCTTTCGATCAAGCGTTCTTCACTATGTTGGAGTTGCTTTTGGTTGGTTTCTCGTAGGTGGAGCTTCATGACGGTTTAATTTCGGATTCAACCATTACTAAGGATTTTCAGAAGGAGACGAGAAGATGAGATTCCTGCTACAGTTTGGCGCTCTCCGGCGTATGGATCGTCACCAGAATTTGCATGCCGGTAAGCAAGACTTGAAGATGCGTGGATGATTAGCTGCAATCTTCGCCGATACACAGGTGGCATCAGATGGCAAACGAAGAAGTGACCACGTGGAGTTCTCAAACTCTCTAATTTTGGGTTTATTAGGCCTTGTTTTCAGATGATTATATAATAAATTGTAATCGTTTTAACTTTTAAGTCTATTGGGCATTATCAATAAAATGAGACTACAAAAAAAAAAAATGTTCGACACTATCATCTATATATTTGTGACATTATCAGAATTTCAAAAATGTCCCTTAAACTAATTTTTTTTTTTCGAAAAAGCATTTTTGTTTTGATTTATTTTCAAAGCGAATAGACATTTTTGAAGATGGACGTTTTAAAAAATTTATTTGATGAAATTACTCCATTAATTATCATCTGCACCTGTTAGCATTTGTTATTACATTCAATTCTACAAAAATGTAGTATGGTCTACTTGATTTTTTTTTTTTTTTTTGCTGTATTTAGAGATCTTATAATGACATTTCACCATTGTGTCTTCCTTTGTAAGAAGCACCAAATTTAATGTTATTTTCAGAAAATTAATTAGCATACTGTTGTTGAGTGACAAAAAAAAACCATTCAATATTACATTATTTTCTTCAAATTCAATATATTACTCTTATTTTATGACTTCACGATCAACATTTACAAAGATAATATCTGGCAAAAACATATATTAGCGAATATATTATTAACTTTATAATTTAAAATACACTGAAAATGATCTAATCTTGAGAAATAGTTTAGATATAATGCAAAGGCAAACCTATTTATTGGGTTTTCAAACATAGTTTTGTAAGGGGTTTTGAGAATTTTATTTTGTTTCAATTTATAAGGTGTTTTGCATAATTCTAGACAAAATTTAAAATGAAGTTGATATTTTTTGACCTCTAATATTCTGCAGAATTATCTATGATTGATTAGATTATATTTAAATTAAATATTAAATCATTTTAAAAGATAATCAATGAATTTCTTAATATTTGTGTTTTTGACTAAAACCCTTTTATCTTTTGAAACAAATGGAGTATTATAAACAACTCATAGTTTAAAAAAAAGTTTCAACTTCTGCATGCAAAAGAGATTAATCTCTCCGAATTTCTTTTGTCCATGCATGTTATGTTCGTTCCATTTGTTCTTTATTTTAAAATTTTGGAATATGTTAAGCTGTAGAAAACTCTCTTTGTAGAATCACATAATTGACCAATTATATATCTTCAATATAAAAACGTCTCTATTATTTCCGTTTAGAGGTTGAGTGTAGTTTCATCTTCTAACTAACATGGCAGGAGAAACTAATTATACACAAAAACAGAAACTAGGTAGGAGAAAAGAAAATCAAATATTAAAGTATAGTTAATGTTCTCTTTAATCATTTGATTTTTGTTGTACACGTTACTCTCATATAGTAATATTTATAGATCCACTAGACGAACAATTTGGAATTTAGATAGACTCATAGACCTATGCATGCGCATACCTATACACAATACTCTGAATATATACAGCTACATATATTAGCTTCTAAAAACTATATATGTATATAATATATCCTCCTGTATAAAGTTTTTTTTGTTAAAGTATACAATATAAAGTTATGATAAAATAAGAAGTTTCTGTAGATCACAAAACAATGTATCATTCAAAAATAATAACAAAGAAAATTAAACTACAGAATGAAAAAAATTATATATTAAAAATTAAAAATGTGATTAAAAAAAATAGATACAGATAGTAAAATTTAATTTGTATTTTTCAGACTATATACATCTTTCGAGTTTTTGTGTATTTGTAGGTTACCAATCAAAATAAATTATATAATACTTTTAGCATGGTTTATTAATATTATCAAATGATTATCTGTAGATCACAATTTTTATAACTTTTATTTATTTCAACCAAACCAACTATTTAAGTAGACAGCTTTGAAATATGCTTATTGGTTAAATCCTTTAAAACAATAATAAAAGAACAATATATTAAAACGAACTGGCGAAGTCTCGTGCTGTCACGTGCATTGAGCCAGGTATAAAGATAGAGAGACACCATCAGGTGCCTGATGGACCACTAGAACTAGACAAGGGGCCTTTGTATTTAACCATTCAATTATAGACAACTCTATTACTATTAAACATATAATTTTGAATGTATTAAAACGTTCACGATTAGGTTTGTTAATGAAAATTTATTCTAGCAGTTTTGTATATTTTATAAACGTTGTTTTATAAAGAAACCCATTACAAGTTCTTCTAAAATACACAAACTCTAATTTTTCTAAACAAAAGTGATAAGTATATTAATACTTAACTTTAAATCAAAAATCACAAAAAATCCATCAACCAAATTTTCAAATGTTTACCACTACTAATATATCTTGTTTATCGGAGAATGTCATATATAATAGTATTTAGCAAGCGATTTAAATACAATAAAATAAAATCAAAGTTTTATAGTTCTAAATTAATATAAATTTGCATTGTTACGTTCATCTTTTTTTTTTTTCACTTCGAATTTTGGTTTTATGATAATTTTGATATGTATTACTTGTGTGTCATTTTTAATAAATAATTTACATAAAAGCAAAAGAAATTAAATACTACTTAGATAAAATCAATATGTAAAAAAAAAAAGTCATATTTAATTCTTATGCTCGTATTATTTGTAATATATATATATGTATAGTTTTACTTTCTAAGCAGAAATGTTAATATGATAAAGTAATTTTAAATGGTACAGGATCAAAGAAAAAAGCTTTCATAACACAGAAACAAAGTATTGCCACTTTAATTACTTGGTTGTTGCATTACAATTTTGTTTAATGGGACTGAGATTCCAAATATACTAAAATAATGCTGAGATTTCGAGTGGCGTTGAGCTTCAATAAATTTGTTGGAGTTCAAATCCTCTATTTTGAGTGATTTTTTAATTGATCTTTAATACTTATAAATTTTGACCAAATTTATGTAGAGATTATTCAAAGCAAAATATTATTTGCCAAATATAGATTACATATGCACTATATATGCACAATAACTAGAAGTGTATATAATTATAAGTTGCTTACTCTATATATGCACTATAATTATAAGTTGATTAGTGCATAAATGTGAATTTCGTTATTATCAAATTTGTAATTTCGTCATTTACCAAAACCTTGTGGTAATAGTTTGTTTTTTTAGTAATTTTTCATGGTAATTGAATCATAAAAACAAACCAAAATAATAGATACATACATCTCATGTGAGAAATAAATATAAAACTACCAAAAAACTTAATGTTATAAAACTACAATATCTTTCATGATTAAGCAACCATATTAAGTTTTCTCACAAATATTTATAAAATGACTTCATAGTATAAAAAATACAAAAGAATGATTTAAAAATTAGTATACATGTGATCAGAGTCGTGCCAAAGTTAATGATTATTATAGACAATTTAAAATAATATGTCCTTGTTAATAAAAAGAAATATATATATATATATATAACGACAAATATCATTGTTATATAGCAAAAATGATTAGAAAAAAATATTAATTATGAAAGATAATTTTTTCCATAAACTCGTTAACTAAATTTCAAAATCAATCTTTAAAACAATTTTTTCTATAGATAAAATAGTCAAATCACTTAACTTTTTTTGTAAAACCCATTTTGTTATCTTACTAATTAGAACAACTATATTTATAGTTTTTAATAGTAATTAATTGTTCAAGTCCAGCTCATTTGTTTATCCTAAGGGCTTACTAGAGCACTTGCAAGTATATACCCCTAAACTAAAATTAATAAATATATGCCCTTAATTTTTTTTCAAAATCTTAATACCCTAGGCAAATTTTTAATATCTGATAACTACCCCACGACCATGAATGTAGTCCATGAATGATAATAGATAGGATTCATGGTTGCAGAAGTTAATTATCTATTTGCAAAGGACATTGATCATTGTGACTAGAAATTTTTTTTTGTGAGTCAAATTTAAAACCATGGATTTTCATACGAATTGAATCATTACATTTTAAAAATATTAATTTAGAGATAACATCAAATTATGTAATAAAACAAAAGAAAATTATTTACAAAATTAGCTAAAAGTTAGGTATATATAGTTAGAAGTTGATTACTACATATGCACTAAACATATTTTTACATACCTATTATATGTTATTACATAGCTATTATATGTTTTAGTGGAAAACATTATATATAGCAAAAAAATATATGAAAAATGTAATATAATATAAATTAACATATATATAATAAATAATAATATTAAATATATTTACATTCACTACCTAGTATATTTCAGAAAACACAAAAAAAAGTTTCTAAAAATTTGTTGGCTCTGTTGTTTTATTTTTTATGAACTTCATGCAAAAACATAACAAAAATAAAAAATCAGTTTCTTACATTTTTTATTTATTTTTGTTTTTTATCTTAGAAAATTAAAACATCATGAAAAAACCATAAGCGATATTTTATCAGATAAGTGTGTAAGTTCTATATATACGAACACTTGTTCCCTGACAAAAAAAACACTTGTTTAGTCAAGAAAAATCATTATCGTAAAATATTGGATGTATAAGATGAGTAAAGCCTAAGTGTATAATTAAAAGTTGTATACTTCATTTGCACTATATTTATAAGTTGATTACTGCATATAAATTAACGTCAAATTATATAACAAAACAAAAAAAATTATAAGTTGATTATTGCATATTAATTAACGTCAAATTATATAACAAAACAATAAAATTTATTTACAAATATAGCTAAAAGTTAAGTACATATAATGAGAAGTTGATTATTACAGTATACATGTTTATTTTTTACATCCAATTATATGTTACATACTTAAAACATACCTATTATATGTTTCAGTGGAAAAACATTATATATAATAAAAATATGTATGAAAAAATAGAAAATAATGTTAATTAACATTATAATAAATAATGATATAAAATTCAATTACATCCACTGCTCTATTGTATTTTAGAAAACACAATAAATCATTTTCGATTTTTTTGGGTCTATTGCTTAGTATGAATATGAATTTCATGCATAAATTTTTGTAAAGAGTTTGGTTTCTTAAGTTTTTTTTAATGGAATACATCATTAAAAGTATATTTGTTATATTTTGTTTATTAATTTCATGCAATATTTATTATATTTTATTAATCTATTTTGACCATTTGTATTCTATATATTAATATTTAATTGACTGGATAATTATTACATAGATTTAAAGTATACTTTTAGTTAGAAAAGTTAAATATTAAATAATTTTTAATTTGTGTGAAAAACTTTAAAAATTATAGAACGGAAGGAGTATAATATTAGATTAAATTTCAATTCTTAATTTTTGACATGTTAATATTATTATAAATTCACCTTTTTAATAATGTACATAAGATGGCTAATTGACAAAAAAGGCCCAAATTTTCAGATAAAAGTCTTTAATACCAAATGGGCCTTCATCTTCTTATACCTAGCCCATAACTTTGGCTATTAATTGCTTGTTTTCTCTTTTGACAAACCCTAATTTGTTAAATAGCGGCGTCGCCTGAGAAAGTTCCCAACTTCAAATCTCTCAGAGGTAATCGTTCGCCATCTCATTTTGGTTTGGATTCTGTTAACATTTGTGGTCGTATTGGAAGTACCTCAGAAGCTTTATTTCTTGCTCATTAGATTTCGTTTTTGTTGTTTCTGAAGTTTAAATCTGTGTTCTTAATTGTTCTTGACTTTACATCGTTTCAGAGACAATGTCGACAGTCGGAGAACTTGCTTGCAGCTACGCTGTCATGATCCTTGAAGATGAGGGCATTGCCATCACTGTATCCTTAAATCGAAAATCTCATGTTTTAGCTTAAGTAGTTCAGAAATCTAATCTTTTTCAGGATTTGTGTTAGGTTTTATAAATTATTCAGTGATTTAGGGTTCATTTTGTTAATTTAATTGATTGTTGAAATTCTGAAGTAAAGGAAGGACTATGGAGCAAACTAAGGTTTTAGTTAATATCCTTGACTCTATTGTCAATAGTCCGATAAGATTGCAACTTTGGTCAAAGCTGCTGGTGTTGAAATCGAGTCTTACTGGCCAATGCTATTCGCCAAGATGGCTGAGAAGAGAAATGTTACTGATCTCATCATGAATGTCGGTGCTGGTGGTGGTGGAGGTGGTGCTCCAGTGGCTGCTGCTGCACCTGTTGCTGGTGGAGCTGCTGATGCTCCTCCTGCTAAGGAGGAGAAGAAGAAGGTACATATTTCAAAACATTTCTTTACAAGGTTTTGTTTATCTTCAATGTATGTTTTGTGATTGTGGTTTATTGATGTTTGTGATTGTTATTTACTCACAGGAGGAACCAGCAGAAGAGAGTGATGAAGATCTTGGTTTCGGCTTGTTTGATTAGTCATCTCTTCTTGTTTTTTAAATGGTTTATTGTCTTAGTTTCTTTGAGCTTTTCAATTTTGACATTTCGACATTACTACAGTTTGGTCAATTTATATCGTGTATTGTGATTTAGCATTGGCTCACGACCATCTTCGTTTGAGAGTTATCTTATGTAAATACATGAGTTTCTCTCAGTTTTTGTTGCTATGGAATTTGATTTTTAGACTCACTTGTATTTGCTTTCTTTTTCAATTCTCAGTCTATCTAGATACTTTCCATCTATCAACCTATTGAAGAAAACTAAACAAACAGGAATGAAAAATTGATAATCTATTCTTGGAACTCAGTACTTTTGTTCGTTGGATTAGATTTTGTTTGTCAAAATGATTACAACTTGATGTGGAAGCTCATAAACCATGTGTTACATGTGTTTTACTTTCATGGATTGAAAAACAGAAACACTTTGGTCTAAATTCAACCCTCACATAATGCAAACCAGAGTTCATCACTGTTACTAGTGAGTTTAGCAGACTTTCTGGCTCCAGAACTCATTGCAGTTAGTGGTTAAGTTCAGCAGACCTTCTGGCTCAGTTAGAGGTGTAAGTTAGGCAAACCTGCTGGCTCAGTTAGAGGTGTAAGTTAGGCAAACCTGCTGGCTCAGTTAGAGGTGTAGGTTAAGCAAACCTTCTTGCTCGGTTAGAGGTTTAAGTTTAGCAGACCCTCTGCGTCATCTAGAAGGTTTATTTTTTTTTTTTAATATAAAAAATTTAATAATTCGATTTAACTAAATTAGAACGTCGGCTCGTCCCGGCGGAGTATATTTCGAGTCTAGTGGAGGTCGATGAACCAAACGACGACATTCTCGTTACTTTGAAGTTATAGGGAACGACGACTCCTCAAGTATGACGAAGTCGCACATGGAACTTGATCTCGATTCCTTCCTTGTATCGGATTCAGACTCTGATTCCAATGTGGATTCTTCTTCCTCCGTTCCTCGCCGTACTGTTGACGAGATTCTCAACGCCTCCAGTTCTTCATCTGCGTCGTCTACTCCTCCTTCTTCTCCGCCGTCAATTAACCGGCGGAAAGAAATTGATCCGACTCGCCGCTTATCGGAAGCTCTTACTAATGTTGCAGTGAGACCTGAATCCGAATTACATCGCGGGTTTCCTCCGACGCGGCGAAATTCAGTATCCAATTTTTCTTCTTCGCCTTCTCTGAGACAGTTGCCTTTTCCGTCGTTATTTACAGGAGTGCGATCGAATGTGAAGCCCGGTGCGGCGCTTGCGGCGGCCGTGGCTGCTTCTAGATTGGTTCCTACACCACACGCTGCTATCATCAAGTCAAGGAGAGCTAGCAGTGCGAGTAACGAGTTGCTGCAGCAAGTTTTGGGGGATGAAGAAGAAACTGTTTCAAAGCAAGATAAAGATGATCAGGAAGTACTTTCTTCAAATGGAGATTCTGTTGGAGTTGCTGCTGGATCCGTTTCTTTGGATGATTTTCGTTCTCTTAGTGGAGAATCTCGGCTGGAGGAAGAGGGTAATGGAGTTGCTAGTCAACACAATGAAGCTAAAGTAATGGAAGTTCAATCTAGTAATATTACAGAGACCTTAGCTGATGACCGTGATTATGAAGCAAACTCAAACCTTGACTTAGTCACTGCCTCCTCTGGTTTAGACGGTGAAGAAAACGTCTGTGCAGAACAAGAGATGACGGAAACAGAGAATGCTGTTGTGGATGACGTCAAAGATGACACAATGTCAGTCGCTGCTTTGGTGGATTCTTCAAAGTCTCAATATTTAAATGAGTCTGATGGGAATTTCTTTTCTTGTTCTCAATCAGATGAGGGTAAGGTAAGAAATGACGAGGACTTAAGAGTTGGAGATGTTAACTATGATAATTTAGATATAGTTATACCAGATTCTAAAGAAGAGGGAGGTGATGCTTTTGTTCCTGATGATGCAAGCTCAATGTCAGGCAGTTCAGAGCTTGTAGAAGAGAGGATTGGTGAATTGGAAAAAGAAAGGATGAGTAATAGCGAGAAATTAAGATCGCGATCTTTTAGGAAGCAGATTGTCTTGGCTGAAGAGTTTGAGAAGAAACAAGCATATACTGGTTTGCATTGGGAGGAAGGGGCTGCTGCTCAGCCAATGAGACTTGAAGGTGTTAAGATCGGTTCTACGTATATAGGTTACTTTGATGTTGATGCTGACAATATCATCAGCCGAACCATTTCTTCGCAGGCATTTAAGCGAGACCATGGCTCTCCTCAGGTTTCGGCTGTTCATTTCAATTTTATTGCAGTGGGTACATCTAAGGGGCTCATCGTAGTTGTACCAAGTAAATATTCTTCTGATACTGCAGATCAAATGGAATCTAAGGTTGTCTTTTACATAATTAATTATATCCATTTCTAGGTTATTTGTAGAAGAATATTTTGACATAACCAGGGTAGATGTATGCTCAAATTATTGATATTTAATGTTTACAAAATTTTAGATGATTTGGCTTGGTCTACAAGGAGAAAGGCCCCCATCCCCGGTTACTTCAGTTTGCTTCAATCAGTTAGGGAGCCTCCTACTAGCAGGTTACGGTGACGGACATGTTACAGTTTGGGACGTGCAGAAAGGGTCGGCAGCAAAAGTGATCACTGAACATACTGCACCAGTAATATATGCCTTTTTTCTAGGCCGCGAATCTCAGGGTTCTCGCCAATTTAAAGTTATTACAAGTGATACGAAGGGTGTTGTTTTTAAACACACTTTTTCTTGGACTCTGCTGTTGAACATGTACTCAGTAAAAACGCAGGTAAATTTATTGTTCTGTAGAGTTATATTTGCTTGTGATTTTCTGTCTATGTTTTACTGGTTTCTTGTTTAGCCTTACCGACTTTGAAAATAAATATGTACACCTTATTTCAATTGCATCAGTGTCTTCTCGATGGACAAAAGAATGGAACAGTCCTCTCGGCATCAGCCTTGCCGGATGAAATTTTTGGAAGCTCCTTGGTCTCTTCTAAGGGGGGTAATTCCGCGGTTCCATCCAGCAGTATAACTAGCATGATGGGAGGTGTTGTTGGGGTTGATTCGAGTTGGAAGCTTTTTAATGAGGATTCAACTTCCGTGGAAGAAGGTGTTGTTATATTTGTCACCTATCAAACTGGACTAGTGGTAAATTTCCAGATGTTTGTTCATATTTAATTTACTGATTACGTTTCTGAAATGATCCTCTTCTGTTTCCTTCAGGTAAAGCTTATTCCAAATTTGGAGGTGTATGCACAACTTCCTAGGCCAGAAGGGGTTCGGGAGGGTTCCATGCCATACACTGCCTGGAAATGCTCAATTGGTAATTCTCCTCTCAGTAAAATTGTGTACTTTTATTTATACTTTTTTACTTTACCTTATTGAAGTAAAATTTTGCAGAGAATTCTTTTGAGGAGGCGGAAGATAGGGTTTCTTTTCTTGCCATAGCCTGGGATCATAGGGTACAGGTTGCCAAGTTGGTAAAATCAGATCTAAAGGAATATGCCAAATGGTCACTTGACAGTCCAGCTATTGGTGTAGTTTGGCTGGATGATCAGGTGTGTATACCAATATAAATATATTTCTAAGCAAATGCATATTCATGAGTTCTCTGCTTTTTTCTGCATATTTAGTTGCTGGTGATCCCAACGGTGACGGGCCATTTGTATCTGTTCACAAGAGATGGTGCTGTTATTCACCAGACGACCTTTTCTGTAGATAATTCTTCAGGACATGACTTGATTTCCTATCATACATACTTTACGAATGTCTTTGGAAATCCTGAGAAAGCTTATCACCACGCTGTGGGTGTTAGAGGGGCTTCAGTATACATTCTCGGGACTGCACATCTTGTTATTTCCAGACTTTTACCGTGGAAGGAACGAGTTGATGTGTTGAGGAGAGGAGGTGACTGGATGGGTGCATTTAACATGGCGATGTCACTTTTTAATGGTGAAGCTCATGGGGTTGTTGACCTCCCCAAAACTGTGGATGCCATAAGGGAAGCCATTGCACCCAGTTTAGCAGAGTTGCTACTTTCATACGTAGATGAAGTATTTTCTTATATCTCGATAGCATTTTCGAATCAAACTGAAAAAAGTGGAGTGACTCATGAGCCAAGCAGTGAAACCAATAATGTCATCTTGGAGATAGAAGAACAATACAACCGTGTTGGGGGTGTTGCGGTTGAATTCTGTGTTCATATTAACCGGATGGATTTGCTATTTGATGAGATATTTTCCAGGTTTGTGGCTGTACGACAAAGAGGTATATATATCACATCTATATGTATATCCATTAACTTTCTTTATTTTGTTAGATACGACTACAATGTTTCAAATATGTTTACTATGTTAGGATAGTGACTAGTTCTTAATAGGTTGTCTAGTTCTGTTTCTTTGTTCTATAAAATCATTAGAGGTAATTGGTCTACCGATCTTCAAATACCCTTATGTTGGTATGTATGCCGATTTTCACAGGACATACACATGCGTATTGTGCTGCGCGTTTGCATGTATGTTCTCCATTACTTTTAGTCTTGCTCTTCTGTAAATGGTTTAGAGTAATTATATGGTTACTAAATCAAACAGCATAATAGTTTTTAGATGCATAGAGTGCAATGCTAGTTGTTCTAATATACCCTTAGGTTATTAGGTGATATGACCTGTTTCCACTGTCTTTTTTGCAATGCTAGTTGTTCTAATATACCCTTAGGTTATTAGGTGATATGACCTGTTTCCGCTTTCTTTTTTTTCTTTGTCTAGATACATTTTTGGAGCTCTTGGAGCCTTATATTCTAAGGGATATGCTTGGATCTCTTCCTCCAGAGGTATCATTTGTGCAATTATAGATATTTCCTCAAGAGTACCATTGTATTATATTTTATGATTATCTGTTTCATCTCAGATTATGCAAGCGCTGGTAGAACATTATAGCAGGAAAGGATGGCTACAAAGAATTGAGCAGTGCGTTCTACACATGGATATTTCGTCCTTAGATTTCAATCAGGTCACGCTTTTGTAGACATTTTACGTGTCGCATTTGGTCTTTTTTTTCAATACGTTGATCGGTTGATGTGTTGATTTAGTATTATGGTTGCATTTTGATATTCTTTTCATTGGCGTTTAGGTCGTCAGAATTTGCCGTGAGCATGGGCTTTATGGGGCCTTGCTTTATCTTTTCAACAAAGGGTTGGATGATTTCAGGTCGCCTCTGGAGGAACTCTTGATTGTCTTCCGGAACAGTGAAAAACAAAGGGCTACAGCCATTGGGTATGTTATGTTTAAGTTGTTGCATTTTGTTCTGGCTTAATAAAACTTGACGTACAATACAGAACTTCAGAGCCCCTCCTCACTTGTTTCTGTTATAGACTATAGGAAAACCTAGAATTCAAAAGGATTTATGTATACACCTAATTGCGATATGTAGTTATTGTCTGACCGGTTTAACTTTGCTGTATGACGCAATATAATTTGTTGTCCAAACAGAGGTATAGTTTGCCCTGCAGCCACATAAGTGACGAGGTTTCTGTAACTCTGTTTTTTTTTTCAGGTACCGGATGCTTGTTTATCTGAAGTACTGTTTTCTTGGTTTGGCTTTTCCACCAGGTAGGATTTTGTTATGGTTTTACTGCATGTTATGATTTGCAATCGTCCGAGTATGATATCCTGTAATAACCTATAAACTTACGTAGGCATGTTCCTCTCACAATCTTATTCTGGTTTTATCTGCAGGACATGGAACTCTAAATCCTACACGCTTGCCATCCCTTAGGACCGAGCTTATTCAGTTTCTACTGGAGAAATCAAATGCCCTTGATTCAAGTACATGTGCAACATCTCGATGGATTTACTTGAACCTCTACCATCTGCTAGAGATGGATACTGAAGCCACTTTAGATGTCCTAAGATATGCATTTGAAGAAAATGAAATGGTGAATCGTAAGAGTGATCTGCTGGATTCCGATGAAGTAAGTTTAGAATCCAAGACTGATGGCAGTTTACCCGAAGTTAAGTGTAACGATATACTGATCCAGAATCTGATAGATGCTCTAGTTCATATTCTTGATTGGGACTCAAGCCGGGCTAATGAATCTGACAATCGAAGTGATTCAAAATCAGATAACAAGTGGCCTTCCAAGGAGGACACAAGTCATCTATTTGAATTTGTTGCATATTATGCAGCACGTGGTAGAGTTACTATTCGCAAGACTGTATTGGCACATATTTTAGATTACTTAACATCAGATCACATTCTTCCAACTTATAAGGTGTCCTCTAAGATGAGAGAGAACCAGGTACTAAACCTTCTTAAAGCTGTACCGGAGACTGATTGGGATGTAACTTATGTAACACAGCTTTGTGAGAAAGCACATTTTTATCAGGTATCCTCTTGGGAGATATTCATCATTCCTCTGTAGCATGATTTCAGTGTTTACTTTGGGATTTTCTCCGTGATCTCTGTCTATGGTTTCCAATTTCCAGGTTTGCGGCTATATTCATACTATTGGCCAACGTTACATTGCTGCCTTAGATAGCTACATGAAAGAGGCCGATGAACCCATACATTCTTTTAGCTATGTGAACAAGATGCTGTCACAGTTGAGTGGAGATGAATTCACTGCCTTTCAATCTGCAATACTTTCCAGGATTCCCGAGCTCCTTGAATTAAGCAGGTAAATTTAGGTTGATTTTATTTTCCGTCTCTTGTGATTAGGTTTAGTGGACTCTAATGATATTGAATGTTTGTTATTTTTTCAGAGAGGGAACATTCTTTCTGATCATTGATAATCTGAAAGAAAACATTACACGCATCCAAAACCAGCTCCATTCTCATCCAAGAAGCTTGTTCCTTTATCTCAAGACTGTCATTGAGGTTCACTTGTCTGGAAGTGTTGATTTTTCTCATCTACGAAAATATGAAGCTGTAGATAGTTCGGGTGGAAACATTAATAGGGATATGCCTAAAGAGGTTGAGATCTATTTGGAAGGACTTAATGGCTTTCCCAAATTCATCCAAGATAATCCAGTCAATGTTACAGATGACATGATTGAGCTTTATTTGGAGGTAAAGGAATTATATAACTTGTTCAATTGAATCTCTCTCTGCAGTCTTGATTATTTATCCTTGTATGTCAGAAGGTAACTGTCTAATAGATTTAAGTTCTCCTGTGAGACAAATATAGTTCGCAATGGGTCTTAGGTCTCTACCAAAGTATCATTTGCCTCTTTCATCGCCATCCTGCAACTATTATACTCTTTCAACTTATTCTCAGAGTTTGCAAGATTGCTTTGATTACAACAGAAATTTGTTTGGTTTATGTGTCTGGAAAAGTGATATGATTGCCAGCTTGACTTGTTCTTATCTGTTTGTATCCTCCTTAGTTGCTCCTTGGGATTTTGGCATCGTGGAATCGTTTTTAATGCTAATGATTTTCTGTGCATATATACAGCTATTATGCAAGTACGAACCAAAGTCAGTCTTGAGATTTCTGGAAACCTTTGACAGCTACAGGGTGGAACACTGTCTACGCCTCTGCCAGGAATATGGCATTGTAGATGCAGCAGCATTTCTCTTGGAGAGAGTGGGTGATGCAGTAAGTGCTTTGTCACTTACACTTTCTAGACTCAATGAAATGTTTGTCGAGCTTGAAAATGCTGTCGAACGCCAAGTGTCAGAAATGAAATTGGGCGATAGCGAAGGAATCAGCTTGGAACTATTCAGTAGTGCTCTAGAGTTGAAGGAGGTCTGACAATTTTTTAATGTGCTCCCTCTCTCTTACTCTCACTTTCAGACTCATTCATGCTGTTAATGATCCTTCAGGTACATGGCATACAAGGTGTTTTGCAAGCCTGTATAGGACTGTGTCAACGCAACACTCCTCGTCTTAATCCTGAGGAGTCGGAGATTCTTTGGTTTCGCTTTCTTGACACGTAAGTCTGATCATACATCTGATCACTACTAATGAATTCCGCATCATACTCTTAACATATGCAATCAAATTTAAAAACCTGAGCTTGCGCTCCTAACTTTTTAATTCAGGCATATGATGATAATAGTTTGTCCCTTCATGCTCCACGCAGTTTCTGTGAACCTTTGATGGATTCATATCGGGAACCGAGGAACATCGATGTTATAAACAAAGGTCCTGTAGGTGTTCAATCATTGGAAGTTCATGTCAATGAAGCAGACAATGAAATTTGGTGGAGGATTCCAAGATCTGATACGGCAGGGACACACATGCTGAGAAAGATTATATCTCAATTTGTTAAAGAGATTGTTGAAGGAATGATAGGATACGTTCGTCTTCCAACTATTATGTCAAAACTCCTCTCTGACAACGGTACTCAAGAGTTTGGTGATTTTAAGCTTACAATATTGGGAATGCTTGGAACATATGGCTTCGAACGAAGAATACTGGTATGTACCTGTGTCTTTCTAATCAGTAAATCCCATGCACAGATTCGCTGATGGCTCTTCAAATTTTTATAATCCTTTTTCTTATCCGTGACAGGATACTGCAAAGTCCTTAATCGAAGATGATACATTTTACACCATGAGCTTACTCAAGAAAGGTGCTTCTCATGGGTACGCACCCAGAAGTTTACTTTGTTGCATATGCAATTGTCCTCTCACCAAGACATTTTCTACTCTTCGTGTACGTGTTTTCCACTGCGGCCACGCAACACATCTTCAATGTGAATCGTCAGAGAATGAAGCGTCGTATTCATCGTCATCAGTTCATGTCTCTTCATCAGGTTGTCCTGTTTGTATGACCAAGAAGACAACACAAAGTTCTTCTAAAGCTAAATCGTTCTACCTAAATCATGGACTGATAAGCATAGTTTCATCAAACACCGGGTCTTCACAACGCGCTTCGCCTTACTCGCACGAGAATGAAACGACTGATCATTCTCATAGCCAGCAAATATCACGGGTAAGATCTCTATAAACCTAAAACTCAAACTTCACTGCAATGAACTAAAAAAATGCACTCTTTGACGTTGCAGTTTGAAATCCTAACCAACCTTCAGAAAGATCAAAGATTGGTACAGATAGAGAGCTTGCCTCGATTAAGGCTTGCACCTCCGGCTGTGTACCATGAAAAAGTGAGTAGATTCTCGAGTTTTAGCCCTGGTGAGAGCAGCACGAAACCTGTAAAAAGTGGACAGAGTACGAAACTGAAAGCCAAAGGATCGATTTTTCGACCAAGATTTGGTAAGCCTATTCTTCCATAGACCAAGAGTTGGTGATTGGGATTATGATTAGGACTCTAATACATTGATGCTTGATCCTCTGAATTTTTGTGACTCTTAAGCTTTAGGAAAGGACAAAACGAGCAGAAGATGAGGAAGCCACACAGTTTGATCTCTGAACTCGGCTCAGTCATAAATTAATTTGTATGAGTTTTGTGGTGACTTTTTTTTCTTTCGTTTTGTGAATTTAGGAAAGTTAGTGCATAGTAACTTCATTGAGTTGATGTATATGGTATAGTACCAAAAACTAATGTGACATACTCGCTTAGGTTCGGTTTCACAATCGATGTTACGAATAAAATGGTTTTCATAAATAAATATATTTAAAAAAATATCACTATCAATCTTTCTTTTCTTTTTTTTTGGGTTCAAAACTATCAATCTTTCTTTTTACATTATTTAAAAAAAATACAGATACTATTCATATTTTTTTCGTCAATGTTCATACTTTATTCTTTCAATTTTTTTTTTCCACATTCCAATTTTCTAAAAATAGACACATAAACAACAATTAATTTGGATGTTCGTTGAAGTTTTGTTTTCAGCAACAGAACACAATCTATAGTATTTACTTTTGAGGTCAATTGGATTCGGTTTAGTTTTCTCAATTTTGTTTTCCTTCCATACCTTTAATATATGTAGAACCAATCATTTAAACAAAAAATATTTGGTTTGGGTATTTGTAGATGACATAAACTACAGAACTAACATCACAACTTAAGAGCAGCAATTGATTCGGGTTTGAACTCGACCCGAAGACCCAAAACCCGTCTAACCTCAGCTGGTGTAAGTCTCCAAGTCATGGGTCCTGAGTTCTCTCCCCAAAAGTCTAAAATCTCTGAGACTTTTTCCAAATTCAGTATCGTTGCCATTTGAGTTAACCGAGCAAACTTATCTCTCACTGTTCTCTGAGTCATACCCGAGAAATGGCTTACCAAAGCTCTTGTGTCTCGATCAAGTTGAAGCCCACCAAGCTGACTAAACCGTTTCTGCATCATTATGACTTCAAGTCTCTTGACTATGAAATCGATTATGAGATGCAGAAATGAGTCGTAGTTGTTTGATGTCATTAGAGGTTGGAGCCAAGCTGCGTTTGTTTCTACTGAGTGGAGAAGTCTTTGGACCCATGGGTCGTTCACTTCGTTCTCTGCGTACTCGGTTTCTGTTAACTCGTAGCTTATGGTAGCTACGGTGTCTAGAACTGGACGGATTCTGGGTGTTACTGTTGCTACTAGCTGGTCCATGCCTGAGTTGAGTAATTGCTTGAATGTGTTGCTTAATTCACCTAACTCGGATAGACATGATTTTATCCTCTCTCGATCTGCTGGTGTAGGAAACACCTAATTGTGACAATAGAACAATGAGTAAGACTGATTTTGTCTGCAAATCGACATTCACAGAATCTGTTTCGCAGCTCAAATGCTAATATATACATGGTTATCATGAGATGAACAGAGCCTATATTACCTCTAGCAAACAACTATCTGTTCCAAAATCAGTAGCTAAGTTCACAGAGAGAAGCATAGAGATGTCCATATATACTAAAGCAAGAGTAAGCAAAGATAATTCTAGTCTAATAGATCTTTAAGAATCATAGTTATGTAAATCATCAAGTATGAGTACTAACCTCAGTACATTTCTCCTCGATTTCATGTTTTAGTTTGAGAATGTATTCACAGCTCACATCCATATTGTTCAAAGCAGTTGCAATCTCCGTTCCAGTGTTTTCCACACCAATACCACCCAAGAATAATCTGGCACCAAGGTTTGGCTCTCTAATCTTCTGCTGTAACGCTTCATGGTAATCATTTCCCAACAAACTACCAGCATTGCTCAATACAGCAATCACAGAACTTATGTTTGTGGTTAAAATCGCTCTGTTCAGACAACTCTGTAACACGTAGAACACATCATCCACCATTGATGTTGTAAGGCTGTCTGGTACATGCTCATCGATCCTAATAGCTTTCCTCACATTCTCAACCATAAAGAACCCTTCTAGTATCACATAGAATCCTGTCACATCCTGTATTACTTTGCTAAAACTTCCATTTCTAAATGCCTTTGTAGCCCTAGGCAGCAATTCAGGATCTATTGACGTTAAAGATTTGATTTTTGACACCATGAACTCAGTATAATCCTCACCCAACCGCATCAGATAGAGTATCTCTTCCACATACAGCTCAACTTCTCTTGGGTCTGGTCCTTCCGATGCACCACCAGCAAGAAGATTCAGATTGGGAGAATTGTTAATATTAGATGCCAATCTAGCTAACTTTCTAAATTCCATGTACTTCTTCAAGATCAATGAACCTCTAGAATCACACTCCTCTTGCAATTCACAAATCGCATAAACAACACCATCTTCGCCACAAAGACCTCTTAAGATCTCATCGTTTTCTTCAATAGCCATGACAATGTCCTTAAACAAATTAGTTAAGCACCCAACGAAATTAACCTGTCCAAGTCCTTGTTCCATAAGCTCAACCACATTTTCGTATTCCATTCTCCCTCGCATCGCAATGACCTTTTTCAAGTAACCAACGTAGAGCTGTAGACCTTCTTCCTCCATTCCTAATGGGGAATACAGTCTTACGAATCTCAAAATTGTAGGATGATCCCTCTGGTCTATTGCCACCAAGAGCTTCTTCTTCACAATACCTTCAAGCTGCTTCTTCGACGCCAGAAGCTGCTCTCTCTGGTCGGAACCAGACTCCTTGTATTGCGAATCAATATGGAGAAATCTTTGTACGAATTTCGCGGCTGATTCGTAATCCTCCGATTCCAAAGCTGTCTTCACACCTTCGATACAATTCCCTCGTTCAACAATCGCATCAATGCGGGAGAGAGTAACATTCACACGAGACTGAGCAAGATCAAGCTCTCGTACCTTGCCACTAACCTGATCCGCGAGATCACAAGTCGATCGAACATTTCCTAGCATGTGATCTGCATCCGCCTTCACAATACCAAGAATCTCCGCAGATCTCTGAAGCTGAACGAGATTCCGATCCAGCTCCGTCCTCTGAGATAAAAGCGTATCGAGATCTGAGTCTAAGCTTCGCTGATACGCAATACATTCGTGAAGAAGTCGCGTCATCGCACCAACGTCAGTAAGAGACCTTACATACTCCAGTGCTTCCAGTGTACCAAATTTGACGGTAGACGACTCCACCGTCTCCGCCGTCGCATCTTCTTGTTCGATCTCCGGCATTATTTTTTGATTTTCTGAGTAATCCGCGAAACTCAGATCAGATTCATTGCCACTCCACTCTCCCTTACTAAATTGTATATAAATATTAGGCCCACTAACTGGTAAAGCCCAAATTAGGCCCACTAACTGGTAAAGCCCAAATTAGGCCCACTAACGAAAACCACTAGACTTCTGAGTAAACTGAGGAACTGATAAATGTTTCCTCCCTCTAACATTCTTACGTTTCATTTGTAGCTTACTAGAAAGGTAAGATCCTAAACCAATGCCCACATCGACAATTCTGGTATCACCGGTTATCTCTGGTTTGATAACATCTTCAATGAACCGTTTGATCTTCTCTGACTCATCTTCTTTACAGATCAAAGGAATTATCATCTCCCAAGTCTCTAAATGCAATGTTTCACCAATCTTCATCACAATCTCAACAACATCAGATGCTTCTTCGACTTTACCAAAGCTGCAAAACCCTTTTACCAAACTATTGGAAATCGAAAAATGAGCAGAGAACCCTTTCGATATCATCTCTTGAAGATATTTCTTCCCTTCATCAAACATTCCTTCATCACATAATCCTCCAATCAATGTCCTATAAGTAACCAAATTAGGTGAGCAACTGTTAGAAGACATATCATCAAGAACTTTCCTTGCATCCATTGAGCGACCTTCTCTGCAAAAACCGAGAATCGTCGTGTTGTAATGAACAATATCAGGATCACAACCTCGTAACTTCATTCTACATAGCAGCTTGTAAGCTTCTCGAATCTGAGTCTTTCTACACAAACTGTTCAACAATGTTGTGTAACTCAACCTATCAGGCACGAAACCCTTATTCAACATATCTCCTAGTAATTCCATAGCACCATTTACTTGCCCTTTCCTACAAAACCCTTGTATCAGAATCTTATACGACTCCACATCTGGAACAACATCTCTCTCAAGCATTTTACCAAACAGTTGGTATGCAATACTTAAGTCATCATTCAAGCAAAAAGCTTTCATCAATATGTTGTAAGTTCTCGTATTAGGCATCACTCCGTGAAGATGTGCACTCTTGAAAAGCTCAAAAGCTTTCTGAATATAACCTCTATGGCTGACTAGAACCTCTAGAATTCGATTCAGATGTTTTGGCTGTGGCGTGAAATTGAACTCCAACATTTTGTAAAACGTATTTAAAACTTTCTCCGGAAAATTTTCTTCTGCGTAGATTTTGATCAAATAAGTGAAAATCTCTCCGGTTACTAGATTCCCACTTGATCTGTGCTTGGCGAGAACGTCGTCGATGAGACTGAAATATCTAGAGCGGCCAAGTTTGAGAATGAGGATAAGATAAGAAGATCGAGAATGACGGAAATTAGGCTGCTGAGAAGCGTAATCAAAGATCTCTTTAGCTAGGAGAGGATCCGATTGCGAAGCTATGAGCTTTTGAACCCGAGTCGGAGACCCGATTGAGGATTTATGATTCAAATTCGATTCTCGAGCTTCGTGTTCAGATGAACAAGAAGAAGAATAGAATAGGAAACGCGGAAAAGTCGATAACAGGTGGCGAGAGACGGCGGAGCAGCCGTAGATCGGCCGGCGAATCATTGGCCGGAATCCTGAATAATCAGTCGTTGGGAACTGAGCAGAAGCAGAAATCGAATGTATTGGTGCTTTATATTAGGCCCAAGTAGTTCAACGGGCTTTAGATATAGGCTCAATTAACTAAACGGGCTTTAGATATAGGCTCAATTAATTAAACTGGCTTTAGACTTTAGGCCCATGTAGTAGTGTCCCGCTCTATGAGTGATCGTTGTCGTTGACTTTTTAGTGTCGGTGTGGTTTCTCGGTTAGTGCGTAATAACTAACCGAGATTCTTCTTGTATGTGATTATTTAATTAATTCATTTGGAAGTTTATTAAACATTTTTATATGTATTATTAAATATTATAGTATTGTTTTCTGAAAAGCGTTAGACATGTGGACATAAAAGCATCTTCATTGGAGTATCACATGACTATTACACTAATAAAATAATATAAAGTAATAAAAATATTAAATTTGTTGTGGTATTTTTGGGTGAGTCTCTCATATGAATTCTTGGTGAGACACTTCAAAAGTAAACACATGTCACTATTTGGTTTGTTGAAGTTTTGTGAGATAATTATAATTTATTATTGTAACTAAATAGTTTACATGTTATAATTTGAAATTTAGATTTATTAAAAAATCAAAAAATAAAATTAGTTATCTATCAAGTTCTATTATGCATACTTAAAAAAAAAAGATATTAAATTTTATTACTAATTTTAGTATACAAAAAATAAAATAAAATAATATTATTTAACTGAAAAATAATAGTAAATAACTGTTTTATGTTTTATGTGTTATAAATTATAACTTATAACTCGTGTAAAATTTAAAATATTAGTTGTTGTGTAATAATATTATCTCTCTAAATTATTTATAATATTTCATATAATTAATATTATTTAAATTATTTAAAAGTATTCGTCAATGATTTTTAATAAATTAAAAAAATAAATTATTATAAAACATATTTATATTATATTGATGTGGTATTTATGTAGGTCTCACCCAATAAAAAAAATTTAGAGATATTTTAATGAATCTCTCAAAATAAAAAATATAAAAAATATTAATATTAAAATAGTATGATATTCGGTCTGGTGGTTAGGATGATCCAGCTAATGATTTGATACCAGAGCTCGATTTATACCTGTTGTATTATGATAACTTAAAAAAGAATTATTGGGAGTAAGATTTAGAGTATAGATCGGATCGATCTAATATAAACAAAAAAAAATGGTATGATACTATATCAAACCAATGAGGATGCCCTAAGAAGCTGTTGTACTTTTCTTAACATAAGAACAAGTTTAACACTTCTCGTGGTACCACATTCATTTCATTTACTGTACATTCGGTGGGTGAATAATAACTTTTTGTTGCCTAAAAACAAAAATCTTATGTCACGCAAACAAATATTTAGAATATTTTAAATTTTACAGTCCCTTAACAAATTTTAAAAGGTTTATTAGAAAATGTATTTTACTATATACAAATTTTTTTGTTAAGATTTTATAAAATTTTAGACTTTAGAATCATACAAAAGCTATATTACAAATCAACTCAAAATGAGACTAAAAATTTCAAATATTTATATTTTAAAGTAAAATTCACTCCATTATAAATATAAACTTATGTTCACATTTAAATAACATATATACTTTCAACTAGTTTATAAATAGTAAAACCAATACACATAATTTCAATAGAAATTTAAGTTAATACGTAAATTATATATATATATATATATTATATATAATTTCTAAATGTCTTTTAAATAACCTTAAACTCTCCAAACTTTCATTTATCACATTGCACAAATACCATAGCAGTCAACTATAATGTGAATGTGTGATGCGTTTACATTCTCTTTTTATAATATATAGTTTTATTTTTTATTATTTGAAATATACATTCCATTAAACCGATCAGATCCATCACGTGAACGGTCGCACTAAGATTTGGATTCTTTCGAAAGTACCTCTGTATCAATCAATATATTATTAATTTAATGAAAAACAGTAAAACTCGAATGACAATAATCAATATTTACGGCTGCTTTACAAAAAAGATTAGCCTCTCTAAAAGTAAAACAAACACATAATTACAATAACAAGCTTTATAAGTAGATAAATAATAATTAAAAATTGTACTATATTTTTTTATAAACTCTTGGCTTGCCTATAATTTATAATTTAGTAGGTAACTCATTCAACTCCAGTTTTGAAGAATTTTGATTATGAATTAAATTTTATTAATTTAATAATATTTGTTAACAAAAAATCTGTAAAAATTCCAGATATTTAACTTGTAATTTTCTTTGATAGACTCAAAGTCATAATTTTTTTCTATTAGAAAAATCTACTAGACCAAGAATCGCTTCGCAAATATTGTACTATGTTGATCTATAAGAATATTCACTATTTACTTATTACAAAACAAGACAAAACTTGCATCTACTTAACTTCAACTCAACTCTTCTTTCTAAGCTTCACTCTTCACCAAATTCTACACTCTTCTCATTCTCCTGTATACACACATATATAGCCATAGCCATGGGAGAAGGAGAAGCCAAAGCTGAGCATGTACACAAAAACCCTCCTTCAGCCTCTTCAACACCGGAATCTTACTCCAAAGACGGCGGAGACGGTGGTGGTGGAGACTCTCTCCGTACAATAGCCGGTGCGATATTCACAATCCTTGTCTTACTTGCAATCATAGCTTTAATCCTCTGGCTTATCTACCGTCCACATAAACCACATCTCACCGTCGTTGGAGCCGCCATTTACGACCTCAACTTCACATCTCCACCGATAATCACAACCTCCTTTCAATTCAGTGTTCTAGCTCGAAACCCTAATCGAAGAACCTCAGCTCATTACGACAAACTCTCGATGTATGTAACATACAAAGATCAGATTATTACACCACCGCTTTTGTTGCCACCGTTACGATTAGGTCATAAATCAACGGTGGTTATAGCTCCGGTGATGGGAGGAAATGGAATACCAGTTTCACCGGAAATAGTAAATGGTTTAAAAGCTGATGAAGCGTACGGTGCCGTTTTGATGAGAGTTGTGATGTTAGGAAGATTACGTTGGAAAGCTGGTGCGATTAAAACTGGACGGTATGGATTTTATGCCAGATGTGATGTGTGGTTGAGATTTAATCCATCTTCTAATGGACAAGTTCCTCTTCTAGCTCCTTCAACTTGTAAAGTTGATGTCTAATTATTACAATGTTTTTTATTTTTTGTGTCAAAAAAATATAAAAGTAAAAAGAGAAACTAGAATGTGTAATTTTTTTTTGTCTTTTTATCTTGTTAGTGAATTTGTGGTCTCGTTGTCTCGAGAGTTGAGTTAGCTAGTATAATAAAATAATCGAGAGTTGAGTCTAGTATAATGTATAATAAAATATCCAAAGGGATAAGCTGAGGAATTATAATTACAGTGTTTCTATTTATGAATATTTATCTATTTAGTTAAACACCAGATAATAAATGTTAATTCTATTTTAATTAGAATATTTAGTTTATAAATTTAATATTATTAATCTAATAGTTATAATAGTTATTTATCGATAAAAAAAATAAAAAAATATTTATCTCTCTGTCAGTCAGTGGATGAGACTTGAATATCAAATACTTTTTGTCTTTTATACTACCAAAGATTTATAATAGTTATTTATATAGGTATTGTCGTCTATAGTGAATATAATCTTAACACATATGGCAAATAAATAAACATAACAGCTCATAGTGTTTGTGAGACATATGGCTTCTTCATGCAAATCTCATTTGGTGTTATCATAACATTTTATTTTATTTTTCATTTTGATTCGGAACTATTTCCTTAGATATTATTATTTTAGAGTACGTATCATCTTTCTTCTCTAATTTTTCATTCTCCAATATATTCGTCTATATTTTAGTTGATCTAGTTCGAATTATGAGAGTTTTTGGTGTAGTAATTGAGTAAGAGAAGCTTATGTTCCAACCATAAACGGAACAAACCTATTAATTCCAAGGCATGAAGGCAACAAGTAAAAGAAACTTGTTCATATTTGTATTTTGTTGAGTATTGGTATTGAGCTTCTTCTAAGACGGAAAAACATTATGGTTTTATAGGATTCCATTTTTCTCCGGAAATATATTTAGTCAAATAATTTATATTTTGTATAATTTTTGTTATTACAGTTCGGTTTTAAATGGGTTGCGTAGTTTTACATGATAGAATTTTAAAAAGTTTGAATTACTGATTATATTTTGTCAATTTAGAAAAAACAAACAAATTACATTTTATCATTTGAAAATATTTTTTATTTTGAAAATATTAATTTGAAAAAGTGTATTTGATCATCAAATAATTAAATGTTATATTATGCTAATTTCTTCATTAAAATAAAATTTCAAGAAATTGACATCACTCTTAAGTATTATTATTAAGCATTTGATTTTTTTTCTGATAGTTCTCAAGGTTTGGAATTAAACTATTTGACATAAAAACCACTAATTTTGTGAATAAATTAAGACATTTGTCGGTTATGCCTGCTTTTTCACTGATATTTACTCGTTATTTTTTTTCATAGTAGCTTATTAGGTTTAGTCCTTATTCTATATGATAATATCTAAGGTTCGAATCCGTTGACTACCAAGATTTCTGGTAATATAAGACCACTAATCCAACTTACTTTCAGTTTTACTCATTGTTTTTTATTTATCAATAATTAGATCGATGAATAATTAGATCGATGAGATTCCATACCCTAAAGTCCACTCTTATAATTTTTTTTAAGTTACCATAATGCAGCAGATAGAAATCAAACTTTGGTGTCAAATCATTAGCTGGATCATCCTAACTACCAGATTGAGAGTAACTCGGCTTACTCTCATTGCTCTTTAAAAACCCTTTTGTCATTCATTATGAATTTGATTAACTGATATAACTCGACTAATATCCAATTTTGGCAATTCTCCTTATTTTCCATATTCTTTGTTCCTCACTTTCTTCTAATTTCCACAAATTTTGTTTTTTCTTTTCTTTTCTTTTTGCTTTCTTTAAAACCTCTTATGTGGTTAGCAAGCTGATTGCTTTAAACTTTACATTTCATACATTTTTGGCTTCGTGGTTTAAAACATTTTTGCTTTCTATTCCGCTTTAAATAACTGTTTAAGTAACTTGGTTATCGTTAAATAATTTAAAATAGACGAAATTATTATTTTATGACAAATTTTTTGTCAATATATGATTAACTTAAGGAATTTTTTTTGCTTGTGGTTTATAACTTATCGTCCCTAAAAATTAAGTGTGTATTGTTCAAGGGATTGAGTTAATCTTCAATTATAATTTGTGTTGTTTCAAATTGAATTTTATCTAGTCAGGAAAATTTATCTATTATGTCATTTATAGAACTCATCAAACGTCGTGAAGATGCATCTAATGGAAAAACACATGTTTCTAATGCAAATCTTTCAAGATGAAAGGAAAAATGATTGAAGATCCATAATTAGTTTACCAACAGGTTGGTATGATTTTATCTCTTTAGATTTTGCTAATTAAGTTATAGTTTGGTATATTTAAATATACATATCAGTATCAAATAACTCATAAAAAAAATCAGAAATGAAAAAGAAAGAAATTAAATAAACTTGTCGTAGTAGAATTTTCAACCTTTACATATTAATCAAACTTTTAATATCTCTTTCCATGTAAAATAAAGCTTGACTTAAACCAAAAGACTATAAAAACATGACACGCAAAATATATATAACAGGATATGCCAAAGTATTTTAGACTGAACTCTTATTTACTCTAAGGGTATGACATAATTGAAAAAAGAAACACACTAATTTAAATGGTTATATACCACATCTACTGTTTTTTTCCTCCAGAATTGATTTCACATGATCGGTGTTTGTCCCACATAATATATTTAGAAATTTGAAAAAAGTTTGGACTATGCATAAGATTTTGTCGAACTAGTCATTGAAAAAAGGTTTCCCGATAGTGATTAATATCAAAGCAAGAAATCTTAATCGTACAAGTGTGATGGTGAACGTTACAACATAACTTGAATCTACCAAAACACATCTAAGAACGATGTCTACATGTTCGAAATATCACATCTATATGGTGGTTTAGAGGCTTGTATTAGTATTTACTCCTCTTAGGTAAGATTCAATGGAGCTAAACATGGATATTTCAAATGAAAAAGAGGATTGTGACAAGAAGATCTCTTGTCCTTTGTTTTATCTTTGAATTGTCTATCTACGGCACCAAAAAGCATGCAGAAAATTTGAATGCCATCACAAACTTGAATTTGACATGTATTTGTATTTAGAGATTATGTTCTAGTCACTATCCTGTGTTAGTCTCTACTAGTTTTCTCTTTTAAAGCGTTTGTTTTCGGAAATATTTTGTTTTTCTGCCAGTTTTTTAATCCAGATTATAACGTTTCTTTATATACTAATCTATCCAAGCTACATATGATAACATCCTCACGTACTGAATCAGTTTTAAAATTTAAAGTAGATTTAAAGGACTCTCTAAGCTCGTAAAATTTTCAAGATACGCTGAGAATACAAACCACTCATCCGGACAAAACACCATTTTCAGTATTTATGTAACATTTGTATCAAAAAGTATCTTCATTTTCTGTTGAAAAGCCAAACACACCATAATCCATCCATAGAAGAGCTTCATATTTCGGCCTCTGTCACTAACATTAAGATTTCTAAGTACTTTTAAACTTTGAAAATCTCTAAGCAATTGAGGTGATCAGTTGTATAAGTCGGGTCACTCAATTAACAAGTGGCTCTTTAAAAATTCTCCTTTAGACAAATAAACTCTCTTGTATAATAGCCACTACTACATAATTAAAAGAAAATACATTTTTTAGCCAAGAAAATCTCTATCTTTTGCATGTCATTTTCACGTTGTTATCCTCCATAATTGCAGCTTTTACATAATTTTAGTGCAGCACAATTATAGAAACAACTTTAAGCATTGATCGAAGCCTATCTCTAATTCTCTAATTAAAAATATTTTTTAGTTTATTTTTCTTTCAACTTCTATTTTATGAATTATATTTCAACAGTTGCAATTAACTTTTCTTTCCCCGACGTATATTCTCCTCAAATATATAAAGGATATTATAATATTGATTAATTTATGTAATGCTAATAATTAATCTATGGGATCTCTTAATCTATTTATCTACTTTGAAATGTAAAATCTTGACGGATACTTAAATATAAAAGCAAAGTTGATAAAGAATAGCAATATTTTATCACAAAACATTTCTAGTAAAATATATTATAGGTGGAAATGATTGTTTTTAACTAGATTTTGCAATGTTAGGCAAATATCTATTTATAAGTTTGTGTGTTTCTAATAGCGGTAGAACTTAATTAGCCTGTTTTTCTTTTTTGAGAAATCATTATTTCTTATATTACTCGAGATAGTTAGGAAGGCGGCAAAACCTTTACAAACATCAAAAATAATCTGAAATTGGAAATTTAAAGAACGAGAGATCAAACAGAGAACGGGAGAACAAATTCTCCAAATAAGGAGAGGATATTGATCATTTCTTCGAGATGAGACCATTTTCAAAATTTCAAAATAATTTGTTAAGATTTCAGAAAGTTGTATTTTATTTATTTAAACTAAATCTATGTATCAAGTATTGCAATGGGATCAGTGAGTGAATGCTCTTGTTAAGAAAGCACTTGATGTTGGTGTTAATCATATGATCTTTGGTGCTTATAGAATGCTTATTTCTGCTCTTATCTTGATTCCATTTTCTTACATTCGGGAGAGGTATTAACATTTCCATTCTTATGTCTTTAAATTTACATTACATTTAAAATGTATTTAGTAATAGTTACGATTTTTTAACGGATATAGTTTTCTGACAATATAGAATCGACAGAGTTATTCAATGAGAAATCTGTAGAGAATACTTATTTCAAATGAATTTAACAGTCGGGAATTGGTTGATTTCTTGTAGTATATAAATATGTTTAAGTTGATTTTCATTGCTTAAAACTTACACTAACCAAATATGTCCTTACCCTCACAAAATCATTCTTTTGATGTCATTTTGATCAAATCCTTAATGTCTTATACTTGTTGTTCTTCATGTCTTTATAGATTTTGATAATTAATTTTTTTTTGTAATATTAATGATATATCCACTCTTTCAGTTAGACATAATATAGTGATTTATATATATATATATTTGCGCTTCCCTATTTTCTTTAAAAGCTCTTTTTTGTTTCTAGACCTTCCGTTTCTACGTACCAATATCTGATTCAATGCAAACTTGGATCACAATTCATGTTTATTGAGTTGTATATATGTAAGTAATGAAGTTTGCATTTTTTATATGAATTTGTTTCCCATTGCTCGGTCAAGTCTGCAACTTACTACAAAGTTATTTTGGATTCCTCTCCAAGATAAACAGTTGCCTGAATGTCTGAGGTCATATAGATCACATTCAGATAGAAAAGATCTGAAGTCGACAAAAGAGCTTTCAGGTCTTCTTCTTCCTCCCTTCTTCTCAGAGTTGTCAGTCAGTTATTTCGTTGAAATCTCTTGTTAAAAAACCAGCACTCATCTCTTGTTTGGCTTAGATCAGTTAGCTTTTGCCATACTAACTTCCTTTTTGAAAATTCAGGTTCTCTATACATGAAGGTTGCAAAGAAGCTTTCTCCACCTGCACTTATTCTTGTATCTATAAAATTAGGATTGCTTATCAAGATTTCGATATCAATACTAGAATTCCAGAAAGTGCAAGGCCTCCACTGCTTGGTCTTGATGGCGGAATAAGAAAATGATTCTCATACTTGAATTTCTCAGATAGTTTCAGAATATAAAGGTCTGGATTTTTAGTTTCACAGAAGAACGATATATCAGGATTTACAAATTTTTGTTGGATCAATATTTTAGAATTTATATATTAGGAACAATATTTCAGAATTTTATCAACAATACAAAAAAAAGAAAAATCTCTTCTTTCTTTCTCATGGTTTGGAGTGGGTTTAAAGAGGTCAGAACTTAGGTATGAGGAGTTACACTTCTCATTCATTTAGGTCTTACACATACCACTAGCTTAGAAACAATTGGTTTGGAAATATTGGGCCAGAGATGGGCCGATGATACCAAATAAATGGTACATAATAAGGACAAACTAACAAAAACACCCATGACACATGTCTTGAGTTCTGTCGATCACACCTAGCCAGATCTGTTCTTGGATCCTACGTGACAAGCTTTTTGAGCTAGGATAGAGTCTCTCCTTCACTTTGCCAATACATATGTTTCACAATCGTGTGATCTCGGTTTTATCATCCGACTAATTTTAAATCTATTATTCTATAAAAAATTTCTTGACATGTAAATTATTAGATCTAAACTTAATACCTATTTGGCTAAAAAGTAGTATTTTAAAATTTCGAAGAGTTTTAAAATCTGAAACCTTTGCGAGTTTACGTTATAACATCTTAAGCTACCACCACCTCATTGAGTTAATAATGAACTTCAGCTTCACCTTGTCCTAACTACTTCTTAAATTAATTGCCTCATTAGCCAAGATACCTAAATAAGAATTATTTATGGTTATTCCTTCTAATTACCTAAATCATGAAATTTAATAAAAAAATTTATTCACGCAATAAATCAAATGTTTATCATAAAACGAAAGGCACCCATTAACTTGAAATAATTTGTAATTAAAAAGATTAGTGATAATATCAAGGTCAATTATGATTCTGTTCTTTGTGGGTACAATCTACACATGAACTAAAAGACTATAAATTTAATTTCCTTAATTTGTAAATTACAAAGACTAATAATTAGTCATAATATTATCTTATTAAAATACATTATCTCAGTTAAATGAAAAGATGGTAGTGCATGACTATAGTTCATTTTATTTTTTTAATAACTGGATTCACAAAATCCGACTCATAACTAAAATTTACTCTAAAATCTCTTTTTTTACTTGCATCAAGGAAGAGTCAAACCCCGGTGTTTGAGCCATTACCACTGAACCATCTATCTTCCGCAGTTAAGTTTACTTTAAGTAAATCAATTTAATTAAATGATTAGAAATCTATTGAAAAAGTGATATAGGTATTGTATAAACAAAAGATATAATACAAAATAGACATATTATTTTGCATTAAAAATGTAGCATCACTTAAAACAAAATTATTGTTTTACTAAAACATAACCTAATATGGAGCGGAAAATATATATTATAAACATTCTATAAATTCATATTTACAACAACAACAACAACAAAAATTGCAAGTATGGCCGATAATTCCATTATATTTATATGCAAATTGTGTTCTTCTTTATATATACATTAGCCAATTATCTTTCGAAGAAATAAAATTGGCAGTCTATAATTTTACCTGAAAGAAATAAAAAGCTTTATCTCACTTTTTCATTTTTTTTAGCTTTTCCAAAAGAAGAAGAAAAAGCCAAGATGTCTCTATGGAAAAGAAAATATAAAGATAAAAAATTTGGAAAACAAAAAGCAAGATGAAAAATTATACGATTTTATAATGAAAAGTTAATGAACTACCAGTAATAACAATAACAAAGAGTATCGTAAAAGTGAGTTCCATTAACCAACTGTAATGCTCAAACAGTTGAATAATATTTGTGGTTAATGAGACAAAAGCCAAAATAATTAATAAGAAACTAAAAACTAATGGTTTATTAAAGAAAAAACAAAAAAAATTGAATGAGATCCTAGTCAATGGTCAATGTTTTTCTATAGCTAGCAAGTGACATTTAGTAATTACATTGTTAATTTCACCCATAATAAAATAACAAAATAATAGAATTTAGAGGAGATAAAAAGTTTGGAAATACCACTATGGTTTGTCCTGTTTGTATGTAATAAAATAGGGTTTTTAAGAAACTAAAAGCTAATGGTTTATTTATTAAAAAAAACTAATTTTAACACCCTTTTGACGACATCTCATAATTCTTTGATGTTTTTAATAACAAAATAACAAAATAATTTAACTTAAAATATATAAAATTTTAAGAAAATATATTTGGTCAAGTGAATAAATGTTTAAGTTTGTAATTTTTTCATTGGAATTTGATTTAAGATAATCGCATAAGTCCACATGAGTTAAAAAAATGGATTAGATGATCTAATTGTTAAAAAAGACATACAAGTACTATTTTTATGTAATAAATAGAATGCATAGATAATGCCTGAATCATATGAAATAGGGTTTACAAAAAAAGAAATATTCTTAAAAATTAAAATGGCTTTGGCCTACGTCAATGTCATTTGTCAATTCAACGCACTCTAAAGAGACACGGAGAAAAATCGATTTACATATTCTTACTTTATTACAAAATAAATAAATAAAGGAATTTTAAATTTAAATGATTAATCTAAATAGTAAGAAAAAATTCTCTATATATATACTAGTTTCTTCCTTCAACCAAATCTCTTTATAAAAAACGACAGAGCAGAGACACAAAAAAAAAGACAAGAAAAAAAAGAGAGACCGAGAGAGATTCGTTTGTAATTTAGAGAGTATTAGTATTAATTAGTGGTATCTAAGAATGGGTTATTGGGATGGTAAATGGACACCGGTTATTATAATGATTGTGATTAATTCAGCACTCGGTTTAGGAAATGCTTTGGTTAAGAAAGTACTTGATGGTGGTATTAATCATATGGTTATTGCAACGTACCGGCTTGCTATTTCTACTGTATTTCTGGCACCAATTGCATTTTTTTGGGAAAGGCAAGTTTATTAAATTAATTACTTTGTCTTTTTGTAATTATTAAGGATTATAAATTATTATTCATCATTTGTTTTTCAGGAGAACAAGACCGAAATTGACTCTCAACATATTGGTTCAGCTTTTCTTCAGTGCTCTTGTTGGGTTCGTTTTTATCTTTATATTTGCACAAGCAACTAAAAAAAATGAAAAAGGGTTTATATTTTTAAGAAAAATATTCTATTTATAATTTAAGGCTAAGGTATGCGAATTGAGTTTAAAATTTTCGAGTTTAGAGTATAGAAATTTTAAACATTTTGTGAATTTTATGTGTATATATATACATATATTATGCTTTTAATTTGATATAAAATTGGGACTATTTCTTATTGATTTTGTAGTTGTATTTTCCTAACCCATTTTAAGTATAATTAAGATATTAGTATACTGAACTAAATTATGTTTATTTATTTATTTCATATATGTTTTAGGGCAAGTTTGACTCAATATTTCTTTCTATTGGGGCTATCATACACATCGGCTACGTTAGCATGTGCTTTCATTAGCATGACACCTGCGATTACATTCGTTATGGCTCTAATATTCAGGTAGATTTAATTAATCTCTTACCTTTAAGATAGATATACACAACCTAATAAAATTATGAGCTTTATGCAAAGCAGTAATAACAGTAATCACAATTGTGAAATTTACTCTTTCGAATACAACATATACAAATCAAAATTATGAAGTTTAAAATCAGTGTAATGTCACATTTATACAAGTTTTTAGGAATTTTTACAGTGATATACATTAGATTTTCATAGCTTCAAGAGTGTATTTTAGATTTCTTACAATAGATTTTGGTTTTGATGAATTATTTATCACAATGTAAAAAGTTTGACAGTAATAACAGAAGATTATATTACATTGACTTTTGTTTTTATAGTATTGACTTAAACATATTTTATTTATAGAGGATCGAATTGCGAATCGTGATCACTTTAAGAGTTTTTTTCGCATTAACATAAGTATAACGAAATTTATTTATTTGATCATATATTTAGGATAGAGAAGCTAAGCATGATCAAGAGCAAAGCAGGTTTGGGGATGGTGATGGGGACTTTGATATGTATAGGAGGAGCTTTATTACTAACATTGTACAAAGGAATTCCATTGATAAAAGATCATGATGTAGAAACTCATCCTTTGTTGAAAGCTAGACCCGACATGAAACCAGAGAATTGGATCATCGGATGTGTTCTTCTGTTTGCTGGTAGTAGCTGTTTTGGATCTTGGATGCTAATACAAGCCAAAGTGAATGAGAAATATCCTTGTCAATACTCAAATACTGTCATTTTATCCTTCTTTGGAACCATTCAATGTGCTCTTTTAAGTCTCATCAAATCTAGAGAAATTGCAGCTTGGATACTCACAGATAAATTTGATATCATGACAGTTATCTATGCAGTAAGTATTTCTTTCTCAGGTTTTTATTTTATATTCAAAATTTTGATAAATAGTTTATGGGATTTAGGTACTTTTTGGTGTTTTAAAATAATTTTATACGACGGAAAGTTTCTTTGGTCAAGTAATTGAGTGACACTTCTGCTATCTTTTCCACTCGTGTTTGACTTCAATAAATTGTGTTTGTTCCACATGATATTGTTAGGGGTTTTGGGGGGGAAATTTAACCATAGATCCGCCATTATCGATCTAAAAAAAAATGATTTTATACAAAATACTAAACCTTAAACTCATAATTGAGGAAACCTATAAGTGTATATATGTTAAAACGTTTTTTGTAATTTTTATTTTCGTAAAACTATTTTTTGTAACCTTTTAAAAAAACAGAAAATTCCTAAATCCTTAAGTAATATTTAAAAATATTTTTTCAAAATTTTCAAAAAAGTTTTTTTTTTCATAGTTAAATCCTTCTTTTTTTTCATGTAATTTGATTTTAAAGTTTTATGTTATAGGGAGCGGTAGCACAAGGAATTTGTACGGTGGGGACATCTTGGTGCATTAGAAAGAGAGGACCTATCTTTACTTCTGTTTTTACTCCTGTTGGACTTATATTCGCAACTTTATGTGATTTCTCCATTTTGCATCGTCAAATTTGCATTGGAAGGTATGTCGATTCAAATCCAACTCCGAGTCCAACAAGCTAGTGCTTCAGGCAATAACACTATTTATTTGAATTCAAAGGTATCATTATATAGAAATTTGTTGTAGTATAGTGATCTTTAGGCAGTAACTCGGAGGTCAAGTCCAACAAGCTCGTGTTGTAGGTAGTAAATCTTGGTTTTATTTAGATCCGATCCTCAACACAAACTTATTCAGAGAATTTCATGTTAACTACATGTAATTGGATGAAGTCAAACTTCAGATACATGAACCATTAGCTGAGATATTTAACCACCAAACTAAGAAAAATTTGACAAATAATAACTTTGGTTATTCTTGAGTCACGTGAAGTTGTTTTGAAAATGCTAAAAACTTTTGTGAAAATTTCTTTATTTCCTCGATCTTGATTGCTAGTATATCGATCGAATACTTATATGTCTACTCACATATAGATGGAGTATGCATCATGAATTTTTTGTTGATATGTGTAGCGTATTTGGATCTGGGATTGTGATCTTTGGACTATACATATTTCTGTTGGGGAAAGGGAGGCAAATGAAGGAAGAGTGTGAGACAAAGTTACCTTCTCATCATAATGAAGAAGAAGGAAATCAATATGATGAACAATCCAAAAAGAGTCATTTATTAGTTGTTCCAATGACTCCTTAATTAATTTTATGAAATTAGACTTCTCTTTTGTATTATCATTCAATTCGTACATGTTTTATATAAATAAAATCGACCAGCGAATTACATAAATCCTACTCTAACGAGTCAGCAAATGACTCCACATAAACTCCCAAATTCATTTTCACTTTATTTTAGTGGTTTGTTCCATGTTAAATGTCTGTCTGTACAATTTTCTTTAGAGCTTGATTTCGTGTAGTTGTGTAATTATAAGTAATAGAGTTTGGACTAGTTTGGAGTATAAAAACCACAATAAAAAAAAATTGAGCGGAACAAAAAATAAGTTTTCAGTTTGATTTTGGTTCCTGTCAAATAGTTGCACGATTCTATAATTTAAAAACTGAAAATCAAAAGTAACCATATAGAAATCAAATCAGACCTATACTAATTAACTAATTATACTAATAATACCTACAAATCCAAATATGGTACTTTCGGATACTAGTAACTGCTCATAACCAATGATTACTTTTGATAGTATATTTTGTTTTCTTATCTTAGTTACAAATAATCATTTTCGGGTGTAATTATTTTTTATTACAAATTACTATTAGGAACCGAACTAATTGAGAATTAAAATTATTTCGGATCTAATTTGGTATATATTTTAAGTACTTATTCTGAACCGAAACTAAAAAGAACTAAAGCAGATTTTAATTGATACCTATATGGTTACTTCATTTCTAAAATCCAAAGAAATTGGCTAACCTATGTATTTGGTAGATAATAGGATTCTTCACACGTCGTTTCAAAAAAGATGTCACATCTAATGCATCTCGTATTCATTCCATGATTCCAAAATCACGACAGCATATCTTGCTTCGGTCACTATTCTCAAGTACAATTTCTTATTAGTCGGTAATGAACAACTTAATGATGTAAATTTCTCAACACTATGTTTGCTAACGTTGTTAACTAATGAGTCCAAAGCCATCATTCAAAAAAGAATCAAAGTTAGATAAAGAAAATCATTCTAATCAACACAAAAGCAAAGTCTCTAATAAATAAGCAAAATTAATCACACTTTAGTTGTCTCTATACTTAGATATATATTAGAAATTAAGCCACCCTCTTAATGAATACTAAGCCAAATTCTCATCTATTCTAATTATTATAGTTTAAAATTTCATTACTATTTTGACCCCAAAAAAAAGATTTTTGTTTATTAATATCAAGTTAGCCCAATTAATATCAAATTATAACTTTTGTAACTTAATTGAACATTTTAAAATATTACTTCAAATTATAAATTCCTAAAGTTCTAATTGTAGAAAAAGTATCATATTATATATGATTATATTCTAGTCTCTTCCACTTAAAAGGTATAGTTACAGACTTCAGTTGTCACGTGTAATAAAAGAATCTAGAGCTAACAATTTGGTATTTTATATAATTAAATTTCTTATACTTTTTAGAGAATTAATAGCTCAAATTCTCAGTGTACATGTGATATATATGTGTATATATATCTCCTTCTAGCCTCCATATTTACTCAAACAAGTTATTAATTTAAAGAAGACACAGACAATAGAAGAGAGAAAGAGAGTTTGATTATTAAGTAATTAACTTATTAATCATGGGTTTTATCGATGGAAAATGGGTTCCATTGATCGTGATAATTCTTGTTAATATAGTAACAGGGATGGTTAATGCATTAATAAAGAAAGTTCTTGATGGAGGCATTAATCATATGGTTATTGCCACTTATCGTTTGGGTATTTCCACCATTTTTCTTCTGCCAATTGCTTATTTTTGGGAACGGTAATATTTGTTTTTTTCTACTTTTTATATCTTAGTTTATTTTACATTTCTTAGCTTAAACTATGTCAAGATATAATTTAAATTATTCTTGTCTGTTATGATTTGGTCAGTTTATATATAATGTTATTTTTATACCTCTATCTTATATTGTTATAATTCTCTTTAATTTACACTAGCTACTTTCTTTATCGTAGTAACTAATATATAAAAATCATATATATATGAGAAGTTTTCTTGACAAAATATATATATATATATATATATATATATGAGAAGTCTAAGAATGTTTATATGTACGGATATGTGGAATTAGAATTTGGTTCTTCACAAAATAATAAATTTCGATTTGATGATTTTGTTTAGGAAAACAAGACCAAAGCTAACCATAAGCATCTCGTGTCAGCTTTTTGTCAGTGCTCTTTTTGGGTAAGTCTTTTTTTCTAATGTTGTGATGTGTTCAATAAAATCTAATGTTTTGTAAAATCTTTTGTTAATAATCTTTAGTTTATTTTACATATTTTATTTTCAGGGCGAGTTTGATGCAATATGTCTTCTTGTTAGGACTCTCTTACACTTCTGCTACGTTAGGATCTGCTTTCATGGCTATAATGCCTACCCTCACCTTCGTTATGGCTTTAGTATTCGGGTACGTTTTCTAGTTGAGATCGGTTTTTTTTCTAGATGAGATTTTACAGATTTTTTTTGGGTAGAGGAACGGGGAGAAAGCCTTCCCAAAAATGAGATTTTACGGATATTAAATAGCTTTTATAGATTTAGACATTTAAAAAAAAAATACTAACATAAGTAAATCTATTTTTTTCACAAATATTACAAAAGATGTTTCAATTTTATTTGAGTTCACTCAATTATCAGTGTTAGAGTTTCATATTTTGTCTAAACTAATAGAAATTGTCACTTTATAAATGCACAAAATTACTAAATCCGTAAGCATAGGTCAAAAATATTGTTTTCGAAATTTTTCAAAAATAAAATGTTTACTTTCGTAAAACCCCCATATTATTCTAAATTAAAGATGTCCCTCTATTAAATGTTTTACAACTTTTAAAACATTTATTGCAGGTTCGAGAAGCTAAATATGAAAACAAAAACAGGATATTTCGTCGTTCTTGGAACTTTGCTAACCTTAGCCGGAGCTTTAGTTCTTACGATGTATCAAGGCATTCCATTAACAAAATCTCATCAAGACCAATCAAATATTTCGAACAATCATACAAGAGATGCGACTTGGATCAAAGGTTGTCTGCTTTTATTAACATCAGTTACACTTTTCTGTTGTTGGATGCTTATACAAGCCAAGATCAACGTCAAATATCCATGTCAATACTCGAGTACTGTTATTTTATCATTGTTTGGTACGATTCAATGTGCTCTTCTAAGCTTAATCAAGACTAGAGATGTGAAAGAATGGATACTTAGAGACGAGCTTGCCATCATCACCATCGTTATAGCGGTACATAATTTTAATATATCATTTAAATTATGAAAATACTATTTCGTGTTTTTATTCAAGTGGTTAAATGTTTATCTCTGTTATCTTTTTCACCAGAATACGATTTCAGAAAATTGTGTTTGTTACATACGATATTGTTAAGGGTTTGGGCTATCGATCAGACATTTTTTATCACAAAATACGTTTTCACTATTTACTCATATTCCCTCAATTACAGGATTATGGTTTAATATTTTTTATATTAGTAATTTTATATTTTTGCAAATGTCAAAGTGTCTAAATATGTAATTATTATTCAAAATTAATGTTCCTTTTCAAAAAAAAATTACCTATTTTTGTAAAAACCCCTTTATATAATTCAATCCACATCATCAAATAGGTAAATCATTTGGTTTTATATATACTGTAATTAAACATTGAATATTTATATGTTTTATAGGGTGTGGTTACACAAGGAATGTGTACAGTGGGAATATCATGGGTTATTAAGCTACGAGGACCTGTCTTTACTTCATCACTGAGTCCTCTCACACTTATGTCTGCAACTTTGTTCGACTTCTTGATATTTCATCGTATGATCTATTTGGGAAGGTATATGTCTTCATTTGTCAAAATTTTCACATTGGAAGACTAAACTTAAAGTTAACCTAGTAGTGGTAGAAACAACTTGGGACAACGCGTAAATATGTTGGTCATGAGTTCGAAATCCGTTAACCAAACAGTGGTAAGCAACTTAGGATAAGGTGTAAATATATATATATTGGTCTTGAGTCTGATTCTCGTTTGAAACTAAGTTGTTATTTGGCTAGAAGAAAATAAAATCAAGTCTTAAACTTTATATTAAAAAATTTCTAGTAGTCTAGTAGTCGGTCACGTTTTCCTAGAGGCTTAGTTGAATTTCGGTCAAGATATCTTCGCCGATTAGCTAAAAAAATTACACTTTAAGTTTAATATAATAAATACAAAACGTTGGTCATTTCACTATGTTTACATTACATGTCATGAACTAAAATTTTGTTTTTGTTGCAGTGTTATCGGATCTATGATTGTTGTGATAGGTTTATACATATTTTTGTGGAGTAAGACCAAACAAATAGAAGAAAATAAGATGATGATGATGAAGTTACCTACAAATACCGTGGAAGAAGAAAAAGAAGAAGACCAAACAAATACTAACATTGGCCATTTTTTGGCTATACCAATGACTCCTTGATCTATTTTCGATCAAACCTCTTGTTCAATCAATTTTCAGAGTTAAAAATTCTGTCTACATCAATAGGTGTACAAAACAAATTATTTAGAAAATTTCTGATAAGTTTGTTATAAATAATATACATAATTAACTTTTATCTTTCGAAATTATAATTATGATGTACAAATATTAATAATGGAGAAGTGATTTCGGTCAAGTGGTAATCACTCTACTGCTTTCTTCACCAGAGTTCGACTCTACAAAAGATTGTCTAATTAATCCCACGTTATATATGTATCATTTATCAATTACTTCATTTCAAAATTTTCTTGTGGAGAATATCTTTAGTTTACATTTGCGAAAAGAAAAAGAAACTTTGGGAGAGAATCATGTGAACTACCGATAGCTATATTCTTTTATTCGTTTGTCAACTTCACATGGATTGTATGACCTTATATTTGAATATTTTCATGGACAGAAAATATCTTGTGGATATTCATTTGTTTGATTTGATTCAGATTTTTCAAATTTTAAGTTTTATTTGATTTTGAAAAAATAATTTTTTGTTTATCTAAAACTAAATTATAGTTTACTTGGTTCGATTTAAATTTTATAGATTTTATATATGTTTTAGATTCTAGAAAATAAATTTGATTCAGAATCAAACTATATTTTGATTTAATATTTTAAAACATAATTATAATATGAAATAAAATAATTAACTGTTTTTATTAAATTATCGACTTTTAATTTTAATAAAATGTTCTTTTTAATGAATATTGGTTGCCAAGAAACACATGGTCCACTTGGTTGCCTCTTATTTTAGTTAGGTACCCAGTGGTGAATTCGAATTCCACCATGTTTCAGTTGAAGAATTTAGGCTATGAACCGGATCTTATTGCTTCATTGGTTACTTGTTGACAAAAAAATAAATATTGGTTCTGATTTATATTTGTTTGGTTCAAAATTTGATAATTCTCTGAAATTTTAGCTAGTCTTAATATATTATTATGTGAGATATTATCTGAAAATTAGATATCTGAATAGGCTCTATTTTTCTATAAAGAATTCAGCTCTTAATCTTTCCTTCTGTTGGGAAAGCATTCCATACCAACATTGTTTTATTGTGGCTTCATCAAAGTTCCTTACCTTTAGGTTAGAGAGCTCTCGCTTATGTTTGATTGCCCTTGTAGTGATGAAACTAAGAGTAGATTCGAATTCGTCAAGAATTAAGATCAAAATTCCATTATCTATCCAAATTTTTTAGGGTGTTGAATCTTGTCTATTTGGATATTTATCTACGTTGATATTATTTTCGGTTTGTTGTATTTTACTTTTTGAATTCGTTGTAACTTTCATCTTTTATTTTAATGAAAGGAAGTTTAGTGCAAAAAAAAACATATATTCAAATTTTAACAATCATCTAATCATCTTCATGCTTTCCCAATTTGTTTAAAAGATATTAAACAATAATTTTATATTTTAAAGGCGAGAATCAATTAGGCTGCTAGCTCCAATCACTACAACTTCTTCATTCTTTAACTTATCATCGTCATAGATATATTTCTACTCGTGAGTAAAATTTTCATTTATTTATAAATTATTACAATTAATCAAAAGAGAAGTTGGTATGCTTTGTTTTTTTCTTTATAATACTGTTGACTGCTGAGTCCTGAGTGCTTAGTGCTGAGTGCTGAGCGATGGCTACACGAACGGATCCACCATAGAAATATCTTTGAGGATAAAACAGAAAAAAGTTGACAAGTCATATACAAAACATAAATAATATGTAGAGATTTGTCCAATAATTATATATGTGACTATCATTGACCGGTTACAGGTGATTCAAAAGACAATTTGGCAATGCAAGTGTCGTCTCGTTACATGCATATTAATAAAAAAATTTGGCCAAAAATGATGTCATAAGCTGATAGTGCGTAATTGAGAAAATTGTGAAATTACTATTAATAACATTCACAACTATACTTGGGATGTGTGACGAACTTCTTATCCACTTTTGGAAAATGAGCAAATTTTTTCCTTTATTTATGAAAAATATGTCGCTATATTAGCCAACTAATTTCCGATAATATTTTTCATTAGTTAAATTAACGAATGAAAAAATATATATTTAATTAAGTGGTTAAATGTTATGTGTAATAATTTTTACTATAATTTGGTTCCATATAATTTCGTAATCCCACATACAATATGTGGAATCAACCATTATCATACAGGAAAGAAGATGAATAGATAGCGAAAAAAAGCTAACGAAACCTCTAATTCTTGAAAAATTGTCGATATACATGTTGAATATGGATCACTCATCTAGTATCGACACCATCTTCATTAACTCAAAATTATTTGTAGTAAAATATAGTGCATGGTGATAACTTTGTCCTAAGTTTGATATTTTATGGAAATAATTTTACAAGTTTGAGTCACCTAAAACTTTGGACTTGGCATAGCCGCATAGGTGTTTTATATATGATATCACATATACTTAAATTTTTCAACAAATTTTGATTTCTTATAACATATAATGAATAGACAAAATCTGTTATTATGAATATCAATTTTTGGACAGATTTCAGATGAATTTTATCATCAAAAATCATTCGTTAGCTATAGTGAATGGATTTTGGGAAAACTTTTAAGGAAAAGTCTATATAAATAGTTAAAAATAATCTACATCAACTCTTAGTTTTGGCTTTGATTAAAAGAAAGCAATTGTATATATATCTGGTATTAATTATAAAAAAATACATGTAGTCACTTAGTGCATATGCTCAAAATTAATTTTGATATTAGTTAAGTATTGGGTTTGGTAACTTTTGTTTTACTTTAACTATAAAAAAATAAAATCAATACAATCTTTATTTATTTTTCCATCAAAAAATCAATATAATCTTATCAACCTATACAATCAAATAACAAGTAATAATTATTTTTTTAAATAACAGGCCAATTATATATATATATATATATATATATATATATATATATATATATCTTTTACATATACGGTTATATAGTTTATGAAGAGACAATATTATTTTGGAAATAACAATTTTAAAAATCGAATCAAAATAAATCGCAAATTAAAGCAAACTAATAATTAGTCTAGGTCTACTTCGTAGGGACGTTTTGTTGAATTTTAATTTTATGGCTTTGCTTTTCTGCATGGCTTGCTTATTCACGAGATTTTTTTAATCTCTTTATTTTATTTTATTTTTGTTGAAAAAGAATTTATTTATCTTTTTTGCAATAAAGCCATAATACATGTCAGAATCACCTTAAATCCGATTTCGACCCCTTAATTTATGAATTATTAATAATTTTGAGTGGACAAGTGAATTTTGTATACTCTTTTTTATAATAATATATAAAGGAACACGTAAAAGAGAGTAGTAGTTACGTAAAGCATTGACTCTTTATTGACCAGTGACTTACGTGACTGATCACGACATCAAAAGGTTTTTGGATTTTATACAGTAACACATTTAAATTAAAATTATATAACCTAAATTATAAAATTTTATCACCATTATTTATCTAATACATCTCTACTAAAATCAGCTATATTCAGCAATTTAAAAGAAATTTTGTTTGTTCTTTTTCCACGCACAAGATGCTTAATATGTATATATATATATATATGCTAATTTTGCATTAAAAGATTTATACATTGAAGTTAGAAAGAAAAAATACTTTTGGATTGATGTATATTTTGTTTTAGATATTTCTAACCATATAGAGCATCTGATTAATTTAAAAAATATGTAAATGATACTTTTATACTATTTTAAGGAGTTTGTGCAAAAAAAGACTCTTTAACTTGTTATTTTCACAATTTCAACTTCTATTTCCAAAAAATAAATATCAAACCATGAAATCCTACTTAATACGCAATATATATAAGCATATGTTACTATTATCAAAATTTTAAAACTATGATAAATAATATATCAAACTAAAATTTTCGTTATACGTACAAACTTAATTCTAGTATTAAAATATTGAAAATATAATATACGTAATTAAAATTTTGCATAAAAGCTATATATTGTATGTTATTACGATTTTGTAGTTTGATTTGCATCTTTGAAAAGTAAAAATTTAAATTGCAAACAACATTTACAACATTTTAAGTTTAAGAGTCCCCACAAGTGAGATCTGTGTTGTAACCAGACAAACCGTATCTTAATTAGCTGGTTCTTTTCAAGTTCTCACGTTGATCTGATCATATAAAGTGAAAATGAGCACAAATCTTTAGACTTAATTTGCTTATTTATTAAAGCAAAAAAGTAAACAAGATCATTTTCAGATTTGTGGTATTAGTTCATCAAATTAGCAGACCTATTTATTTGGTTAACCTTTATTCTCCAGCTAATCAGTTAATATCTTATTTTAGTTTTTTTCTTCTTTTTAAAAAAAATTGCATGTCGAATTCTCCTAACTATTTGGCTACGAACCATCTAAGCTATAATCTTAATTTGTATATTAAAGTATAGTATAAAAATATTATAGGTTAATTGGTTTATCGCCAATTATGATACAAAGTTTCCCATTCTATTTTCCCACGTTGTTAATTAATGACTTAATGAGCTCAATGTCATCATTCCAAAAACTAAAGTTAGATAAAGCAAATCATTCTAATCAAACAAAAGCAAAATCTTTAATAAAATTAGCAAAATTATTTTGAATATTCATCACACTTTAGTTATCTCTATACTAATTAAGTTAATTAAGAAACACTTTAAATCTATACAAGCCAAATTCTTTTTTATTCTGATTATAATTTGTAAGTTTTTTTTTGTCAAATATTTGTATTGACAAGACTTGATTTATAGTCAAACTACCCTCTAAACCCCTAACACTATCACGTGAAGCAAACGGAACTCCATGGAATTAAACTCGAGTGGAAAAAACAAATATGACATTCAATCACTTGACCAAAAATACTCAAATGCATAAATTTATTAATAGCACGGCAAATAGATAATTCCCGATTTTAAAATAAAACTTTTGTAACCAAATTGAAAAACTAAAACAATTAAGTGAGAAGTGTTTTTGGTTTGATAATTAAATATTTTTTATCTCTGTCTCATCAAAATTCTATTCTATGTATAAGCGAAAATTTGGGTTAAACCTTAAGACACATAACTTTGTGTTATAAAGTTAAAGACTTTAAGTTATAGATCGGAAATCTTGTCGATCTAACTGTTAACATAAAATGTTTGAAACCAAATGTCCTAATAGTAGAAAATATATTATATATCTTCTGTTGAAAACAAAATATTCATGTCTTATAAAAGAACCAAGATCAGCTAACAAGTTGTTCTTTATACGATTCATTTTCTTACTCTTTAAAGAGGATAGCTCCCACTCATAGTAAAATATTATATATATGTGTATATATATGTGTGTCCTCGTATAACTTCCATGCTTCACTACTCGAACAAGTTGTTAAAGAAGAGATATAGAGAAGAGAGAAAGAAAAGTCTAGGGAAAGAGAGAGAGAGTTTGATTATTAAATAATTAACAAAGTTAATTAATTTTATTAATCATGGGTTTTATCGATGGAAAATGGGTTCCATTGATCATGATAATTCTTGTTAATATAGTAACAGGGATGGTTAATGCATTAATAAAGAAAGTTCTTGATGGAGGCATTAATCATATGGTTATTGCCACTTATCGTTTGGGTATTTCCACCATTTTTCTTCTGCCAATTGCTTATTTTTGGGAACGGTAATATTTGTTTTTTCTACTTTTTTTCAATTTTATTGTATCTTTTTTTTTTACCTTACTTTCTTTTTTTCCCTTGATAAAATATTTCAAAATTATAAATTTAGTTTATAATATTTTTATCTTTCTTTGTTAATTATAAATTTTGTTAATTAAAGGAATAATATTTCTATCTTATTTTGTTATTATTTTCGTTAATCAAAGGTCTCATATCCTTTGATTACTATTTTCTTGTTTTATCTTTTTTTTTTGGATAAAATTTTATCTTGTCGGTATTATATTCTAAGTTGTGCTTATTCTTATACTTGTAATACTTTGATTTTTATTATTGAAAATTCTTGAACAAAATAAATTATTCTCGGTTACTTTACTTTACTATCTTTATAGATAGTACCTAACAAATAAATCATCATTTACAACACCAAAAAACTAACAAATAGTAAATTATATGAGAAGTCTAATAATAAAAAATCCGATTTGATGATTTTGTTTAGGAAAACAAGACCGAAGCTAACTATAAGCATCTCGTGTCAGCTTTTTGTCAGTGCTCTTTTTGGGTAAGTTTCAGTTTCACTGAAATTCATTCGGTTACAGTTCTGTCCATTCTTTTATTTATTATTTATTTATTGTGTGGATAATACAGTCTTTATGTTAATAATCTTTCATTTATTAATATTTACATAATTTCAGGGCGAGTTTGATGCAATATTTCTTCTTACTTGGACTCTCTTACACGTCAGCCACTTTAGGATCTGCTTTCATGGCAACAATGCCAGCTCTCACTTTCGTTATGGCTTTAGTTTTTGGGTACATTTTCTACATGCAATAGTGTTTATGCTTCAACGTCTCATTCACAATATTGGTTTTCATTAAATTTAAAACTATTTTGAAATTACTTTTAAAAAAACTATTAGCCTTTATGTTTTTTCTTTTTTGACAATTGGCTAATTAGCCTTTATCTTCCTTTTAATCATGTTATTTATGAGTTTATGGATATAGTAGGAATTATCAGTATATAATATGTAGTATCAAACTGTATAACGCATTATATATATAATTAAATAATTAATTCTACTCTGCTTCGATTTCATATAAAGTGGCTAAATTAATTTACAGTTATCAGTATAGGATTTACTCTATATAAAAAATATACTATCATTTTTGGAAATAAATAAGAAATACCTTGGAGGACATATATTCATTTCCATAGAAAATAATATATATATATACATACATATATATATGCCTCGGCAAGTAATATATTAATTACTAATTATGAAAAGATCATTATCAATAACAAAAAAATGAAAAAGTCAATAAATAAATATATATATTTAATCTCTATATGTTACTTATCAATTTAGATATACAAAGTTTTAAATTTATTACCAAATTCAAATTTTCTTAGAACTGCTCATATCAATTATAGTTTTTTTTTGATAAATCTAATTGTAGTTTTACAATTTTAAAAACATTTATTGCAGATTCGAAAAGCTAAATCTGAAAACAAAAGTAGGATGGTGCGTTGTTCTTGGAACTATGATAAGCTTAGGTGGAGCTTTAGTTCTTACAATGTTTCAAGGCATTCCATTAACAAACACTCATCAAGACCAATCAAATACTTCAAATAATCATACAAAAAATGAAAATTGGGTCAAAGGTTGTTTGCTTTTATTTACAGCGATTACACTTTTTTGTTGTTGGTTACTTATACAAGCCAAAATCAACGTCAAATATCCATGCCAATACTCGAGTACTGTCATTTTATCATTCTTTGGTACGATTCAATGTGCTCTTCTAAGTTTGATCAAGACTAGAGATATGAAAGATTGGATCCTCACAGACGAACTCACCATCATCACCATCGTTGTTGCGGTACATTATTTTATATAAATTTACATCATTGATACTTAATTAATTTCAAACAAAACATTGAATATTTATATGTTTTATAGGGTGTGGTTACACAAGGAATGTGTACAGTGGGAATATCATGGGTTATTAAGCTACGAGGACCTGTTTTTACTTCATCAATCAGTCCTGTCACACTTATGGCTGCAACCTTATTCGACTTCATGATATTTCATCGTATGATTTATTTAGGAAGGTAAATATATATATATATATGTTATTTCCTTTTACAAAATATATATATATATATATGTAAGTTATTTATATAATAAAATTATGCGTGTTAGTTAATTATGGTGTGAAATTATGCATAGTATAAACCATTCGTTACGGTGGGTTACACTATAAGAAAACATGGTAATTTACAATCAAAGATTTTTGACTAATTTTACATTATTTTCGAATTTTTTGACTAATTTTGATCAAAAATGTATCAAAATATATTTTCAGATCAACTTTAAATTTTTATTATAGTCAAAATTTAATTGTTTTCTAGAAGTGTTAATGTTAGTGGTTGTGTTTGGTATGTTTTGCTTCTAGTTCAATGTCCGGTGAAAAATATGTTTTACGTTATTTATTTGGGATTAAGAACGACTAGTGAGGGTTCTAAGAAAGAGATTGTGGCTGAAGACCCAAAATTTTCCTAATTATTGAAAAAAAATATCATGTATATATAGTATGACTAAACTTTTGTTTTTGTTGCTGCAGTGTTATCGGATCTGTGATTGTTGTGATGGGTTTATACGTATTTTTGTGGAGCAAGACAAAACAAATAGAAGAAAATAAGTTATTGATGAAGTTACCTACGAATAAGGTTGAAGAAGAAAGTGAAGAAGAAGACCAAACAAAGACTAACATAGGCAAGCTTTTGGCTATACCAATGACTCCTTGAACTTCTTGTTCTATCAATTATCGGAATTTAAAATTATATTTACATTAATAAAATGTACAGAATTTATTATGTAGAAAAATTTCTGATGAATTTTAACCTACATAATTAAATTTTATTTTCTGAAAATTAAAAAACTCAATTTTAATGTTTTGAAAAGTAATTAATTTTCATCAAATGGTTAAATATCTATATTTACATATCTACTTATCGGAGTTCGATTCAATGTAATCGCATAATTTTACACAATAAAATTTATAGTTTAGGCAATAGATTGTATTTTGTAAAAACTTCAAAGAACTCTATGTGAGTTATCGATATTATGATGTCGAAATTAAATTGAATATATATATATATATATATATATATAATAGCTTAACTAGATATAGAAATTCATTTTCTTTTTAGGTTAATTAATAATTTGATTTGCCTTCAAATATGAGAATTTCAGTTGCAATTAGGAACCTATTTTGGTCCGATCCTAATATACTATGTTTCTTTTTTAAAGAAAATTTATTTGTAATACGTTACCAATTTCATCTGCATGCATGCTTTTCCCAATTATTTAATTTCAAATAATACTTTTATATTCAAAGGCGAGAAATAATTTAGGCACTATGCTTTATATTATTATTCATTTATTTATTTATTTATAAATTATACATTTACTTTAGTAAGTTGTTTTGCTTTGTTTTTTCTTTATAATACTGCTGAGTGCTGAGCGATGGATGCCACACGACAGAACACTATCAAATATATCTGAACAGGCACAAGATACTAATATCCATAAAACAAAACATAAATAATAAAAATTAACAAAATAATATATATATATATATATATATATATATATATATATATATATAAGGAAAAGGACAATTTAGCATATAGACTATTATAAATATTTTCTTTTAAATATATACAAATAAAACAGTATATTTCGTACTGATACATACAAAATTACCAATTAGCGTATATAGCAAATTAGAAAAAAGACTATAAATGAAGTTGTTCTCTTCTATGCATTAATAGTTTATAAATATTATTTTGGCCAAAAATGATGTCATAATTATGTTGATAGTGATAAAGTTACAAATAATAAAATTTACAACTATACTTGGGATGTGTGACTATCTTTTTCTCCACATCATTCGGATTAAAACAAATAACATATTATTTTGACTTATACGATTATATTGTTTCTTTTTCAACCATAATCCATAGTCAAATTTCATTATGTAAAATAAATGTAATTTTCGAATTTGGATAGAAAAACAGTAAAGATGATACTTACTTGACCAATTAATAGTTGTGGAAGACAAAATCGTATTGCAAAAGATAAATTTTAAACTAATTAAAGTAAATACCAAATTAAAGCAAACTAATAATTAGCCTAGGCCTACTTCAAAGGGATGTTTTTCATTTTATGCTAAATTTAATTTTATGGTTTTGCTTTTTCTGTATGGATTACAACCTCCACGAGAATTTATTATCTTTATTTTTGTTTTAAAAGAATTTCTTATCAATTTTAGCAACAAAGCCATATACATGTCATAATCACCTAGAATTCGATTTCGACCCCTTAATTTATGTATTACTAATAATATATAAAATTTATGTGGACAAGTGAATTATATATAATCTTTTTAATAAAATAAAGTTATTAAACGGTGGACAAAAAAAAAAAAAATATAATCTTTTTAATAAAATAAAGTTATTAAACGAAATGATAAAACAATATATAAGGGAATTTATTCTGGTTGACAAAAAAAATATATATAAAGGAACACGTAATAAAGAATGGTAGTTATACATTTGACTTTTTATTGACTAACGACTTATGTGACTGATCACGACATAAAAATATTTTAGGTTTTAGATAGTAAACATAAAAACAAAATATAATATTCTCTGTTCCAAAATGTATGATGTTTTAGTAAAAAAATTATGTTCCAAATTATTTGATATTTTTAATTTCCAATGCAATATTTATTATATTTTGTTTATCTATTTTGACCATTTGTATTCTAGAAATTGATTTCTAATTGGTTGAACAATTATTACATAGATTAAAAGTATATTTTTAGTTGAAAAATCACATATTAAATAATTTTTTAATTTGTGTGTAAAACCTTAAACAACATACATTTTGGAACAGAATTTGGAACGGAATGAGTACAAGTTAAATATTTTACAATTCTACTATTATTATCTATTATCTAAAAATTTTGTTTTTTTTTTTGCAAGTGGTCTTTAGTCTAGTGGCAGGCGGTAAGTCCATATAAGACATGCACACTTGCACAACCAGAGATCAAGTTCCACCGCTTACATTATGTAGAAACTTGACTAATGGGTCGGCATGTTGTGGCCCAATGTTGACAAAAAAACAAATTGTTTTAAAATCAGCAATATATTCAAAAATTTAGAAATAAAATTACCACAATATATATTGAGCAACCCCTTTTAATATCAATTAAAACATATAAATATAAAAACAAAATAACTCATTCATTATTAATCATTGATTAAAAATCATTGATCTGCTTTCTATACTTTTCATATCATCCATCAATATTGATGTTTGATCATTTCATTTTCTCAGCAGAGTATTGATCAAGTCATGCATATATCTTTCGTACGTGAATTAGTCGTAACCATTTTTCTTCATCTTTTATTTTTCAACTTTTTGGAAAGTCACTTGATCCCATTTTCTGATTTTGTTTGGCTTAAACTTTTACCTTATAAAATCTGTTATTTTGATATTAGGAATTATCTATCTAATTTCTAATTAAAATACTTATATATGAATAAATTATGGTAATCACATAAAAGAATTTGGCGTATTATTAATTTACAGGGTGTCTAAACATCTAACTTTGGAGATGACATAAAGCACGTTTTAAATTTTAATTTTTTTTAATTTAATGTAATTTTTGCTTTTATGTTAACGAAAATTATTGGACACACCTTTAGTTTCTTGAAATGATTACATTAATTGAAATCTTAATAGTAACGTGAGCAAATTAAAAACAATTTTTGATTAGATTAGCGCCACATAGTTTGATAAATTTAAGAGATATAGATGACAAAAACAAGTTTGAGTTTTGGATAGAACCACTTCTTCTAATAATGAAGTGAGTTTGTGTTGGTTTTAGTTGTAATAAATTTATATAAAGCTAATTTTATTATATTAGTTATAGTTTTAAGTCTTTAATTAAATCATTAATATATAGTTAATACATGCATACAACTAATACATCAGAAAATAACATATGTTTTATATACATGACATCAATTTATTTTTTTCATTTTTAAGTAGACATAAAAGCAAACTATTCAAAAAATTGCTTATTGTTGGATACTAATCCTTTCCCTCAAAGACACATATACAAAAAGGAGAAAACAGTCATTTTAATACTGAATTTGTTCGATTTTGCCAAATTAAATACAAATTTTTTTCTTTCTCCAAAATAAATACGAACTTTTGGTTAATTTTGCCAATTTAGAACTACCATTAGTAAAAGTTAACAGATCTAACATCCGTTAAGCATAGTTACTCTTAGACTTAATTTTGTTAGTGTTTTGTCCCAAAACTAACAAAATAGTGTGTTTTCCCAAATTGAAACCCTTGACAAAATCCATTTCTCTTTCGACAACTTCCTCTTTCTCTCTTCTCTTTTCTCATTTTTAATCGATTTCGTTACTTCTGTTTGTCTTGGCCAACACACTTTTACTTCTTTGAGGAAAAATCGAATATAAGTCCTCAGGTTTTATAAAGCTCAAACCAAAGCAAATCACACTTTCGACAATGTGAACTCAGAACAATAAACTTTGAAATTTACATGAGCAGCAAAGGTATATATGTCTCTTCACTTTATTTAGAGATGATAATACAACACAACAGATACAAAACAAGGAGCAAAACGTTTATATAAATCTGGTGTAAATGTCAGAAGAATCACAAAAATGTAAGTTAATCATTAAATAATTTTTGATTCTTTTCAAATTCTTGTTGCAGATCAAACTGATTCTAATCCAAAGGACCAGCTGCATCAAAGTTGTTGCCAGCGACTAATGTCGGATATTTGCAATAACCAGCCAATGAGAATCCATGTTCTGGCCTCTTTATTAAAATACTACAGAGGCTCCATAAAACAATTGAGCACCAAATATAGTTTGCTGGTTGCATCATCTTCCTCATCACAGAGTTGCAGCCGACAAATGTCTGATGAGATAGATCCCAAAGTACCACCCTGCATAAGGAAAACAAAAGGACACAAACTAACTGACTTAAAAACAACAAAGAAAATAAATTCATGTCACATGTTTTGCCATCAAATCATGAAAAACAAGTTTTTAAACATACAAGTTACAACATTCAACAAGAGTAGTTATACCCTCCTTTCTCGCAAATTGAAGATCCAAGAGCATCCCTTGCAAATCATCAACACGATTCTTTGCCTTATCCTTGAACAGCTTCTGAGAAATCAAAATGAAATTGATAAAAGAGATGGAAAATGGTGTGAGATTGAACAAAATCGGAAAAAAAATTGGGATTTGATTCAAAGAGATTTTGAAATCGATAGAGAGACAATGAAATTGGGGAAATTTTTTTATAGGGATTTTTATATTGTTTATGAAAAGGCTGAGTTTGACCTCTTTATCTAACCCAAACTAACAATGGTTATCTTTCACTATCGACACTTAACAGATGTTAAGGTTCTGTTAACTTTGACTAACGGTAATTCTAAATTGGCAAATGGAATAAAAAATTCGTATTTCTTTTGGAGAGAGAAAAAGTTAGTATTTAATTCGGCAAAACCAGACAAGTTCGGTATTAAAATGATCGTTTTCTTTATATAAAAAAAGTCATAGTAATAAGTAATTTCGTAGCTAATTTTGAGTTATTTTAGAATATGTATAATTATTTCCACTTAGAATTTGATTTTAGGTAGTCATATAATAAAGTTAAAAATTTAGTTTACATATAGTGTGTATCTATCTAAGTATTGATAATGAAAGCTAGCATTGTTAGAATACTTTCATTTTCTGTCTACTTGAACACGAAAAAATGTGAAAATTTAATGTCCTTTCACTCATTCACATATATATAATATATATACCTAATCTCTATATATATGTTAGAATCGAACAACATATTCCCTCGGTTTCAATATAAGTGATGTTTAAGTTAGTGATACACAAATTAAGAAAATTTATAAAATACATATTTTAACCTTTTTTATGAGTATTTAATTTTTTAGAAACATAAATCTCGACTAAAAAAATCATAAAGACATAAAAACAACACTAAAAAAATAAGTTCATTTGATAAATGATAACATCACTTATATTGAAACAATCTTTTTGTCTAAAATATCAATTAAATTGAAACGTAGGAAATATTGAATAAACTAGAGAGAAGAAGTTAGAAAGAGAGTTTTTTGGTTATTAATTAAGTAATTAGCAGAGAGTTAATTATCTTAATAATGACTAATTATGGGTTTTAGCAATGGAAAATGGGTACCGATCATTGTAATGATTCTGAATAATACAATTGCAGGAATGGTTAATGCATTAATAAAGAAAGTACTTGATGGAGGCATTAATCATATGGTCATTGCTACTTATTGTTTGGCTATTTCCGCCATTTTTCTTCTTCCTATTGCTTATTTTTGGGAAAGGTAATTTTATTCTTTTTTTTCAATTTTTTAGTATCTTATAAGTTTCCTTTTACGTTTATAAATTTTGTTTATAATATCTCTATCTTATTTTACTATAACTCTCGTTAATTTTACTTTACTTTCTTTATAGTAATACCTAACAAATAGGAGTAAATCATATGAGAAGTTTAAGAATGTTTATATGAACTGATTTGATGATTTTGTTTAGGAAAACAAGACCATAAGCATCTCGTGTCAGCTTTTCGTCAGTACTCTTTTTGGGTAAGTTTCACTTGCTCAAATATTTGATAATTTTTGAGCAAGATATAATGTAAGATTTAATTTAATTGTGAAAAAAATATTATTTTTGAAAAATCTAGAAAATAAATTAATACTAGGTACATTTAAGTATTTTGGCATTTATAAAACAATATCTAAATCCAATTTTTCTCTCAAAAAAATCATTAAAACGTATTTTTACTTGAATTATCTCGATTTAGGAATTAGGGTTTAATATTATAAAAGAATAATTTTATATTTTTATAACTGCAAAATATCTAGTAAGTATCTAAAAAACATTTCAGAAACAAAATGCCTATTTCTATTAAAAAAAACCTGTAATATAATATCAATTTTTATATTATTATACTACAGGGTTTTATTTATATATCTGCAACATTAAAATTAAAGATGTTAATATCCCCGAAATAAGAATTAAATGATCATATCTCTCAAAAATAATAATTCCAGACTTAACACTTCACCAATTTTGGTTTAAATCGATAATTGTTAACTTTATTATCAGAACATATAGCACCAAATCTTAATTTGAACATTTGGTGAGTGGAAAAATTTATATTTTATATGAACTAGAGATGATCCCTTCCATTTACAATGTGGGATAATAATCTCTAATATATAATAGTTTTAGTAGAAAAATATATCATTTTCTTAATAATTACCTTTTCATATTGGTAATAATATTTTTCAGGTTAGAAAAGCTAAATTTAAAAACAAAAGTAGGATACGGTGTCGTTCTAGGAACTTTGATAAGTTTAGCAGGACCTTTACTTCTTACGATGTATCAAGGCATTCCATTATCGAACTCTCAACAACCAAACAGGACATGTGAATTGGGTCAAAGGTTGTTTGCTTTTCATGACAAGAATTATACTTTTTAGTTCTTGGCTGCTTATACAAGCCAAAATCAACATAAATTATCCTTGTACATACTCGAGTACCGTTATTTTATCGATCTTTGGTACGATACAATGCGGCCTTAGATCAAGACTAGACATTTACAAGAATGGATCCTTAGAGATGAGCTCACCATCGTCAGTCATTATAGCGGTATATATTTACAGTCAAACCTCTATATAAATTAAAAATGTTGATACTATCACTACAAGAAAACATCGCTATAACTGACGGCCATTTCCGTCGGTTGCCATCGCTTATAGTTCATAAGTGACGGCAACCGACGAAAAATAGTCGTCGAATATGCATCGTCGGTTATCACGATTCCGTCGGTTGTCGTCGATTACGACCGACGGAAACCAACAAAAAATATCGTCGGTTATACCGTCGGTTAGTTTTCGTCGGTTAGATGCCATCGGTTACCGTTGGTTGTAACTGACGGCAACCGACGGACACTCATTTCAGTAATATATAATATTTATATATATTATTTATATTAATTATATTATATTTTAATTATTTAAATATATTATATTTTCCGTCGGTTCCCGTCGGTTCCGACGGCCTAATATAGTATTTATAAAAAAAATTATATATGTAATATATATATATATGAAACTATTAGAAAAAAACACAATTTCACGTTCCTATACAATTCATACATATTCATAAGCACAAAAACGCATATTTTTTTTTTAAAAAGTTGTGTTCTTCATAAAAAAAATTTGTTCTTCATAAAAAAAAAATTTGTTCAAAACATAGATTTTCAAAGAAATCGACATGCAAACAACGAGTTGGGGAATGAAACTAACCTAGATTCCGCCAATATCTATCCGTTTTTATCAACATATTACTTAATCTAATGAAAAAAAAAATTTAGGATCTTATATGATTCTATAATTTAAAAAAACTTACATGATTATTGGATAGAAGAATAGATTTGGGTGGTATTATCTGCCGATTTAACCTTGTCCGTGTGATGAATTGGCGCGAAATGGAAGATTTTGGCTGGATGAACTGAGAGAAAATGGAGGAAGAAGGAGAAGAAGAAGGAAGAAGAAGGAAGGTTTTCGGGAAAGGATATTTACTTTTGGCCGTCGGTTCCCGTCGGTTGAATATTTTATTTTAATTATTTTAATTAATTTTATTAAAAATAAACTAAAAATGAATACCCGTAGACGGCAACCGACGGGTTTAATTATTTTAATTATTTATTTTAATTATTTTTTGTAATTATTTTTATTATTTTTATTAAAAATAAACCAAAAAATGAATATCCGTAGGTTCCCGTCGGTTGAACCGACGGCAACCGACTGGTTTATTTATTTTAATTATTTTATTTTAATTATTTTTATTAAAAATAAACCAAAAATTAAATATCCATAGGTTCCCGTCGGTTCAACCGACGGCAATCGACGGGTTTAATTATTTTAATTATTTTTATTAAAAATAAACCAAAAAATGAATATCCGTAGGTTCCCGTCGGTCGACGGCATACATTAAGAAATCGGTGAACGTCAGTTCCCGTCGGTTGGCTTTTCTGACGTCAACCGACGGCTATTTTGCCGTCCGATTAACCGATGATTTCCGACGAAAATTTTGCCGTCAGTCTTTAAAGTGTTTTCTTGTAGTGTATAATTTATATGTTAATTAAATTGAAAATTTGATTTGAGATTTAAATTTTTTATTAATTTATAAAAATTATTAATTTATCGAGTTATTTATTGCAAGAAATATAACTATATAATCTATATTAGAGTAGACAACATGTTGGGTTCAAGATATATACATACTACAAGATAAATTCATAAACTTGACTTAATTCTCCACGGTAGGTGCAGCTGTTGAGAATTTTTGACCGGTAAAAATAAAAAAATCCGTTTACAAATTTTGATAGTGAAAAACCATGAATCCGTCGAAATTTGCAAACTGATTCTCAATTTCGACGGCTGATTGATAGTCTCATTTTTCAGGATTTCTTTCGTAATATATAAAACATTGATCTATGTATGTTCTGATTTTAGGATGTGGTTCCACAAGCGATGGGTACGGTGGCAATGTCGTGGTGTATCAAGAAACAAGGACCTGTGTTTACCTCAGCATTTAGTCCAGTCACGCTTATGTCTGCAACCTTGTTCGAATTTTTGATCCTTCATCGTATGATTTATTTGGGAAGGTATTTTCATATATATATATATATATATATATATATATATATATCTACAATTAGTTTGATACTTAACCAACATAAATTTCGATGAAAATGGTATCCGTCAAAAAATTTCATCCAGAAAAACAATCTCTAGAAATCTTGTAAGGAACTAGCGACTGAAATGAACCGTCGAGGTTCCGTCGCATTTCTTTAGGAATTCTGGATGGGATTTACCTTCATCGTACCTAATCAGATTTTATTATTTATTTGGGAAGATATAATCATAAATTAATCTACAATTAGTTTACTATACAACAAAAGTATTAAAAAGAATGGATGTAGTGACAGGGTGTCCAGTAAAAATTTTTGTTCAGGAAAACTAATCCGTAAAGAATTCTCGATGGAAATAAGCCACTGAGATCTTGTCGCATTTTTCTTAAGGACCTTAACGAGATTTACCTTCATCGTGCCTAATTGAATTTTTCTTTTTGTTGATAATTGATCGACAAAATTCAATCCATAACTCAAAGCACGCTTCTAAAACCCTTTATAATATACCTCATGTAATGAGCAGAAGTCAAATTCCTGATTCCAAAGTCATTAGGCTAATTGAGTTTTTTTATCTTGTTTTTCCCATTTTTAGTCATTCTTGACAGATATTTCATGACAAATCCGTAGAGAACATTAAAGATCATTCTACTAACAGGACATTAATTTTTATTTGCAGCGTTATCGGATCTGTGGTGGTTGTAATTGGTTTATACATATTTTTATGGAGTAAGAGTAATCAAATCGATGACTCTAAGATCATGAAGTTACCAACCAATACAGTGGAAGACGAAAAAGAAGAAGAAGGAGACCGAACAAAGTTTAACAAAGGCCAAGTTTTGGTTATACCAATGACTCCTTAGCCCAAAAAAAAAATCTACTTCCTCAAAACCAAACCTTCCTGTTCAACCAGATATGTCGTAAAGAAGCAAAATAATATTATTTATTGAACTATATAATCAATTTTAGTTTCCACGTACGAGCTTAATTTGAATGTTGTAATTTGTTTTATTATATAAATAAACTGTATCGAATATGATCTAAATGGACTGAAAGAATGATTTATTAATCTTCATCTTTAATTCTACATAAATTTAACAAAATATTGTGACAAAATTCTAGACTAGCAAATCTGTAATAAATAAATGTAGAGCAATTTATTTGACTGATTTAGTTTTTTTTCTTATAATATTTGCCTGATCTAGTTATAAATCACACAAATAACTAGGGTATGAATTGATCATTCTTCTAAGACCATTGATGAGTGTTATGAGATTTATTTCTGGGAAGTTCCAACACTTTTCTAATTACTTTGATAAATAATAATAATTTGGTGACAAATATTTGGGGTGATTATTTTTAGTCATTAAGATAAAAAGGAAAACAAAAACACAACAATTGAAAAAAAAAAAATATATATATATATATATAGCAAGAGATTCTTGTGAATTAGCGGTACCTATATATATATATATAATAAGAATATATATATATATATATATATATATATATATATATATATTCTTATTATATAACTCATAAAGAAATGACCAAATTCCAACAAATGTTTTAGTATTTGAAATCTTGTGAACTGTTTGATACATCTATTTATTTTTCTTAATTTATGTAACTTAGAATAACTAATTAAATTCGATCGGACACACACACACACACACATATATATATATGCTGTATTAATTCAATTCTCTATTTATGAAAATCATAATAGACAACTTCGAATTTTCCATTAACAACAATCTGCATGACTTTTAACAAAAAATAATGAAAAATAAAATTATCTGCATGCTTTCATTTTTTCAAAATATATATTAATATATATTATTATCTATAAGTTGGAATACAGTGCCTTGTCACTTTATATTTTCATGTAATATATGTTTATACTTTATTAAAATCTTCTTTATTTATAAATTATAACAACCATAATAAAAGAAATTGTTATTGCTTTGCTTTTTCTTTATTATGCTGTGGAGGAATGGCACACGAAAGTAACGAAAGCTCAAGCACTTCAAAGTTCAAAAAGATTTTTGAGGATCCAAACAAGTGAAAAATCCATATCGATAACATAAAAATAGTATAATTCTTTTAATTTTATAAGAAAGAAAATAAAGTATATACATAGAAATATGACTCCCACTAAGCAGTCACATGCTAATCTCAAAATTAAGAATATATGAATGTCGCATCATTATACTACAAGGGGTCGGTCTCTACTAAGTGCTCTCTATAAAGCATTTGTTTTTTTCTTCTATGCTTCAAATTAAAAGTTTATATTCTTCCACCATTATTATTTTTGTTTGAAAACGAATATTCAGAGAGAAACACAATTCCAACAATATTTGGATTCTTTAACACCCTAAAACGTTTTACTATAAATTATTCAAATCTAAATTTTATAAATTCATATAATCACATTATTAGAAAACACATATTTACAATCAAAACCAATTAGTCTTGAGTGGAATGGTTCATGAACTTTATACATATAGCAAAATAGAATTATCTCAATTTTCAATTTAATATATTTTTCATTTTTAAAAATAAGTTTCTTCAAAATATAGATAAAATAGGCTTGAGCCTATCATTTCAATAATATTTTAGATTTCTTATAAAACTCAAAAACATTTCACTATAAATTATGTAATTATAAATTTCATTGATCTATATAACCAAATTATTAAGAATCATAGTTTTTTTTTTTTGTCAAACATTTCATTCAATAACTTAAACCATAAAAGAGTTAGATACAGACATTAAAGCCATTTTAGCCTTTCCATCTGCCATAGAATTGAAGTCTCTATAAATAAACCTAAAGCAAAAACTTTCAAAAAAAGGGAGAAGAAGATGAGCGATGTCAAACAACACACTTTGGATCTTCAAGATTGTCTCACCTCTAGTTATGATCGCCTAAAAATTATAGTTTCTAATTCAAAATTAATAGTCTGTATTATAAATTTTATATACTAGACTGGAATGATATCAACGTAAACACGTCTGTTTAATTAATCTTAGATTCTGATATTATATTATAAATTATGTTTTTCTAACTTAAAATCTATTAGTCAAAAATGAAACGATTTATAAATTTTATATATTAAGATAAAATAATTATATTTTCACATTATTGACTTAACCTCATACATTGAGATTGCTCTCTTTCAGTTTTCTATATTCAAATAACGTAAAACTGATCCTTCAATAATTAGAAAATTTTATGGACTTTAGTTTTAATATTTTCAAAGCAAAGAATATTTTTATTAAATTTTCATGTCACATTAGTTTTAACTTGAGAGACGTTTCCAACAATTTCATAAACCATTTATGTGCTTACAAATTTTTCATGCTGTTTTGGCTAAAATGATGTCATACATTATACAATATTGCGGAATTAGCATAGGAAATAATGAACAGTTAAAACGTAAGCAAAAAAGTGACGATAATTGTGGAATTGGAAACCCCTAATCTAATAAAAATCAACAAAAATCCGATTTCAACCTCTTAATTCAAACATTTTAATAAAATCAACAAATAAAGCAATATACTAAAAAATCCTTTATTTATACTCTTTATTATTCTAGATATATATATTTACATTGAAACTCTTTATTGACCAGCTGACTCGTAATATCAAAATAATTGAGGGTTTTTTGAGACACAACATAATTATTTTTTAGTTTACGACATATAATTGCATGTTATTTGTTATATGTTGCATTTGAATAGAGCAGCTCGATGGAAAAATGAACATATCCTAAAAATTAAGAAATAATTTAGACGAAACAACTCTGATAAAACTAACGGTTACATAAATAAATATGGGCTTTTTATATGACATATAATATTTTGAGAGTAGTTTGTGTTGCTTATTTACTTGTGATGTTCTATTCTAGACTATAATTGATTCTTTTAAACAAATAGAAATAAAAGTCAAATTGAAAAATGATTAATATGATTTCAACACAAGTTAGTGGATTTAGAAAGTATTTGCAAATGGAAGAGATCAAAAAACATAAATTTTCATGAAAAGAGAAATGAATTATTAGATGCGTCAAAAAGTTTGGTCATATTGGAGCTTTTAGTTGTTCTTTTTGAAAGAGACAAGTCTTGGAACTTGAACTTTGGTACAAACTGTAATTTGGTGTATAACACAAAACAAAATCCCATGACGTAACTATTAATAAATCAATTAATACAAAAGCAAAAGAAAAGAAAAAAAGGAAAAAGGGGTTAAAATTCATTTAATTAGAAAGCTATAAATAAAGTTATTGTTGCATGATTGAACTAATACTTTGACTCAAAATATGATACAATAAATTACAATCGTTGGGTTAATGGACGAGCCACCAAGTGTTACTTGCAGATATAAACGATATATATAATATTTTACATCTTTTTTTGTCCCAACTTAGCTACATATGTTTTCGACCAAAAAAAAGAAGCTACATATCTTTATTTTAATTTACTAACTAACAAAACTCCACATTGAAATTGCGAATAACGTATATAAAATGGTGGTAGTTTAGTAATATTAAACGTAAATTTGTAGAGATTTCAGAATACAACCACTTTTTTAAATGAATATTAAATTTATATTTATATATATAGATTGTAATTTCTTATGGACTAATAGACATTAAATTAGTCGGATGACATCATAGTTATCGAGAAAAAATAATGCACATTAAGCCATAATGAATTGTCCTAGCCAAGAATGAGTTATATCATCTTGATCAGTCATTTCATATAATTATTTAAGATTATATTAATAAAAATCCATCAATTGTGTTTTCAATTTGGTAAATAAAAATAACTATGGATTTAGAAAGAAAAGGAGGAAAAAAAAAGTGTGCACGAGTAAGTATAAGAAAGAAATGGTGGTTGCTTTACAAAATCTGCTTTAATTTTTTTCTATTAAATTTAAAGACAATATGCTTTTCTTTCTTACCATTATTTCACCAATCCTCTCAGAAAGAAGAGGTTGCTTCTAGAATTATGTTCCAATTTTTTTATAGTATTTAAATATAAATATAAACTAGTTAATTTTTATAACATACCCATTAAATTTTATAATTGAAAACAGCCTTTTATTGTTTTTTTTTCGTAAAGTAAGTTATGGATCCAACTCTTGCATGCTTGAGAATTGAGATCGTCAAGTACTACTTGAGTTAGTATATCTTATGGATTCTTTCTCTCTAATCATAAGACATAATTGTGAAGAAAACATAATTTTAACAATCATTTTACATATAAAATGATGAGTCCGATATATGTTCTTAGATTTGAACTTTTAATTGATGTCATTTAAAAAATGATATTAGATATATAAAATGATTTTTATGTCTTACATGTTACTATTTTAAACGTATTCTAAAAAGAACGAAAAAAAAAAGAGTTAATAATTAGCTCAAAAATGAACCAAATTCTACAAAACAATAGAATTTATACAATTTTCTAATGAATAACAAAACTGGATGAGGCCTTCTAATTGGAATTGTGGCCCCAACAGATATTGAACTTTACCATTTTGATCGTTGTTGATGTAATATAGGCCTGAAACCAAATCTTTGGGCCAATCTGAAAGAAAAAAACTAGAAAACGATTGTATATGAACAAGGAAAATGTTTTTGAGAAATGTTGTTGGTTCTTCTTATAAATTAGATGATCTCATATAATCGAATCCTAAACATTTCATTTGATTTCTTTATATACATTCGAACATGTAGTTGGAAGGTTCAAACGTTTTGTCATGCCTACATCCAAAAAATATATAGAGAAGGAAAGCATTTTGTAAACATTATTTATTGTATCAATAAAGAATAATCTATAGCTTAAATGCTTCAATTTGAACAGTTGAAATTCGAATTCACTATCTTGTGCATATATAGATTAGAGACAAGCCAATTGAATTATCTGCATTTTGGTAGAAAAAAAAAATTTCTATTAACTTTTTTGTCAACAGCTGGACAAATCTGATTTATAGTCATACTACTCCATAAAATTCTTAATAATATTTTCTGAAGCAAAAGTAATTTTCTGCAATAGAAATCGGATGAGGAAGAAAGCAAAGATGACACTTAATAAATTACTTGACAGAAATCAATTGTCCAAAATTTTCTATTAATTTTACAAAGATTTGTATTTCTTAATATAAATATCTTAGATCGTTTTCTAATAAACTGTTATATACTTAATTATATACCAATTTTTTTTATAAATAATTTATGTTCTTTTTAACATACAGTAGATATAAAATCGGTGGATAGTTTTCTAAGTAAACTAGTATACATCCAAAGTTTCATTCACACAAAAGTTAAAAAGAAAAAAGGTAAAAAATAATTTCAACGGTATTTTATGTTTTTTTTGTATTCAATACTATTTAAAAGATTTTAACAATTTGGTGGTTATAAATGTATCATATATTTTGATTAAATACATGATAAAAATATATTATGGCTGACTTTTTTTTTTTTTTTGTAACAAAATATTGTGGCTGACTATGTAGAGTCTATTCTTCTTGGTATACTAGAAGGTCTATCTATCTAACATAGAAAGAGATAAGATTCTTCAATTTCATTTATCCTTTTCAAAATAAAATTTATATATTTAGCCGTAATTTACTTTGGATTTGGTGTTCGAATGGATAAGATCTTTTATATAGTCAATTTTATGGAATGGAGATATATTTTTTTAGATATTTTTCTTGTCTTTATACGAATCATCTTTTTATGTCGACATACTGTATGTTTGTATACTCAATTCGAAGAATACTTGCATCGGTTTTTAGTTTTTCTCTGTGGCATGAGACAAAGTACAATCAAATTGCAAACAAATATATTTATTACAAAAAAAATCTTGGTTAATTTGTTTATCAACTAATCTAGTGACAATAGAATAAAAAATTTTCAATAAAATCTAAAGACTAGAGGACCAACTATACACACACAAGACCATTTAAAAATGGTAATATATTATAATTTATCAATTATTGATGAAGTATATTTGATGTTATTAATCAAAATGAGTTGGTTCATCAATTGGTTTTGAAGATTCTTCGAACCAGAAAACTTATTTGACCACCCATAAACGTTTTGCATGGTAAGTAAACCTGAATTTCTATGAGTTATATAAATTAATCTCGATTCTAAGTTTGAGATTCCTCTATTATATCTATTGTTATTGTTAAGCTTTTAATATAGACATTTATTGTGACTAAAGACATAATTTAAAAATGAGGCTATATATATCTTAATATATGTTATATATACTGGTTTATCTAATTAATATAAATATAAATATTTATGATTTTTGCTAGCATTTTTCTTCAAATGGCTGGATATATAGTGTAGATTTTTATGTATCTACCTATTATAGTATATATAAATATCCATTGTATCTTCATATATACATCTGAATATATTCGTATATATACATTATAAGGTTAGGTTGCATGTGAGTTTTGGACTCACGTATGCATGGTTCAATATCCAAGCTCAATTAAAAGACTAAAGGAGAATTAAAATCAACAGATTGAGAGAAGAAAACAAAAAGTAAAAAAAAAAAGAAAGGCAGATTTGTTTTGGAAGAGAATAGTACTGTAGTTTGCCCTACAGACCAAGGCACTGAAATCGAGTCTGGCATTATTAGGACACTTAACGTTTGTCACTCATGGCCTTGGCCATGTGCAATTCTTCCTCCTTTTCTTTTAGGGTTTTTATTGTCATTTTTCGATTTTTGAAAATACTAACAGTCGACACACCATATTGGGAAGTACTTAAAGAATCTTAAGAATCTTGTTCTACCTCTATTAAAGAAGAAACACTAAAACAAAATACATGGAATACTTTTTTTAAGTCATGGTAAATTTCATATCTATCAAGGAAATGCATACCACATATAGATTTTCTCAAGTATGCAAATGGATTAAAAGCAAGAACTCATATTTGTAGGTGTCCAAAATAATATAATTTTTGTTTCGTGTAACAAGTGGATCGAGTTAGAAGCATGTTGACATCCCAAACCCATTTTCTTACCAACGGACCACAAGATTTCTGAGTAGAAGAGCTTGTATAGAAGCATAAGGAATTCGAAAAGGTTTATCTCCATTTTATCTAAAATGTGTTAGGTGATAGAGTATTTATCTTTGCTAGAAACATAAAAAAAGAATAAGGTAATTTTTATGACGGATATTTCAAAACTACTAAATATGGTCTATTAGTATATTTGAAAGAATTTATTTTCATTAAAAGATTCTTTAATTTTTTTTTCTCTTTTTGTCCCATACAAACTCAATTATAAATTTGAATAATAGAAATTTGTTACTTAATTATAAAACTTAATTCTTTACTTCCATGTTGGATGTGCAATCATTACTTATGTAAATCACTATTTTGAATAATACTAGAAGTTTGTTATAGAAATATAGATAGTTGAAGTAAGAGACATAAAACCCTTTTGAAGAAATTTAAAAATTAAGTTGGTCTTGTCTTCTGAATTCTGATAGATGAATAGAGTCTAAATAAGAGTGAGAAGAACTGTTCATAGCAAATGTGGACCTACCAAAACAAAACTGTCTTCACTGCCATCTTCAATAATACTTTTACGGGACCCCTTACTTTTTCGTCTTAGTCCTATTCCCAACGCACCTTCATCGATCTTATTACATCTTGCAACTAAACTTATACACATCAATTATTTATTAACAAATAACACATTATATATAATTTAAATCATTTATAACAAATAACCTTATTATTGTATTTTTATAATTATATGGAACATTTCGTATAGTATGATAAAAATAATTGTATTAATTACTTAAATTGACACTGACTATTTAAGTCACCACTTTCAGAATCATTTTTATAAGTGATACAAATAATTATTGTATAAATTAAAACTGATACAAACAAATAAAATAAATGATATTATTTGTTTAATTTTAGTTTTTTTTAAGTGAATATATAATAATGTAACACAAAACACGAATCTAATTTTAGATAAAGTATGTAACAACGAATGAAGCCAACATATCAAAAGTAGAAGTAGATTTGTTTGTATGGTGATTTAAACATGTTAATTAATTATTTGTGTTTTCTATAAAAAATGAAACGTCTAGGTTTACTCGTTCGTGTTACATGAATATATAAAAAGGCTAAAACATTTTCAAGACAAAATCTATTTCTGAAAATGGTGAGGTCAAATACGTTTTAGCTCATTGCCCAAAATTTTTAGTTTTACATATTTTTCCCTTATCAATATAGGTTATTTAGTTTTTCTATTTTATTTTGCTTTTATCCCCTTGTTTTTATCCATAAAATCCGATTCATAAAACAAATCTTATTATATAGACAGCGACACTCAATTTAAAATCAAATTCCAAAAAAAAATTACAGAAATCTACATTTAACCATGTGATCAAGTTATGACTTGTACTTGGCTATATATTTATTTAATAATATTACATACTTATAGAAACATAAAATATAGGCTTTAACAAAAAAAAACATAAAATATAGGCTTTAACAAAAAAAACATAAAATATAGGAAAATATCGAATTGCATAGTTAAAGAGATTTTTTTCCCCATCCTTGGTTCTCTTATACATGCACCGAACCTCTTCTTCTTCTCTACTTTGTCTTCTCTCTCCTTTTATATTTGCTAAAGCTACATTAGTTAAGAACAATATAGAAAGTCTCAACTCCTAAAGGAATGTTATTGGTTGAGAGTAGAGAAAGAAGAAGAAGTTAAATTGTAAGACTATTTGAGGAAATTCACTCACATATAAACACAAAATTAATAATATATTCTTTAAGAAGAAGTTCCATTGAAGAGTCTCTTGAAGCTTCCATTGATTTCCAAGTAAGATTCTCTGCTAATTTATCCTGATTTTTTAAATTATTTTTTGCATTTACTTCTTCTTCTTCTTCCTCAATCAATGCAAAATTCCATCATTCAATGCAAATTGCTCTAAATTAATTTACAAAAAACATATCCAAATTCTGCAATTTTTCTTATTTCCTCTATCTGCAACATTCTTTGTTTCTCATAATTCAATGTTCTTTCCTCGTACATTCTCTTTGTTCCGTCTTAAGAAATCTCACCCACCAAATCATTAATTTCTTCAAAAATTCAAATTTTCAAAAGGGTAACCTAAAAGTATCAATCTTTTTCCATTTTTATTAAAAATTCAAAGTCTTAAAAACTAATCTTGTTTTCTTTCTTTTGTTGAAGTTAATTATGGACGAATTAGTAAGATTTGGCGAATTAGAAGAACATTTCTCTCAGATTTTTTCAGATTCTTCAATTGATGAAAAGATTCCATTTCTACAAATGCTTCAATGCATAGAACCAACAGAACCAAATCAGATTCTTCAATCACTTCTTCAGATCCAAACCCTAGAACAAGAGCGCTGCTTCACCCTTGAAAAAACCATCAAAAGAGATCCGGAAGATGACCCGGAAAAGGATCCGAGAAATGAAAAAGGAGCAACAATAGTCAAAGAGAAACGAAAACGGAAACGAACAAGAACTCCGAAGAACAATGAAGAAGTTGAAAATCAAAGAATGACTCACATTGCTGTTGAACGTAATCGAAGAAAACAAATGAATGACCACTTGAACTCTCTCAAATCTCTAATGCCTTCTTCGTTTCTTCAACGGGTAATAAATTTCATATAAGATTTTCAATCTTTTTTCTTATGAAAAATATAAAAATTTGTCGGCTTTTCCGGATTATCCTTGTTAAATTTTTTTTTGTCGAAACTATGTTTACGAAGTATAAAATAATGAATTACTTTTTGGTTAGGATTTTCTCCATGTTTCCATTGAGAATTCTTTACAGAATCTTGACGGTTTTCGGTGTCTGGTCATTTTAACCAAACATCACTTGTCGAGATTGAAATCATATTTTTAAATTTTTCTTGCAGTCAACAAAGTATTTCCATTGAGAATTCTTTACAGAATCTTGATGGTTTTCTGTGTTCTGTCGAAATCTTTTGACGGACTATCACTTGTATGAAATTGGAGTTATATTTTTTATATATTTTTGTAATCAACGAAGAAACCGTTGCCATTTGGTTTTGTAGGGAGATCAAGCTTCAGTTGTAGGAGGTGCAATAGATTACATAAAGGAACTAGAACAACTCTTACAATCTCTAGAAGCTGAGAAACGAAACGTTGAAACTAATGAAAACCCTAAAACGCCGTCGTGTTCTTCCTCTTCGTCTCGTACATGCACTAATTCTTCTGTTTCAAGAGTGTCAACGACGTCAGAAGATGGATTTACGGCGAGGTTTGGCGGCGGAGAGACAGCGGAAGTAGAAGCTACGGTGATACAGAATCATGTGAGCTTGAAGGTTAAGTGTAAAAGAGGAAAAGGACAGATCTTGAGAGCTATTATCTCCATTGAAAACCTAAGGCTTGCGATTTTGCATGTTACTATTTCTTCATCATGTGACTTTGTCTTCTACTCTTTCAATCTCAAGGTAATTTAAAAATCTTTAACCTCTAATCATATAATTACTACAGTTTCAGGAGCTTAAACTAATTTAAGCGTTATTATAAATACAGTACAAAACAATATAAATTAAAAACAACTGCCTTTTTTCTTTGATTTATAATGGTAATAATTTATCAATATATTTTTAAAAATCAAATAATTAATTTTAAGAAGTGTATTATTTGGTGTTTATTAATTTATTAATTTATAGAAATTCTGTTCTAATCTTATGTTAATAGCAATTTGACTTTGTGAAGAATAATATAGGGAATTAATGTGCATTATAAAATTTTGTTTTGAAATTTAAAATGCATTTAAAACATAACAAGAAAGACCTATAAATATATGTGTTTTCTTATAAATTTCTCACCTTAAGCTTATAAATTTCCTTTCGTTTTTCTTTTTCTATAATTTATATATAATTATGGATAGATGAGAAAATATGGTGTTGTGAATGCAGATAGAAGATGGTTGTAAATTAAGATCAGCAGATGAGATTGCGACAGCCGTTCATCAAATCTTCGAGCAAATCAACGGTCATATGATGTGGTCAGATCTTAGTCCAACTTAGTTGACTTTTCACTCTTTTTGTCCGAGTCATATGTGTAACTTTAGGTTACAAAAAAGTGGAAGTGAAATAAATAAATAAACCATAGAGAGATTTTTGTTGAAATGTTTTTTTAACATTTTAGATTATAGATTGGTGAGATGAAGGTTATTGCAGGTAATTTTCGAATAGTAATATTCCTTTATTAATTATCATCTATTATATGGATTTTATCCATTTTTCTCTATGATTGGATAATACTACGTGATTTATAATCCCAAATTTTCTTGATAACACAATTTAATAATCCATCATTTTTTTGAGAATAGTTATGGAAACAAAAATAAAATACAAATAAATCGTCTTCAAACTTATTATTATATTTCGAAAAACATTTTTAGTTTTCACACTTATTAAGATTTTAATTTGGGATATATTATTAATAAAACTAAAATATCGTCCACGCGTCTGACAATATGTAAATTTCATCTATATATAAACAGACTAAAAATAGGACTTTATTAAAAATAGGTTTAACTTTTTATCTTTACTTAGAAAAACGATGAGAAAGGTGACAGAGAAAAGGTTAATACTCTCTCTTTTCAGAATCTTAAATGTTATAAATAAAAATTTATCAAAAATTAGATGTTTTGTATTTTTAATATATATTTCATTAAAGATTTTTTGTTTCGTTTTTAGTTATTTTTCTTTCTTCTCGTTTTAATTATTTTTTTGTAATAAATGAAGTTAAAATATTATTTTATAATTTTTTTTTAAAGTGTGTGAAATTCCTAAAACATTTAGAGAAACGGAAGCAGTATTACAAATATTAAAAACAAAAGAGCATCGTAAAAGTAAGTCTATGGTTAGAGCCTACACATTGCTTTTTCAGTTTAATGTTTTTCTAATTTAAATCTGTTTTTGTCTAATTTAAAAAACATATTTACCTTTAAAATTAATTAAATTAATATCAGAAACAAAATTATAAAACATTGTTAAAAAAAAACAGAAGAAGAAGCAATGATCCAATAATTCCCAATTTAAAAAGAGTGTAAGAGTGAACGACAAGATCAGATGTCAGAGATAATCTTCTGGTAACAACTCTGATCTCTTATTACTTTTCGGTCAAGTCAAACCTTTTGGTCAATTTTACTGTTAGTATTTTTTAAATAAAAAGTAAAAAAGGAAAAATTAAAAAATAATTATTGAAATATTCCTGGGTGTTCTTATTGGGCTCTAGAAAAAGACAAAAGCCTTTTCAAAATTTTGTAGTGAACAACAACCAGAAGCCCATCTAAGCCCAAATAAGAAAAGCCGGATGTTCCGTACCACGTCAGATATATGGGCCCTTGTGCGCGTGTCCGTTACGCGTTTTAAGAGATTTGTCAGCTGTTACTCTTTAGTATGTCCTCAAAAGTCATATTCCAAAGTTTGATTTTTATATTTTGTAAATGAATTTTGTAACTCGAGAGATGTGTTATTAAAATGATCTCTATTTGATATTTTAGGAATATTAGATAGTTGTAAAGATGTTAAAGATATCAGATATATTATTCAATAAAGGCAATTGAGAATGGTCAACAGCGTAAATTAACATTCTAAATAGTTATTTGCAAGTTGTAACCAACACCCCAAAAATATAATTATTTATAACTAAAAATAATCAAATACTGAAAAAAATTTAGTCACAAATAACCGCTCAATTAGGTTCTGAGGATTTTATGTAACCAAAAGTACATTATTAATTATCGTTAATATAAATATTTAATTAATAAAAAATAGATTTGATTTTTATTTAGTTATTTCCATTTTCAGCTAAAACTTAACCGAAATTACCAAAATATTATTGAAATTGTTTGGGTATTATAAGGAGTCGAAACATTTTTGGTTGGATTCAATGTTTTAGTTATGCTGACGGGTATATCCAACGTGCGAGTACGACCATTAAGATATCTCTTTCTAACTTCACGATGCATTATGATACTAATCATAATTATTGACGCGTTTTAGAGAACGTGCAAGCAACTGCCAAACGCGTTTCTGAGCAAATTGCGGTACACCGAATTACCCTTTATTCATACAAACAAATACAATATATTACTTATAATATTTCAGTGTTCATGTATGCTACGTTACCCACTAAAATTATTATTTTTGTTAGGATTACCCACTAAAATTTCCATAAATTTAAATTGATTTTAAGTATCAACAATTGTTTTCGTACGAGTCCATTGGGTAGAAACATAAATCCGTCTACATCAATTATTTTACATGGAACGTGCATGGACCAACCATATAATATATCCTTATATATAGATAATGGCGGAAGCACAAATTTAAGAATATGCCAATTCCAATAAAATTCGTACTACATGATTTCTTACGTGTGACATAAGACCACGTAAAACACGCATGATTATTTTATAATGTAAGAATTTTCAACAATCTTATCAATTAATTAAAAGCCACAAAGCAAGTAAAATTAACATCTTGGCCATATGACTAATATAATTAAGAAAAAAAAATGCATGAGAGATTAAATAAGAAAATTAAATTTCTTGTTTAACAAGAAACAAACCCTAATTTAGAAATCATTAGAAGGAAGTGGTGCATGTTCATCAGAACCAATAAAGATAGTATCATAAACAATAGCTGCAATGGCTGAACCAATAAACGGACCAACCCAATAGACCCAATGATTAGTCCAAGTCCAGCTAACCACAGCCGGACCAAACGCAACCGCCGGGTTCATCGCCGCACCATCGAATGGACCACCAACTAAGATATTAGCCCCAACGATTAATCCAATAGCTAAAGGAGCAATGATTCCAATAA